>OY744482.1:100568756-100984318 GCA_963556165.1 Tipula helvola
TCAAATTCTAAATTTTAAAAATTTCAAATCTAAAATTTCAAATTTTAACTTTCAAATTTCACACTCTAAATTTTAAATTTTAAATTCCAAATCCCAAATTGCAGTTTCCAAATTTAAAATTCCAAAATTCAAATTTCAAATTCCAATTTTAAAATTTCAAATTTCAAATCTCAAATGCCAAATTTCAAATTCCAACCCCAAAATTTAAAAGGTTTAATTTCAAGTTTTAAATTTCAAAGTTTAAATTCAAAATTTCAAATTTCAAATTTCAAATGCCAAATTCCAGATTTCAAATTTTAAATTTCAAATCTCAAATCCCAAATTCCAAATTTCAAATTCCAAATTTCGAATTTTAAATTTCAAATTTCATATCTCAAATCTCAAATTCCAAATTCTAAATTTTAAAAATTTCAATTCTAAAATTTGAAATTTTAACTGCCAAATTTCACACTAAATTTCAAATTTTAAATTCCAAATCACAAATTGCAGTTTCCAAATTTCAAATTCCAAATTTTAATTTTCAAATTCCAATTTTAAAATTTAAAATTTAAAATCTCAAATGCCAAATTTCAAATTCCATTTTAGGGCATTGAAAAGTGTAATTAAAGTTTCTTAAATTTCGAATAAAATTTCAAATTTCGAAACTCAGAATTTTGTGCATAAACAGCAAATTTTAAGAATTATTGATACGAATTTTCAAAATTATCACAATCATTTTAAATTTCCAAAATTGCAATGCACCACAAATATTGAAAATTTTGAAAATTCGAAATTAATTTTAGGACCTGCCTAAGGATTTGATAGGAAGGACTCTAATGTTCGATAGGACTCTTAATTTCATGTGTGTATTGTTGTTGTACATCATCAAATCAAATCAACGTTTGTTATTGTCAAAAATTGGGAGAAAATTGGTTTTCTATAGTTATGTAAAGAACACACTTTATTCAACCAAGTAGTCTCCAATGTATCCAAACACACATCTGTTTTAGTTATTTTTTTTTTTTGTAATAATAACAGAAATCCATAATCCAATAAAGACCAATTTTTTTTGTTTTTTTATTGTATTTAAGTTGAAGTAGAGAACCTAACAAAAATAAATACAATTGATTACAATCTTGTTTCTCACCTTTAAAAATTGGTTTTGAAAAGAAAAATGCATCGTTTTCCTGTTTCTTCTTCTTCTGCTTTTTCGTCTTTATAAAAATTATTTTTATTTGCTTGCTTGGCTGTAGTTTGTGATTTTTTTTTTCGTTTGTTGTTTGGATAACACACATTTGGTTTTGAATTCTTTTTATTATTAAGTTTTGCATTCATAAAAAATCTCAAGTGTGTGTGTGTGTACGGACCACGGACTCAATGAATTTATTGTGCGGTCAGATATATAATTTCTAATTGGCATTTAATGATCAACTTACATCAAGATTTTATTTTATGCGCGAATTTCAAAGTTTACGCAGACCAAAAATGTAAGGAAGCTTATGACTTTGCATTATAATGCGGTTGTTGCACTGAAACCATTTCAATGGTCCAATGATGCTTATCCACAACTCAGATGAACCACATGGTGCAAGTGTCCTCAAGTGCAGAAAATTTGATAAATATGAGTTTAGCGCTTTTGTGGTTTGATGTTTTTCGGATTAATTATGATAACCTGCACAGAAGTTGTATTCTCGCGATCTGGTGGTAAATTACCCATTTGTTGCATCACTTGAATTGGTCGAACATGAAAGCACTCTCTGCAATCTCGAAACAACTTTTTGCAGACACATTTCATACAGAGGCCAAAAGTATTGACGAACAGTAGCCAGTAATGCTTTTGGGCCGCTTCCTGTGATACAAATTGATCAGAGTTAATGTAAAGTCCATGGGAGTTATGTAATAAGATGGGATGTTTCAAAGTATAGGGTAAGTTGGTGTGAAGAAGGCGACCACCAACCCAAATAATGTGGTCCCTGTCCAGGATAGCGACAGTGACCGGAGTGCCGGCTTTTCACGACGAAATGTGTCTTTTCTAATGCCGCGTACTCGAAAGGGAATGATTCAATTATTTTTTAACTTTAGCGGTCCGCTAAATTTGTAATTAGGCGTTGGTTTGAACCTGAAACGGTAGGCTATAATTAGTTCTATAGTCTACGGAATTTGTTGTAATATTTAGTTTTAGTCAGAATATTTCCTGTTTCATTTTAACACTACGTTGGTTCTTGTAGTTTTCCGTGCATAAGAAAGCATAGCCTTGAATCCAGAGATCTGATTCAATAAACTTGTCAGGCATCAATGCTCGAGATAGTAGATCAGTTGGATTGCAATCGGTCGATACGTGTAGCCTATTTTCCGATGATGACAGTTTTTGTCTGAATGGTTTTCCGTCTGAATGGACAAGACTTTATCCAATGAAGTGTTATTGTAGAATCCGACCAATCATACTTTGTCAATATTAAAGTTCAAGTTCCCATGAATTTTGTGAATTAGTTTAGCGAGCAATAGACTGCGCAAAGTTCTAAGGGTGGTATTGTTGCCTTCTGTAGCGGTGCAAATCGACATTTTGATCATATCCAAACTGCGATGCAATATGGCACCATACACACGTTCGCTATAGCACATGGCGCACATGGCACAACAAATGGCGATGAATTGAGAATTTTATTAGGCCGATGAGACTATGTATGTCGGAACATTTACCAATACGTGTGTAAATGTTGTGGACACGATTGGTCCTAATCTACAACATCTATAATATCTATAGCTTCAACTGCCATAAAGATTGCATTATTAATTTCTCCAACACCACAACTGGTGCCAAAAAACCAAGCGGATCATATATTCTGGCACGGTGGAATCATGGTTAAAGTTGGATGTTGGATGCGAAAAAATTCAAAGAGTTTTGATAACTAATTTTCGTCACGCTCATTTTGTCTAACTGCTTTAAACATCTTTTAGCGAGGTACGGTGCGGGTGAGGTGCCATATGTTACCGTTGTTAATATAAATGTCTGAAGTGGTTAAGAGAATTTCACCACAAAATAACCTAGAAATTATGATCCTCACTGCGAACTAGAATTTGCCGGTACATTTTAGCAATGGCAGCACAGTACTACTGGACCCATTATCATTATTGGATTGAGAGATTTCCCGTTCAAAGTTTTCGCCTTGTTGAAGAGCTTTCGGGTTATATATGACACAGTGATGCGGGAGGTAATAATTTGGCAAAGCTATCTCCTTTGGATCGGCTAATTCCATATATGACCTAACAATTTATATTCATCAATGAACTTTGAATAGTTGCCTAGCAAATCTGCTGATTTGTGTATACGCTCGTCCAAGTTTAAAAGTTTGCGGGTAACCAGCTATTTGGAGTCGGTCAGTGATGTCGATTTCACTACAACTCTTCCTTCTTGGATAGTAAATTAGTCTAGAATTTCTCAATTTGATCGTTCAGTGTGGTAGAATCTTTGATGGACCATATGACAAACATGGTCAGACTCTGAATGAGAAGACATTTTTCCAGAAACTATCCATTCCAATACGGTATTTTGTAACATAAGCAGGTGGTCAGCTAACTTAATTTGTCCAATAGAGATCAATTCTTGATCTGCACCCAACAATAAATCGACGTTTTTAAACTGAAAAAATGCGGATCTGATAGTGGAATGTTTGCTGGAATTGTTCACGATTTGATTTTTCTCAATTGGAATGGTTGGCTGATAGCTGGTGATTTTTGGTATTATTTGCACATCCAACATGGTAAAATAATTCATAATGTAGGATTGCAATATGATTGTTGAACTGTTCGAAGCTCCGATGGTACTAGACACGACTCCATGAATTTTGATGTTGCTGATGCTGCTAACAGTGCTCTTCCAATAACAGGATATATCATATGGCCAAGGACTTTGACCAATTCTATTCCCAAATAGACAAACGGAGATACGGTCTTGGGTTTGAGCTTGGTAGTAACAAACGCTGAAGGTACGGCGAGGGCATTCCATTGGATGTTTGGATTTGAGCTCACGACATCTGGTGCAGTTTTTCTTCTATTTGACAATGCGAAATTGTGTAAAAGCTAATGATGAGATTAGCCGCAATGTTGGCAGCGGAGCTTTAATGAACACGCAGAAAGAATGTGATTGAAGTAAATGCAGTTGTAGCACAGTTTGGAATCTATATTACGAACTTGTGATGTTGATCAAACGGCAATTTTAAAAATTTATATCAACGAACTATCGAGTGATCGTTTGCATTGCAGTAGACACAATGATATTTTGAATAATTGATGACGGCAAGTAAAGTGGCCAGTGAGCGAATTGCGAATTTGGAACGTGGTTTTGATGAAGTAGGCGAATTCATCTTGGACCTTTAACTGTCTAATCGGTGAGCTCGGGAACTGACAAATTGGCATAGATCATCTTTCGTTGGAAAGTGAGTCGATTGTCCAGCCTCATTTCATCTGTTATATCAGGATCCAGAATATATTGGGAGCATTGTAGCGGGATAACGGCTCATCTGATCGGATCAGTTCTGGCCTTGATTTGTGCATTAAAACTGTGGCAGATAATTTATTTCCAAATTAGATTAATTAACCGTAATTTTAATTAAAATTACAAACTACAAAAACGCGATTTAGAGTGCTTTAGAGCACCATAGCGAGAGAACGGCTTGTCTGATCGGATCAGTTCTGGTGTTAATTTATGCATAAAAAACTGGGCAGATATACGATTTTAAATTAAATTAATTAATCTCCACATACATTTTAATTAAAATTACAAACTACAAAATAGCGATTTAAAGTGCTTCAGAGCACCATAGTGAGAGAATGGCTTATCTGATCGGATCAGCTCTGGTGTTAATTTATGCATAAAAAACTGTGGCAGATATATAATTTTAAATTAAATTAATTAATCACCACATACATTTTAATTAAAATTACAAACTACAAAATAGCGATTTAAAGTGCTTGAGGGGGCACCATAGCGAGAGAACGGTTTATCTGATCGGAGTAGTTCTGGTGGTAATTTATGCATAAAAAACTGTGGCAGATATATGATTTTAAATTAAATCAATTAATCTCCGCATACATTTTAATTAAAATTACAAACTACAAAATAGCAATTTAAAGTGCTACAGAGCACCATAGCGAGAGAAAGGCTTATCCGATCGGAGCAGTTCTGGTGTTACTTTATGCATAAAAAACTGTGGCAGATATACGATTTTAAATTAAATTAATTAATTTCCACATACATTTTAATTAAAATTACAAACTGCAAAATAGTGATTTAAAGTTCTTCAGAGCACCATAGAGAGAGAACGGCTTATCTGATCGGAGCAGTTCTGGTGGTAATTTATGCATAACAAACTGTGACAGATATAAGATTTTAAATTAAATTAATTATCCTCCACATACATTTTAATTAAAATTACAAACTACAAAATAGCGATTTAAAGTGCTTGAGGAGCACCATAGCGAGAAAACAGCTTATCTGATCGGAGCAGTTGTGGTGTTAATTTATGCATACAAAACTGTGGCAGATATACGATTTTAAATTAAATTAATTAATCTCCACATACATTTTAATTAAAATTACAAACTACAAAATAGCGATTTAAAGTGCTTGAGGAGCACCATAGCGAGAAAACAGCTTATCTGATCGGAGCAGTTCTGGTGTTAATTTATGCATAACAAACTGTGACAGATATAAGATTTTAAATTAAATTAATTATCCTCCACATACATTTTAATTAAAATTACAAACTACAAAATAGTGATTTAAAGTGCTTGAGGAGCACCATAGCGAGAAAACAGCTTATCTGATCGGAGCAGTTCTGGTGGTAATTTATGCATAAAAAACTGTGGCAGACATACAATTTTAAATTAAATTAATTATTCTCCACATACATTTTAATTAAAATTACAAACTACAAAATAGCGATTTAAAGTGCTTGAGGAGCACCATAGCGAGAGAACGGCTTATCTGATCGGAGCAGTTCTGGTGTTAATTTATGCATCAAAAACTGTGGCAGATATACAATTTTAAATTAAATTAATTAATCTCCACATACATTTTAATTAAAATTACAAACTGCAAAATAGATACTGTTAAAGTTAGCCGAAAGTTGGCAGCCGAAAGTGAAAAGTCGATGATGCAGATTGTATTATTCCAGCCGAAAGTAAAAAACGGTAATGCAGATTGCGTTATCCCAGCCGAAAGTAAAAAATTATCGGTATTGCAGATTGAGTTATCCCAGCCGAAAATAAAAAATTAAGTTAATATCGATCGGTAATGTTTAGCCTAAAACCTACTAAGGAATGTAAGGATGTGTGATTATCATTGAATACCTTTGTTATTATTCTTATATGGCAAAACCTGGCTGCAGTTCCTCGTGGAAAATTATGGAAAATTCGAGAAACCCAAAAAAATATTTTAATTGGAATAAAAACCGCCTCTAGAATGTTACGTCTGGAGATGTATTTTATTGATGTAACTTGTCAATAGCTATCGCAGGAAAAAAATTCAGTTCAACTTTCCCGTGGAAAATTTCGAAAAATTTGAAAAACGTTCCAGCCGAAAGTAAAAAATAAATGTCAGCCTCTAGAGTGTTATGTCTGGAGATATATTTTATTGATGCGAAATACATCTCCAGACATAAAACTCTAGAGGCTGAGTTTATATAAATTTTCTAATGATTTTTGGCAAATCGAATTTTCCGCGATTTCTGACAGGAAACTTGAACTGAATTTTTTCCCTGCGATAGCTATTGATAAGTCACATCAATGAAATACATCTCCAGACATAACACTATAGAGGCTGATTTTATATAAATTTTCTAATGATTTTTGTAAAATCGAATTTTCCGCGATTTCTCACGGGAAACTTGAACTGAATTTTTTCCCTGCGATAGCTATTGACAAGTCACACCAATAAAATACATCTCCAGACATAACACTCTAGAGGCTGATTTTATATAAATTTTCTAATGATTTTTGTAAAATCGAATTTTCCGCGATTTCTCACGGGAAACTTGAACTGAATTTTTTCCCTGTGATAGCTATTGACAAGTTACATCAATTAAATACGTCTCCAGACATAACACTCTAGAGGCTGACATTTATTTTTTACTTTCGGCTGGAACGTTTTTCCAATTTTCCGCGATTTCTGACGGGAAACTTGAACTGAATTTTTTTCCTGCGATGGCTATTGACAAATCCAATAAAAACGATTCAACTTCAGATATACACTCTACAGGTTGATTTTATTCCAATTTTGTGGATTTTTCTGATTTACAAATGTTTTCCGCGATTAGATTAAACGAAGTTTTCCACGTAAGACTATTTACAAAATTGTTTATGACAAGCGTATCCTATTTACTTTCGGCTGATAACCACAAGATTTTTTATTTTCTGCTGGAATGTTAATAAGGTAATCTGCATTATCGACTTTTTACTTTCGGCTGGAAACTTTCGGCTAACTTTAACAGGGTCAAAATAGTGATTTAAAGTTCTTCAGAGCACCATAGAGAGAGAACGGCTTATCTGATCGGAGCAGTTCTGGTGGTAATTTATGCATAACAAACTGTGACAGATATAAGATTTTAAATTAAATTAATTAATCTCCACATACATTTTAATTAAAATTACAAACTACAAAATAGCGATTTAAAGTGCTTGAGGAGCACCATAGCGAGAAAACAGCTTATCTGATCGGAGCAGTTCTGGTGTTAATTTATGCATAACAAACTGTGACAGATATAAGATTTTAAATTAAATTAATTATCCTCCACATATATTTTAATTAAAATTACAAACTACAAAATAGCGATTTAAAGTGCTTGAGGAGCACCATAGCGAGAAAACAGCTTATCTGATCGGAACAGTTCTGGTGTTAATTTATGCATAACAAACTGTGACAGATATAAGATTTTAAATTAAATTAATTATTCTCCACATACATTTTAATTAAAATTACAAACTACAAAATAGCGAGATAAAGTGCTTGAGGAGCACCATAGCGAGAAAACAGCTTATCTGATCGGAGCAGTTCTGGTGTTAATTTATGCATAACAAACTGTGACAGATATAAGATTTTAAATTAAATTAAGTAATCACCACATACATTTTAATTAAAATTACAAACTACAAAATAGCGATTTAGAATGCTTCAGAGCACCATAGCGAGAGAATTGCTTATCTGTTCGAAGTAGTTCTGGTGTTAGTTTATGCATAAAAAACTGTGGTAGATATACAATTTTAAATTAAATTAATTAATCTCCACATACATTTTAATTAAAATTACAAAATACAAAATAGCGATTTAAAGTATTTTAGAGAACTATAGCGAGAGAATGGCTTATCTGATCGGAGCAGTTCTGGTGTTAATTTTTGCATAAAAAACTGTGGCAGATATACGATTTTAAATTAAATTAATTATTCTCCACATACATTTTAATTAAAATTACAAACTACAAAATAGCGATTTAAAGTGCTTCAGAGCACCATAGCGAGAAAACAGCTTATCTGATCGGAGCAGTTCTGGTGTTACTTTATGCATAAAAAACTGTGGCAGATATATAATTTTAAATTTAATTAATTAATATCTGCATACATTTTAATTAAAATTACCAACTACAAAATAGCGATTTAAAGTGCTTCAGAGCACCATAGCGAGAGAACGGCTTATCTGATCGAAGCAGTTGTGGTGTTAATTTATGTATAAAAAACTGTGGCAGATATTCAATTTTAAATTAGATTAATTAATCTCCACATACATTTTAATTAAAATTACAAAATACAAAATAGCGATTTAGAGTGCTACAGAGCACCATAGCGAGAGAACGGCTTATCCGATCGGAGCAGTTCTGGTGTTACTTTATGCATACAAATCTGTGGCAGATACACGATTTTAAATTAAATTAATTATTCTCCACATACCTTTTAATTAAAATTACAAACTACAGAATAGCGATTTAAAGTTCTTCAGAGCACCATAGCGAGAGAACGGCTTTCCTGATCGGAGCAGTTCTGGTGTTAATTTATGCATAAAATAATGTGGCAGATAATTTGTTTCTAATTAAATTAATTAATATCCACATCAACTTTAATTAAAAATTCAAACTACAAAATAGCGATTTAAAATGCTTGAGAGCACTAAAGCGAGGGAACGCTTCATCTGATCGGAGCAGTTCTGGCCTTGATTTGTGCATAAGAAACTGTGACAGATATACGATTTTAAATTAAATTAATTAATCTCCACATACATTTTAATTAAAACTACCAACTACAAAATAGCGATTTAAAGTGCTTCAGAGCACCATAACGAGAGAACGGCTTATCTGATCGGAGCAGTTCTGGTGTTAATTTATGCATAAAAGACTGTGACAGATATACGATTTTAAATTAAATTAATTAATTTCCACATACATTTTAATTAAAATTACAAACTACAAAATAGCGATTTAGAGTGCTTGAGGGGCACCATAGCGAGAGAACGGGTTATCTGATCGGAGCAGTTCTGGTGGTAATTTATGCATAAAATAATGTGGCAGATAATTTGTTTCTAATTAAATTAATTAATATCCACATACATTTTAATTAAAATAAAAATACAAACTACAAAATAGCGATTTAAAATGCTTGAGAGCACTAAAGCGAGGGAACGCTTCATCTGATCGGAGCAGTTCTGGCCTTGATTTGTGCATAAGAAACTGTGACAGATATACGATTTTAAATTAAATTAATTAATCTCCACATACATTTTAATTAAAACTACCAACTACAAAATAGCGATTTAAAGTGCTTCAGAGCACCATAACTAGAGAACGGCTTATCTGATCGGAGCAGTTGTGGTGTTAATTTATGCATAAAAAACTGTGACAGATATACGATTTTAAATTAAATTAATTAATTTCCACATACATTTTAATTAAAATTACAAACTACAAAATAGCGATTTAGAGTGCTTGAGGGGCACCATAGCGAGAGAACGGGTTATCTGATCGGAGCAGTTCTGGTGGTAATTTATGCATAAAATAATGTGGCAGATAATTTGTTTCTAATTAAATTAATTAATATCCACATCAACTTTAATTAAAAATACAAACTACAAAATAGCGATTTAAAATGCTTGAGAGCACTAAAGCGAGGGAACGCTTCATCTGATCGGAGCAGTTCTGGCCTTGATTTGTGCATAAGAAACTGTGACAGATATACAATTTTAAATTAAATTAATTATTCTCCACATAAATTTTAATTAAAATTAAAAACTACAAAATAGCGATTTAAAGTGCTTCAGAGCACCATAGCGAGAGAACGGCTTATCTGATCGGGGCAGTTGTGGTGTTAATTTATGCATAAAATAATGTGGCAGATAATTTGTTTCTAATTAAATTAATTAATATCCACATCAACTTTAATTAAAAATACAAACTACAAAATAGCGATTTAAAATGCTTGAGAGCACTAAAGCGAGGGAACGCTTCATCTGATCGGAGCAGTTCTGGCTTTGATTTGTGCATAAGAAACTGTGACAATATATGATTTTAAATTAAATTAATTAATCTCCACATACATTTTAATTAAAATTACAAACTACATAATAGCGATTTAAAGTGCTTCAGAGCACCATAGCGAGAGAACGGCATATCTGATCGGATCAGTTCTGGTGTTAATTTATGCATAAAAAACTCTGGCAGATATACAATTTTAAATTAAATTAATTAATCTCCACATACATTTTAATTAAAATTACAAACTACAAAATAGCGATTTAGAATGCTTCAGAGCACCATAGCGAGAGAATGGCTTATCTGATCGAAGCAGTTCTGGTGTTAATTTATGCATAAAAAACTGTGGTAGATAGACAATTTTAAATTAAATTAATTAATTTTCACATACATTTTAATTAAAATTACAAACTACAAAATAGAGATTTAGAGTGCTACAGAGCACCATAGCGAGAGAACGGCTTATCTGATCGGAGCAGTTGTGGTGTTAATTTATGCATAAAAAACTGTGGCAGATATTCAATTTTAAATTAAATTAATTATTCTCCACATAAATTTTAATTAAAATTACAAACTACAAAATAGCGATTTAAAGTGCTTCAGAGCACCATAACTAGAGAACGGCTTATCTGATCGAAGCAGTTCTGGTGTTAATTTATGCATAAAAAACTGTGGCAGATATACGATTTTAAATTAAATTAATTAATCTCCACATACATTTTAATTAAAATTACAAACTACAAAATAGCGATTTAAAGTATTTTAGAGAACTATAGCGAGAGAATGGCTTATCTGATCGGAGCAGTTCTGGTGTTAATTTTTGCATAAAAAACTGTGGCAGATATTCAATTTTAAATTAAATTAATTATTCTCCACATAAATTTTAATTAAAATTACAAACTACAAAATAGCGATTTAGAATGCTTCAGAGCACCATAGCGAGAGAATGGCTTATCTGATCGAAGCAGTTCTGGCGTTAATTTATGCATAAAAAACTGTGGTAGATAGATAATTTTAAATTAAAGTAATTAATCTCCACATACATTTTAATTAAAATTACAAACTACAAAATAGCGATTTAGAGTGCTACAGAGCACCATAGCGAGATAACGGCTTATCCGATCGGAGCAGTTCTGGTGTTACTTTATGCATAAAAAACTGTGGCAGATATACAATTTTAAATTAAATTAATTAATTTCCACATACATTTTAATTAAAATTACAAACTACACAATAGCGATTTAAATTGCTTCAGAGCACCATAGCGAGAGAACCCCTCATCTGATCGGTTCTGGTCTAAAGTTCTAGTCTAAATTGTGCATAAAAACTACTCTAATCCGCTACTCAAATGTTTATAAGATGAGTTTTTAAGTTGATGGCGTTGGTCAGAATTCAAATTCTGACACCAAATGAAGGGGCATAAGCGTTTTTGTGCTGAAGAAACTTCCCACGTTGTCCAAAATTCTACAAATGTTATGCGGCCAACAGAATTAAAAAGTAAAACATATTAGAATTTTTTAATTTCCACTTTTTCAATTGTTATAATTTATTTTATGTTTTAATCTCTTAAGTACATCGAGTAAATTGTTAAAATCAAATAATAATTTTATGATGCGTCGATGGATGCGCCAAAAATCTCCATGGCTTAAAAATTGTCACGCAGATAAATTCGCCAACTCTTAATAATTTTACCTTCTTCTTGCTATATTTATTTCATTCGATTTAAAATATTACCGAGTATTACATTAATTTAAATTGAACCATCACTTGTCTGTTAATTTGTTAGTAACACTTTTCTGTTAACGATAAAATCTTCACATCAGTATCTGTATGTATGCCATCGTGTGACATATATCTATGATAAAATAATTTAAGAAAATGATTTCCAAAATAAATTAAAATTAACACGATTAAATTTAAAATTGCATCTGCGAAGTACACATATATGGCGCACGATAACAGATGTTAGCCCAATATAATTTACCATCCGCTCGTGTCTATAACATGCGGCGATTAAATTATTACATTTTTATTGAAATAAATTCTAATTGTATAAATTAATTTTTATTTTATTGATTTTAAATAAATAAAACAACGAAAAAACAATAATTTATATAAATAAGTTAATTAATTAATTAATTAATTCGATATTTTTGAATTTTTCTCTCTTATTTTGAAATATTCGTATATGTGATGTGATATTTGACGATAAAACAAAAAAACCAAAAAATTGAGAGGGCGGCCGAAATAATATTTCAGTTTTTATTACAAACAAATTTAATTCAATTAAATTGTCTTTAAATAATCGTAAATTTATTTAGTAGCTATATAGGCAACCAACCGGCGGCATATCATTTTCTTATTCTATCGACATACACACAAGTATAATTGAATTACAAACTCATATTATAAAAAAAAATTCTTAGAATTTGTCTTATCTTAAGACGTCATTGTTATATGTTTATGTCGTTTCCGTGTATAATAATCTCATGACGACATATTCTCATGCACTACCGTATATACATAATACACATAAAAGACAATTTTGATCGATCCCACGTTCATCACAATAATGTATCATAACATATGATATACTCATAAGTCGTAACATGATGATTCCTTACCAAAAAAGGGTTATGCACATCCAACACAATAATAAAGATTACAAATTAATTTTTGATGTTGGTTATGAGACTGTGTAATTATTTTGTGTACAATGAATGAAGATATGGGGAAAAGCAACAACAACAACCACAATGAACAAAATCGATTTAAGCAAATTCAATTTAATTTAATTTAAATTAATTAATTTGTTTAGTCCCGAAATATGTCATATACACATCACAGAGCTATCAATGTTAATTTAATCAAACACAATAATAAATAATTGGATAATTAATTGGTTTGGTTGGTTTGATGTGCGCGTTTTTTTTTTTGTTTTTTACATCAGCAGTTGGTTTATACAGTGACTTCGAATAAATTTTCCCACGTCTAGTATTTAATGTACCCGGTGTGCAACGTAGTCCTTAAACCATAGTTCAAGCAAACTGGTTGTACAAAATTTGTATTTGTCCCATTCGCATCACACTTCGTACGCCATTATCGTAATAATAGATAAATGTTGCGTGATTATCAATAATAGCTAATTATTATTTTAAATATGAGTTAATTGTTTAATTGCGATGTGTCGGTAAAATAGTTCTTTTGGTTTTGATCATTATCCACTGATGAGTTTCAATCACTATAGCTGGTTAGTTATGTGTAATTACTGTAAACATTAGATCACTTTTAATCATTGTTGCGCACTATACAAAAAAATTCAACCTCCGACTGATTACGTTGCAACGTAATCGAAATTAGTTTGGTAAGGTTAAAGGTATTCAGTGTTGTAAGCCATTGGAAAATTTTATTAAGTTGTTGCATAACCAATTCAAATTAGCATAAAAGTTACGGTCGTTTATTTATTGGTGTTTTGTATATACCATATGTGGTTAGATAATCCGGTTTTTACCACTTTCCAAAAACACAAAAATTACATATTTCAAAATTTTCAGAAACTACTTCATTTAACAAAGAAAAAGTTTGTCTTGTTGCAAATCCGGAGTTTTTCTAACACCAAATCTCAATGTAATTTCCAGAGGGTGTGTTACAACCGTTCTAATGGAATATTTTTATAGAATACTCAGAACCGGTTTCGCTCGAATTTGGGTTTGACCAAGGTGACTGTGAATGATTGATGTAATCGAGCATAGTTATTGTTGTACACGAATATTAAATTGTTATGGTGATTATTTGGTGATTATGAGTTGATATTTAAAAGGAATTCAAGTTTTAGAACCGCTAAATTAACTGTGTCATATTAACTAACCACCACAATCAACGCTGATTTGAATAAACGCGTCACTATTACGTCAACAATTTCGCGAATAGTTCACACAAAAGCGTGCAAAAAAACCGCCCTCAAACTCGAGCGTAAATTTAAATTAAAAATGGGAATAAATGGGAAATAAAATACCGTTCGCGAACCAAAACTAGCTAATGGTGATTCCCTGAATATAATATCCAATATGGCGGACCCGAAAGGAGGAAACATTACGAGCCAGCGGGCTCCCAGTCGTCGATATTTAAAAACCGTATCGGATTTCGTATACTTAAGAAACTAATTAGTGTCTTGTTATTTTGATTTAGGTTAATTGTAATTCATTACAGGTCAGCACACAACTAGATCAAACGTTTATAATCTTAGTGGCAGGTCCGCGGAAATACTCCATTTATAATAGCAGCTGTGCTAAACTATATTTTGAGTTGCGAGAGTAATCAGTATGACGGAAATTATTTGAATAAGTAGCTGATATTAATTATATTTATTATGTTAGCCGTCTCTGAGCTACTATTTTATAAGTTTAAGTGAAATATAAATTAACAATGTTTACGATTTTCAGAATTGCACAGAAATCTGACCCAGCAAACTAATAAACGTTATTTCATAATGCAGTAGTTAGTCTAATAAATTACAAAATTAGATTTTAAAAGTTAGGTAATAATTAGAATAATACAGCTTTAAATCATACTGCGACAGCAAATTACCTGAGGCGGATTCGGGAATCTGAAGCAGCCAAGGGAAACAGACACTAATATTAACATTAATGTTGTGTAGTACTTAAAGATTAATTTACAACAGGTTTGTAGGTGTGTTTAATTGGTTGAGAATATGATGAGTTATTTAAAAATCAAGCAATCAATTAAAATTAAAAACGGCCGTGGAAGTAAGGTGGTGGGAAATATATGAGGGGTAATTAATTTATAACTAATCAATATTGGCTTTAGGATGCCACAATTAACCGCAAAGGTGTTTGTAACCGGGTCGATTTAAATCCTATACTAACAATCCTATCCAATCCTTCCAAGTAAACGTAAAAAAGGGTGTACGGTGGGCCCGGCGTCAAAAATTCTTAGAATTACCGGGATATCCTGCTAAATGCTTGGCCGTACATTCAAAATGAATCAATCAATCAGATTTACTTCTGATGGTGTGAATCCGAATTCGGCGTTCTAATTCATTCCTTAGATGTTCTATCGAATTTATGTCCTGTCTGCATTTACACATATTTTTGCAGCTATTCTACTTGCAGATTTACGTGAATCAGCTCTAACTTGTGTTACAACTCGCTGTTCTTCGCGTTCATTGAGTTTATGTGGTCTTCTCGACCGTTGTTTTGATGTTACAAAAACCATTTATTTCGTAATTTCTAATGATTATTTGTACCATACACATATTCTTCTTAATAATTTTAGATATGTATGTATTTTATTTAAGGATTTTCGTTCCTTCTTCAATTTCACCATCAACAAATACAAATCCTTACACGCCTGCTTTCGTTTATTTGACATTTCTCAAAACTGCTTTTTGTACATAGAAATAAAGGACGATCAACTGCAGCGGCGTAGGGAAGGAGGGTTGCAGAGAGTTGATTGATTTTTTGGAGAGTAAACAATTTTTTAATGACGCGCAATTTGGTTTACGTTCTGGTTTGGGTACCGAAGATATTTTATTAACATTTTTTAACTCTCTTCATGATGGCCTTAATTAAAAGCGCTCAGTTGCCGCTTTATTTGTGGATATTACGAAAGCATTCGATATGGTCAATCATAAATTGCTTCTAAATAAACTTGATCTTGCTGGTTTTGGAGGGTTTATGTTATCATGGTTTGAATCTTATCTTGCTAGTCGCTCGCAACGTGTTCGGGTCAATGGAGTTTTAAGCCTCCGTGAAATTTTATCAGCGGGTGTCCCTCAAGGGTCGGTTTTAGGGCCAATCGTATTTCTTATTTATACCAAATCTATTTTTTCACAAACTTTTCAGGGTAAGGTGGTGGCCTTTGCTGATGACATGGCGTTTGCTTATAATAGCGATAGTTGCACTACTACACTTTCAAATATTAATCATGATCTGTCGATTCTTAGCCAATGGCTTAATCGGCATTCTTTAGTATTGAGCCCTAAAACTAAATCTATGTTTTTCAATTTATCTCGGTACCTAAACTTGAATAATGATATCATTTTTCATGACAGTCACTGTTCTGAGGTTAATAACTGCTCGCAGCATTGTTTCCCTATTGAAACTGTCCATAGTATCAAATACCTGGGTATTACGGTCGATTGTCTTTTAAATTGGAAATTACATGTTGAAGCAATAACTATCCAACTTATTTATACTATAGCAAAATGTATCTATTAAGAGATCACTGTCCACTATCAGTTCTCAAAAATTTTTATCATGCCTTAGTTGATTCCAGACTACGTTATGGTATTTGTTTATGGGGTGGCACCTAGCAGTTGTTTATGGGGTGTCATTCTAGCTCAAAAGTATATAATCAGGGTTATGTTATATGCCTTTATTTTCATCGAATTCACTTCTTCCGCTCAGGCATCTTTACGTTTTTAAAGTTTTAAAGATATATTTTGTTATTTGCGGCAACCGTACGGTATCATTTCCTGCCGATGCATTGAGGAAAAATATAATGATCTTGAAAATATTCCGAAATTTCATACAACAGAAATAAATTCCGCAAATATTTCCTCGTTACAGCTCCTATGATTTTCAATCAACTACCTGAGTACCTGCCAATATCAGAGCTGAAATGAATTTTTAAAGTTTTTAACTTCTGTAAAAGATTAGTTATTTATTAACAAGAGTGTCGAACTTCTTTCTGATGTATTAGTTTAACGTTTTTTTGATGTAACTGTTATTTATTTATTCATAGATTTTTTTGTTTTTAGGTTTTTATATCGTGTTTTACAATTTTTATCACCTGGAGTACTATTCTTGAACCATTGCGAAAATTTTCGTAACGCTATTTTCGTAATAATAATGGGGAAATCATAAATTAGTATTCTTGAAACCATTACGAATATAACGAAGAGAGGAAAAAGAAATAATACAATTTTGAGAGAGAGAGAGAAGATGAAAATGTCAGTTCCTAAAATGATATTCTTGAAATCCGTTACCATTTGTTCCAGAATTTAAAAAATTACTTAATAAATTAATTAGTTTTCCAAAATTTTAATTATTTTCGATTATTCAAATAAAGCTCTATTTTAAATTGTGTTGCTGGTTTAATTAATAAAGTTTATACAAAATTACTGATTAAATTCAATTTAAATTTTAACAAATTTAATAACATACAACAGTTCAAAATATTTAAAAAAATCTTAATCAAAATTTTGGTTATTGTAGAATCACATAACTTTATATATAAAATATAACAGAAATTAGATCCTGGAACTTAACTCAATGCTCAAATCAATTCCTAACTGGACCGTCTTAACTCAATCATCAGCTCAACCTCTAACTCAATTTACAACTCATCCTCCAACTCAATCGCAACGCAATTCTAAACGCAATCACCAAAGTAACCGCAACCCAATGCTCAACCCAATCTTTAAATCAACCCCAAATTAACCTTTAACCTAACTCCAAGTCAACTCTTAAAAACTTCCCCAACCGAATAACTCATTTAATCCCATCGTAAGCTAACTAGGTAAACCCTAACATAACTTCAACTTAATTTAGTTCGAACCAAATATCAACCCCCTACCCAACAACTCCATACTAAATCACCAAACCAAACCCAAAATCAACTCGATTGGAAAGCTATACATGTGTAAATAAATTGAACTCAAATCAACTCAATTTAATATTCCACGAAACAAGTAACTCGACCCCCAATTAATCCATAATCGAACTCCTCTCTCCGATCCAACCAAACTTCAACTCAAACCCTATTCGGCCCTAACTCAATCTCAACTCATCCCAACCCCAAACTCAACCATACCTCAACCCTATAACGCCTATAGTGGGGCGTCAGATGGGAATTACAACGAAGGGGCTCTATTGTAATAAATACAGAATAAATTCACGCCACGATTTCTGTTTATGGCGGCACACAATAGAGCCTTTGTGCCGTATTTATTAGCGCACGTATTAAACAGGTTCACTTAATTCAATTAAATTAAGTTCCAACACCACAGCGTAAATATATAATTTAACTTGACGTAATTTAATTATACCGAATTAAATTCGCGTCGCACTTTTTGTATTTATTTTAATATTAATAATTATTAATTAATTACGGGATTGATTTTTGTTCTTGCATGAAGAAGATGTGTCGCGTACCATATGTAGACTCTGAGTGTATTTTTCTGTATAGAAAAATGGCGTGTGTCAAAAAAATGAAATTGTGAAGAGGTAAAAACTTAGACATGATTTTTTTGTTTCAGCAAAAATCGTATTTTGCTGAATGAATGATTAATTACGACAATAGATGGTGTGAGTAATTTCGGGCTGTATTAAATTGTCCATGATATTTATTTAATACCAAATAGTGAACTGTACTCAAATATAGATAAATATATTGATTGCGTTGAGTACAGATGCAAACCCTACAACATTTGCAGGTGTCACTATAAACCGAAAAGACTGTTCAATTACAATTATATTTGAAAGTTGAAATGCATTATCACACGCGTATACCAATTCAACTGATTATAATCTCTACCGCAACTATCGACTAACCGCCAAATAAATCCCTAACTGAACTTCTCTAAATGACTCGACCATATTCAACTCTCAACGAAACCCTTAACAAAACGCCCAGCTCAATCCTCAAATCAACACGATCCTAAAAAGGAGATGAGTGCATGCGTACATGTGAACTCTCAACACGATATCAACCGCAAAATTAACGTTCAACTCAGTCCTTCACATAAATACGATTCGAAAAGCTATATTCGGACATGAACCCAACTCAAGCTAACTATCAACTCAACCCTTAACACAAATAAATTCCAAACTTAAGCGCTGACTCCTACTCAACTCAATCTCAAATCAAATCCACAGCAACCCGCACTCAACTCGCAAATAGAACCCAACTCATTCGCAAACTGGACACCCAACTCAATCCTTAAACCAGCATATATATTATAATAAACTATCTGGTATAGCCGATGTTGAGTTTTTTTAATGAAATTTGATTGACTTTCTTCCAAAGGCGGCTTTTGACCAACATGCCAATACCTTCATACCATAATACCATCTTTTTTTAATTAATTTTTCTCGTCTAAATACCACCATCGCCTATAATACCATCATCACAAACATCACCATCACCATCAATATCACCGTCACTGTTACTATTATAATTATTGTTACCATCAATCACCATCAATATCAACATTAAAAAAAACTATGATGCACTATCAATATCCAAAAATCAACTCAATTAGTTAAGTTTTAGAAATTCCTAAGTAGTAACATTGGACATGATTATCATCCTTCAAGAAGGAGGTCGATGTATGAGTTGTTAACCTTTCTTCAGTCTTAAACAATATTTGTGTAAAGTTTGATTCAAATCGGCCAAGGCGTGTGGATTTGTTTAAATATAGCATTCACTTATACATAGACGTATAAGTACATAAACACCCACTTTTATAACTATAGATTGTTAAACTGCTCACTAAACCCTAATCGAATCCCAACTCAACTCCAAATCAACCCCAATTGAACCCGGAAATGGAACCCAACTCAACCGCAAACTCAGTGCTCAACTCAATCGTCCCTATATGCTAGTTATATCAAGGCTGGGCAAATTACATTACACTAAGTAATTAAAATACTTTTACAAATTACAGCAAACTCAATAATTAAAATACAAATTACAGTAACTTTCAAGTGGATTAATTAAAATAAAAGTTACAATTACTTTGCATTTGTAAATTGATAAATTTGATTTGACAAAATTCGTTTGGTGAAAAAACGTATGATTAAAACAACGACAAACCCAACTAAACTTCAACTCAACCTCCAAATCGACCCCTACCTTAATCTCCAACTCAACCCCAAACTCAATGCACAACTCAATCTTCACATAACCAGGTGGTTTTGGGTCGGCAGGTACTCTACGCTCCCTACCTGCACGTCAAAGGTTCCAAATTTTTTCAAATCTCTGCCTTGATCAAAGAAACAGATTGGCGAAAAAAATTCTAAATCGAATAAGCCCTTCTCGCGCATGCCTTGGGTACCAATAGCTAGGCAGACCGATGAACATATTTTTTTTTTTTGCGATTTCTGTCTTAGGGACTTTCAAAACGTCGAGAAAAGTGGTTTTGAACCAACCAAATTTTTTGTCATTCTCAACGACTAAATTATTGAGGATTTCAATACTTTGGTCGTTTTAGACCTTTAAAAGAAAAAATATCATACACAATCATTTTTAATATAATATATAATTTAATATTAAATAATTAAGCTGTATTCATAAAAATTCACAACAATAATTATTATTCTTAAGTAAAGAAAGCGTCAAGCGTCTGCATCCTCGCAGTATGCTGGAAATCAGTTTTAATGAAAAATTCTGTTACTAAAAAAAATCATAGTGAATCTTGTTGAAGGGAGTGTCCTGAGCTCGAAAAAGGTGAAATTGAAATCATTGGAAGTGCCGTTTTTTATTGGCGGCCATTTTAAATTTAAATAAATTTTACAATATGAATGCTTATTTTATACGTCGCTTTTAATTTAGAAGTTTGATATTTGTTTGTATTATCAATTAATATGATCTTTTCGGCTTTATATAGACAAATTATATTATTTTTAATAGCATTCCCATACTATTACGACTTGTTAAGGGTTATACGGTGTATTATACCCTTTTAGAAAAATTAGAATTTTCCTTAAGCTCCTGGTAATTCGGTTGGTCTACTCATCAGGTAGCTACGAACAAACTACAAAAATTCAATTTTCCCACCATTTTCGTATAGTAATAGGTAAAAACGTAATGATTTAATGAATTACCAAATCTAAAACTCAAGGAAACCTCTCATTATGTCTATTAAGCCCACACTAATATAATTTAAGGCGGGACCAGACGATGTGGAAATCGACAAATGCCGGTCGACAAATGTTTGGAGCATATGATGTAGAAAAATAAACACACTGTTCATGTGTGAGGCATTCGTTCTCTACACACGATACGTCTAATGTTGGATACGTAAATTTAAGCGAATGTATACCAAACTACATATGTATATATTTATAAAAGTTTGAAATAGAGCATTCTAAAATGAACGAAAATGCAATTAAAAACGAAAGATGCGAAATCCGATTTCAAGAATACCAATTTAGGGTTTACGTAATAATTTGACACTAACTCGCAATACGAAAGTTTTCGTAATAGTTCAAAAATAGCACCCCTGATTTGTATCACCATTTGATGTATCAGTATATCACCGTATATCTTTTTCGTTTTGTTTTGACATTTTCTTCACATATTTTGATACTTTTGACAGACTTTTTATGATCATTAAACCGTAAAATATAATTACAAATTATTTTTGTAATTTTCAGATTTTCTAAAATCGGGAGAGTCTTCGTGTACGCATTTCCAATTTTACTTCAAATAAGCTACTTTTTACGGTCACCAAACCATAAATCCTGTTACGGTTTTAAATTGTTTGTCGGGTTATTTGTATTTATAGCGCACCAACAGCTATATTAACTGACCAAGGTAGCATTTTTTTAATCAAAATATTTACTGAAGTCTCACGTCGTTATCACTCTTCAGAATAACAAAACATATACATTACATTTTGTGTAAAATGTTAATTACTAGTTAGTCTAATTATCTAGTCATAATTGCCAAGTTGGTGGTACATAAGCTTTGGCGTAATAATTTAGATTGGAAAACATCATATCAGAAGGCGGTAAGGAATTATAACTTGAGCATTGCAATAATTTCAATATCTTGGCTCGACTACACTGAGAAAAAAAATACCGTAGCATTAACGAAGAGATTTTCGTTAATTTTTAATAGAAAAATATCGTTAATGTTACAGAATTATTTTAATATAACGTAAACATCATTAATAATATTAAATAAAAAATATATAAATAACTAACATTCTTGAATACTACATATTTCATATCGTTATTTATTAATTTGATAAATAACAAAATAGTCTTTGGATTGAAAACTAGATTGTTCATTTAACGAAACATTCTTTATTCCAACTTTTCGTGTATGAAGAATTTGAATAATATTTACAATATTAGGTGTAGAACTAAAAGGCAGGTAATAGTTGTAACTAGTTTAAAAATATTTCGTAAATATAATTATTTTTTTAATTTTTAACCCAACAACAAATAAATTTCAAAAAAAAAACAAATTAAATGTACTTTATATTAAAGAATTTTTCATTAAATATTCATAAATTATTTTTAAATTAAATAATACGAAATTTCTTAACAATTATGAAATATAATTAAAATCATTTATCGATAAATAACAAACTGTTTGTTAAGTGTATTATTTGAATGTAACATTAATAAATTATAATAATTTGCTTTATTCAAATTGAATCAACGGTAAATAAATTGAGTTTAATGTTGCTATATTCCTAAATGTAAAACTGGAAACTTGAAATGTCGGTATAATATCAACTTGGAAATCTCCGTATTTGATTTTATATAATATTAAATTTTTTAATTTTCGAACAACTACAAATAACCGTAATAAGTGCTTAAAAAAACTAGAATTCGAAAACTGATATACGATTTTGATTGCCTCTTAGTTTTAGAACTGTTTTTCTGAAAATTGGGAATTTTAGCCTCGCACTTTTATGATTTGTGGCCACAATTATATTTAAATTGTTACAAAACTGCTTTTTTGACGGACATAAGTTTACATTTTCAGTTACTCGTACTTTCTTCTGTAGGAAAACAATATTGTTTTATTAACCTTCCGTCGGTGCATAGGAATCGAAAGTTACCCCACGCTTATAAAAAATGGAATAAAATGCAGTCGAATTGGCAATAAGTGAACCACGCATTATACACAATAATTCACCTACACAATCGACAAGTGACCTTATCACGTTTTAGTTTTAATCGAGATCTCAATTAAATAAGCTATAAACAATCCGAAATAAAAAGGTGCCATTGTTATCAGCACCTCATAACAATGATGCATTTTCCTTTAAACCAAATATTATTGTAGACTACAATTCAAGGGGTGAGTGGATAAGGTGAATAATTTCGCCAAGACCGTAAAAGTATAACTTGTAAATAGCTAATGGTGTGGTGTGTAACTTTTGAAGATTTTAGATGTTGCAAATATTTTTGCATTCGAGATCCATAATATAAATCCAAAATATATAAATAACTAATATTCTTGAATACTTCATATTTCAAATCGTTATTTATTAATTTGATAAATAACAAAATAAACGTTGCATTGAAAACCAGATTGTTCATTTAACGAAACCTTCTTTATTCCAGTTTTTCTTGTATGAAGAATTTGAATAATATTTACAATATTAGGTGTAGAACTAAAAAGCAGGTAATATTTGTAATTAGTTTAAAAATATTTCGTAAACATAATTATTTTTTATTTTTTTAACCCAACAACAACTAAATTAAAAAAAAAACAAATTAAATGTACTTTATATTAAAGAATTTTTCATTAAATATTGAAATTTCTTAACAATTTTGAAATATAATTAAAATCATTTATCGATAAATAAGAAGCTGTTTGTTAAGTGTATTATTTGAGGGTAACATTAATAAATTATAATAATTTGATAAATTCAAATTGAATAAACGGCAAATAAATTTAAGTTTGACAATCATGTTTAATGTTGCTATATTCTAAATGTGAAACTTTAAACATTGAAATGTCAATATCATTCATAATATCAAATTCGAAATTTCCGTATTCGAATTAATTTTTGTAATTTTCGGGTACCTACAAATAACCGTAATAAGTGCTTAAAAAAAACTAGAATTCAAAAAATTCATACGAATTTGAATGTCTCTTAATTTTAGAACTATTTTCATGAAAATGTGAATTTTATATGCTGTGTTTCTTATTTCCGAACTAATTCACAGATTTTTAGTACCCAGATCGATCAGATCGATTAGATCTGAAATAAGAGACACAGCTATCCCTATACTTGCACCTTTATGATTTGTGGCCCAATTATATTTAAATTGTATCAAAAATACTTTTTTGACGGAAATACTACTGTGTCTAAAAATTAAAACCAGTTTTCAATTTAAATCCCGTGGATAAACCAAACAGTAGTATATTTACATTTTCACTTACTAGTACTTTCTTCTGTATATGAGAACAATAATGAAATAAAAAGAGAATTAATAGGAATTAATCCGAAATTTCCTAGGAATGCCTTCTCTGATATGTTTTACACATAATCTCGAAACTCCAATCGAAATCGGATCATTTTAACCCTTTAACGCATTTAACCACCGGACTTTACGTTATCTTGAATTGTGTAACTTTACGTTATCATGAATATTTTTTGCTTTAGTTTTTACATGAGTTATTCTGTTTTACAGTAGTCTCGTCATAACGATTTAGTTTTTGTTGTTGTAATATGAACATCTATAACATAAATACATATAACATATACACATAATTACACGTTCTTAATTCAACTGGAGTTTACCACTTTAGTTTATTAAAATTTATTAGAGTAGGTAAATGATACATGGAAAATTCATTAGTATAACATAAATCGCTTTACTTTTATGAAACATAATTAAAATCATATACAGGAAACTACGAATTATTTATTAAATGTATTATTTAAATGTTACAATAACAATGTATTTTGAATTCAACAACTTTTAATCCATTTAACAAAAAATCTTTATTTCTCTATACACGATTTTACGATGTTACGTAATAGTTAAGAAGTTTTGGTTGTACTAGAGAATTTTTCTTTAAAAGTACTCCTTTTCGTTAAATTTGGCGGCTTGGGTAACGGTAATAAATAAATCTACCGAAAATTATTCTTCAATCGTTTGTAGGCCAAAGTGGATGCTTAAAATCAACTTTAGTTAAAAATTAAATGTTAAAGTTATAAAAAATAATAAAAGTGATAATAAAAGTAAATAAAAGTGAGAGATGATCTGTTTTGCTTGTAATCTTACTGTTGAAAATTTCAAAGCTTTACTGGTGCATTACAAATATTTTCATGGTTTTAAAAATAACTCAACTTATAGATGTCCGGGAAATTCATGTGATAGAACATTCCAAAATCTTTCAAATTTTAAAAAGCATTTTAATAATTTACATGTTAATGAGTTGGTTATTGCGGCTCAAAACAGTTCGTATAGCAGTAGTAAGAAAAACATTGAAATTATAAATTCTGGAAATGATGTAATGCAAAATGATAAATTGCTCGCTGATAAAGAATATTCTATTACAAATACACACGTTGAACCTAATAGTGAAATAATTAACAATATTTTAATATCTGCGGTTAAATTTTCAATAAATTTAATTCAAAAAAATAATTTTACCACCAAAGATGTGATCCAATTACAAAAACAGGTAAAAGATTTGTGGCAAATTGTGGAGTACTTTCCAACAGAAGCTGAAGTAAGAATTTTTTGGAAAAGTAGGATGATTAGACTCTTAAACATTTTTCTTTACTATGCAGACTGTTTATTTTCGACGCAGAAGGAATGAGAAACCAAAAGGACAGTTGTACGACAAATACAACAATTATATAGCGAAGCTCAGAAACAATCATTTTTTACCAAAACCAGTGCGGCACAAAAACAAAAATAGTTCAGCAGGTAAATTAAAATTTTACTTAAAAATATATTAATATTGGTTTTGCCTGAAAAAGTGAAGAAATATTCTACGACAATTTCACAGCTAAATCAAAATTATTGCAATAATCAGTAGTGTGTTCACAATCTTTACAGTGTAACGATATTGTAACAATAACGTAGAAAATTACAATGTTGTGATTACAATATTGTTACAATGTAGAGTTTATTAACACGTTTTATACAAGCCCTAGTGTGTCAGTTAATGCGCAGATACAAAATCAAGAGAAAAATCGAAACGATTTGCTGTGATTACTTTTACCTGGAAATTATCTCGGGACCGTCATGTTGCAAAGCATGACTGGACCAGGAATAACTTTTTAGAATAGGAAATAAGAAATTTCAGTGGTACTTTTGTTAGTTTACTGAAACAATCATTTCCACTCTAATTATTTTTTTACCTACCAACAACATCTTAATTTACAAAATCGTTCCTATATTCCTGATAAAAAAAACTTAAACATAATAAATCCTATATTCCTGATAAAAAAAACTACGGTATTTGTTCCCGATGTTATGCACGCCGCTCAAAGAGTTAATTAAAACTGCCGTACCGCAGTCAGTACAAAAGATGTAATTATCTCAGGAATAACGCATTTAAATTTTTTGCTTTCATAAACTGATCACCCTGTATTATATTTAGTAATATTTTTGGGTTTCGTATGTTTCATTAAAATAAGATAATTCGGTTTAGAAAGCTTTTTAGAAAGATTTATTTATTTATAATTCTTCTAACTTACAGTTGAAGAATTACAATTACCTAGTGATGAAACAGAACCTGAGGGCCCAAACATCCAAATACAACTGAAATACAATAGAGATGATACAAATATTAGCCTTATTCGTCAAAACTGGGAAAAATCAGTCAAATATAGAAGGAAATCGGTTCTTCAAAATAGTAAAAATTGCATAGCGGAAATATTGGAGGAATGGCCTGCCTATACACAATCGTATGGACCCATACTAATAGAAATAGATTTTAAAAATCTGTACCCGGAAAGTGGTAATTTTTTACTAGATTTTGACAAATTTGTCAAAAATATTCTTCCTATTATGGAGCTAAATCTTAGTGACGCTGCATGTAAACTGATGTTAAAACAGCTGAAACAGCAGAAAAATATTTCTATTGGTAAGTTTTTTTTTAAGAAAATTGTTATGTTTAAAAATGATTTTAATGTCTATTTTTATACTTGCAGATGGAAAGAACTATATCATCCTTTGTTTACTTCATGGAGTTTTGAGGCCGTCAAATAAAAGATATTCAACAAATTCAAATGGGGGAAAAAAAATAATTAAATATACAATCAAAGATTCACAAGAATTCTTCATAATATTTGCGCTTACGGTTCAAGCATGTGATCAAATATTTGAAGATAAAAAACAAAAAGCAATTTTAGAGAAGCAAAATTTACAACCATTTATTTTTGTTATAGGAGACAATGAATTCGCTCCGAATACTTTTTATATATATTTTGATGGTATTAAGTATAAAATGCCAACAATAGTTTCCGCTATAGATACATTGTTTAAGATAATTCAAATTTTTAATATCAAATACCCAGTTGAGTCCGAATCTGTTTGGCTCTTTATTCAAAAAAAATTGTATCAAATCAATACTCCTTATGACCAAATATTTCCTTCTGTTGATCTCTTGATATCAAAATTACCTAAATAAGATTTTTCGTGCATTAGCTACATTTATCCTTTTTTTTTATTCATCTAACTTGAGTTTTGTAAATGAAGTACCTGAAAGGTTACAATTAATTAAAGAATTTCTGACTCATAAAGTTAATATTAGTTTTTATTAAATAAAAATTGTAATTTAATATTGTATATATGTATATAAATATAAATTATATTTTATATATATGTATATATACATATATATTTTGTATTAGCTACATTTATACTTCTTTTTAATTTTCTATATTTATCAACTGGTTTTGTTAGTGAAGTTCCTGAAAGGTTAGAATTAAATTAAAGAATTTATGACTGATAAAGTTAATATTAGTTATTATTAAATAAAAATTGTAATTTAATATATCTAAATAATAATTATATATACATATATATATATATATATATATATATATATATATATATATATATATATATATATATATATATATATATATATATATATATATATATATATATATATATATATTTATATATGCAATATCCTACATTTATACTTTTTTTTTATTTATATAACTTTGTTTTGAAAATGAAGTACCTGAAAGGTTAGAATTAATTAAAGAATTTCTGACTCATAAAGTTAATATTAGTTTTTATTAAATAAAAATTGTAATTTAATATATATAAATATAAATTATATATATATATATATATATATATATTTTGCATTTAAATGTATACTTCTTTTTAATTTTTTTTATTTATCTAACTGGTTTTGAAATTGAAGTTCCTGGAACTAAATTAAATTTCTGACTGATAAAGTTAATATTAGT
The DNA here is from genome assembly GCA_963556165.1 of Tipula helvola. Classification (NCBI taxonomy): domain Eukaryota; kingdom Metazoa; phylum Arthropoda; class Insecta; order Diptera; family Tipulidae; genus Tipula; species Tipula helvola. The sequence goes on from OY744482.1 coordinate 100,597,410, forward strand.
TATTATTAAATAAAAATTGTAATTTAATATATCTAAATAAAAATTATATATATAATTTATATGGTGCATATGTTTATATATATGTATATATATGGTGCATTATCCTACATTTATACTTTTTTCTGTTTATAATATAACTTGGTTTTTGTAAATGAAGTACCTGGAAGGTTAGAATTAATTTAAAGAATTTCTAACTCAAAACTTATATTAGTTTTTATTAAATAAAAATTGTAATTTAATATATATATATGTATATCTATCTATCTATATATATATATATATATATATATATATATATATATATATATATATATATATATAAAAATTATATATCGCCCATTTGCTACAAGAGTGACATAACTCAAAATGGAAAATTTCGAGTTTTGTTTGGGTTATAGCCCACACATGCGTTATTAGAGGTACTACAAGCTGCGTTTCTAACAAGATATTATATCTCTAAATTATACCGCTAAGCCATTTTAAAATTTCTGTCGAAAAGGTTAAAATTCAACAGTTTTAAACGTGTTTCTTCAAAAATAATTACACTTCTGAGTTGTGTCATTCTTGCAGCAAATGAGCGATATATACATATATATACATAGAAATTATGTATATGTATGTACATATTATATACAATACATATATACAGGGCCAATCAGAGGGTGGGCCAGCCGGGCCATACGGCACGGGCCCCCGATTTTTAGGGGCCCCCGAATTTTTTGTTACTATAGATTTCTCATTTGCGCTTGCTCTTCGATAGTATTTTGTCTTTATAACAAGAACAAGATGTGTGATAATTTAAAATTTGACATTGAAGAGCGTTTTATTTGCTTCGATTCATTCTCTGGAAAAACCAGAGAAGAAATTGCTGCCAGAATTCTTGAAATTTTGTCGGATATGGAATTAAATTTTAATTTATGTATTGCCCAAGCATATGATAATGGTGCAAATATGGCTGACAAGCTAAACGGTGTGCAAGCCATTCTTACGAAGCGTAATCCTAATTGTATTTTTTCCAGCTGTGGTAACCACACATTAAATCTTGTTGGAGTTGATTCAGCTGAATCGTGTAAAGAAGCTGTACAATTTTTTGGAGCTATACAACAAATGTATAATTTTTTTAGCAGTAGTCCGCGGAGATGGGAGGTTTTAAAGAAACATATCAATATGTCTCTTCACTCGATTTCCAAAACTAGATGGTCTGCTAGAATAGATGCAGTAAAACCAATAGCCAAAAATCTATTATCTATTCGAGATGCTTTAAATGAAATGCATTCCTTTAATTTACCACCCCACGCAATCGTTGAATTACACTCAATTGAGAAATATTTAAATAAATTTGAATGTGTTTTGCTCTCTATCATATGGCTCGAAATTTTGACAGATTTGCATCAGACAAATTTGGTAATTGAAGCTCGAAATGCTACACTTGATATTGAGCAAAATAATATTGAAAGTCTAGTAATGAGATTTCGCAATTTAAGCGGAATGTGGAATGAAATATTTGCGAAAGCAAAAGCTAAAGCACGTAAATATGGAGTTACATGTGATTTTGCCATTAATAGAACGATACGGACACAATCGGATGCTGAAAAATACTTCAGGATAACTGTGTTTAACGTAATAGTTAATTCCGTAATAGCTGGCTTACAAATACGATTTCAATCTTTACAAAATATCTGCAATCTTTTCGGATTTCTTTGACTGATGAAAAAATTGAAGCTGCAGTAAACCGTTTGCATTCAAAATACACGAGTGAGTTATCAAACGAGATACTAGATGAGGTAAAATTCCATAAAAAAATGTATGCAGCTAATTTTAATGCAGATCCGACACCAACAAATTTATTAGAAAATATTCTCAGTAAAAACTTAGCTGGTTTATTTCCCAATCTTATCATTGTCTTAAGAATATTTTTAAGTATTCCTGCATCTGTGTCTTCAGCCGAGAGGAGTTTCAGTGTTCTTAAAAGAATAAAAAATTAGCATCGCTCAATAATGGCAGAACGACGGTTAAATGGATTGGCAATGTTAAACATTAACCACGACATGGCAAGAAAAATTAATTTTGAGCAAATTATTAGAGAATTTTCTAATAATAAAGCGAGAAAAGCTTCAATCTAATAAATTATAATACATAAATAGTAAAATGAATTCATGTGATATAAATTTAAGATTGTTTTAATTTTTATGGGGTCCCATTTTAATAATTTGGCCCGGGCCCCCTGCTAGCTCTGAAAGGCCCTGCATATATATATATATATATATATATATATATATATATATATATATATATATATATATATATATATATATATATATATATATATATATATACGTGAAATCGCATATCCTTTATATGGGACCGGAAGTCTTGTTTGAATTTTATAAGTTTTATGTTTTTTATAACTAATAAAAAGAAGCAATGAATTTTTTACAAAATATTTTAATTTATTCTTTCAAAACCATTTTTTACTAAATTATTAGTGCTTTGTGTTTACTACCGATTTCGTTTTTCTACTTTTTGGGGATTGATTATGACTTTAATATTATTAATGAATATTTGTTCAGTACCATATCTGAGAGTGATTATTAGTTCTTTAATAATGATATTGCTTCGTTATTTTGCATTTTGGGGAGTGATTATGAATTTAATATTATTAATTAATATTTGTTCGGCATCATTTCTGAGAGTGATTATTATTTCGTTATTAATAATACTATTTCATTATTCTATTTTTTGAGGATTGATTATGTTTGCTACAATAAAGAAAATTTCTTAAATTTCAAAACTTAATATTATTTAAGATTTAATATTATTAACGAATATTTGTATTTAATTGAGTAACTTTAACGAATAATTTTAATTAATATTTGTTTAATTAACAATGAAGTGTTATCCATGAGTATTAAATTTTATTAAAATTTTATTAGAGAAACAAACATTCTGTTGATGGAATAATATTACTTTAACTAATTTGTTTTAAATTTAACAAATATTTCGTAATTTAAATTTTTAATGTTTTATTAAATAATTGATGATATCATAACGAAGAAATCGTCGGATCAATTTTAACAGAAATTTCGTTGGAGTTATGCAGAAAATCGTTTCTGGCACACAATTTTTTTTTTCAGTGTAGATTTAATGTAATCCCAATGAATCATCTGAGAGTAGCCACATTTTTATTGGTCAATAGGTATGCTTATTGAAGCATTTAGGTTGGAATATTTCCTCGTTAATTTATGGATTGGCTAGAACATACTTCTAAGTACTCAAGTGTCCAGATATTGAAGCAATATCGATCAGACTGGACTAAGTATTGTTTTAAAATAAATGCTCCTCCTGTGCCAGATTTCATGTGCAGGAAATAAAAATTAAACCTATTAATACACTCGATTATATCATATAGAAAATGAAATGCGCCAAGAAATTAATCAGATTTTAATAATTAAATGAATTGCATTCAACTAAACTCAATTATTACTCCGTTTACCGTTAAATTAAATTAAATAATTTATGTCCACATGCGCGCCCGTTTGTATTTTTCACCGGGAAATTTAAATTTCCTGTCTAAATAGGGTTTACATATATGTATAACTACACGCATATACATACATCCCCTTTGCATGTCATAAGCTAATTATTATTAAACAAAACAAAACAAAAATTCATAAATTTATTGAATTACCGCGGTTTAAATAATCACGTACATATGTATATAATATATGACGACAACTGTAAGTGTATGTTTGCTGCAACCAGAAGTTCATAATTCACACAAAACAATAATAAGTGTTTTCCTTACAACTTATAAACCTTTTCCGTTTCCAATTTCCACATTTTTGTTTTATTATCTCAAAATAATCATTTAGCGTGATACAATCAATTATACCGTGTTACAACAGTCTTCTACATACGAGTACATATTGTAATGCGCGCGCGATTCAAATTTTTCTCATTATCATCTTGTACATGTTGTTGTATACAAATAAAAATAGAAAAGAAAAAAAAAACCTAAACTCACTCTCGCGAGATAAAACCGCGCGATCAACAATGATCGTAAAACATAATAATCATCAACCACGCCTTCTTTCAATTTTTTTTTATTCGTTTTATACTTTGAATATACACAAATCCACTTTTGAACACAAAAGAATATTCATCTTTGAAAGATTTGCCTCTCGTGTATATGCACATACTATATATACAAAACAGTATTTTGCCTCCCCAAAAATGCTAAACGGGGAAAATGTTCCGTCCCCCCACTTTGCATATTCAATCCTCTACTTTATACATTTTGTGTGACATTATACATGTAAGCAGTGTGTATAAATGTACGAGATGATGTGTATATAAGAAGAAGATGTATAGAATATACTTAAGATATTTTTTTTTGTACAGTTTTTGTGATTGGATGTACGGATTCAATCAGATTGAAACTTTTTATTTTTTTTTTTATTTTAGTTTTATTCTTATATATTACAATTTTATTTCAGTATTCTGTTATTCGCCATGAAGATGAATAATTTAAGACAAGCATCTTATTATTTGAGAATTTCATATACATACATCCATATAAATGATGACAAGAGAAAATATTCAGAAAATTTTAAAGTAAAATTAAAAAAAGCTTTTTATTTTTTTTTTGTGCGACAACGATGGGTTCTCTTTGTCTTTTCAGCTTGTGTTTGAAAATTGGATTGCGAGCTTTATTTTTTGTATAACAAAATTGTCTTATAAATATTTATATATCGTCTTTTTGAATATATACTATATATACTCGTAAATATATAAGAATGATGTGATTCAAATGGTAATTCAATATATACTCGTCTATACAAAAAAAGCTCTTTACGACACCACACACACACAGTACACATTCTTGAAATAGTTTTATTACACCCATCCCGTAGCCGCAAAAAAAAAAAAGAAGACGATTTGCGAATCTTTAAAACACTTTCACCTTGTACACCTTATTGTTGGTATATGGTTTAAGTAAAAAAAAATCGCGCGAATACAATTTACAATAACAAAGCGACAATTCTATCTTACGCCAAGTACAAAAATGGCGTGATCTTATCCGTAAACACAAACAAAAAAAAAAATTAAAAAAAGTAAATAAATAAATTCGCGATCGCGACAATAAAATAATTTTTTGTTTTTTTATTTTTTTAACAGCAGCACAAAATCAAAAGTAATCCGATAATTTTTTTTTGTGCACAAAACATTCCAGTCTTGAAAAAGTCGCCATTTTTGAATCATAATAATTTTTTTGTTGTATCAAGCCGATCTCATTTTTTTGTGTGGCGAGGAAATATTTTATGTATTTCTTTAAGAAGTTTTCAAATAATAATTCTTTGTTTATAAAATATAAAAATTATTGCTGTTGAAACTTAAAATCGCAAACAGTATTATATACCAGTGGAGTATATATAATAATATGAATATAAGCGATCCGATTTGAGACTTTGGCGTTTTGATTGAAATTGAATTGAGATTTGCCGGCCTTTTTTGTATATTGATCAGCATATTGACAATTTATTATTTAATTAAAATTACCAAGTCACAAGTAGAGGATTTTAGCTCTACATATAGATCCGAAAAGCAATTTATAACCATAAAAATGTTATAGATAAATAACTGAAAAGTTTCGGTAATAAAATTAGACACATAATTTTAACTAAGAAAATAATTATCCTATAAGTTTGAATGAATTCTAAAATTTAAATATTTATACAATATCGGTTAAAACTTGCATTGCGGTTACAATGAATAATGCGGTATTTTATAGGTCTGCCATCTGTAATTCTTTCAAATAGAAAACGGATAAAGTCGAACTTACAAAACAATGTAGCTATGAACGGAATTGACACTAGGTAACCTGCCACCTATCAGACTTATGGTGAAAGTAATTTGTAAGACACAATTTCGATGAAATGATCGCTGTCAAATCTTATTTAAAATTAAAGAATATTTTCTTCAAACATGATGACAATTGCACTGAAGAAGTAGCTGCCACATTTTGTGTTACAAAACACTTTCGAATATACATATAATCAGAGATGGCACTGAAACCACTTTCCCTAATGTCAATAGGATCTGTAATTTTTCAGTTAAAATAAAATTGAATACAAAGTTAAATGTATTTTTGATTGATTGATTGTAAACTGTTAAAGTAAAGGCGCAAACACACTGTTGTCGCGTCATGTGAGCTCACATACTGTCACGAAGACAAATTTAAACCGTAATATCATGGTTAGAAATATACTGCTGTCACGTCTTATCACACAACAGTGTATTTTGTATGATCAGTTTGTCATTGAGCATATCCAGCGCAGATAGATCTCACTAAAAACATAGGCCTCACAAATTCTATTGCGCTGGATACAAATATCTCAGTCAAAAATGTAGATTAATCTCACTGTGTTAGTGAGATTAAAAATTCTTGTCTACATTTGAAAAACATTTCATTTGTAGATCTAACTGCACTGGATACACCCATTGTTTTTAACGATGGAAAATTGTAGTTCAGCTAGTCTTCAAATTTGGACCAATTGCAATGCCAGAGCCAACGGAAGATATGTGGAAATCCATTGCAGCACGATTCAAACAAATGTGCCATTTTTCAAACTACATTGGTAATATCACAGCGGCGTAGAGAAGGGGAATTGCAGGAGATTGTACCCCCCCCCCATCCCTTTCACATATCAAAATCATTTACACGGAAAAAAAATATAGGAGACATTTCTATAAAATATAGCAGCCCAGGAGATAGTGGCAAATTATCAGAGAGCGTACTATAAAATATTTTTAAAAAGTACTATAATTATAGTAAAATTAGAAGTCGATGAGTTGGAATGATTACCATACAAATGGTAAATCTTACTTTTACTTATAGCAATATTTACAATTTCAAAAAGTTCGGCGTCTTAATATTTATAGGAAAATGTGCATATCAGGGATAGTAATACATCCCTTAAAATTGGTGGTCTTTTCCATACAATCCTATTTGGTCAACAGGAGTGATTACCATAAAAATAGTTAAATTTACTTGTATTTATAGGAATATTTACTATTTCAAACGGTTCTGTGAATTAATGCATATAGGAAAATATTCATATAATCATAGTAATGAACCCATTAAAATTGTTAGTTTGTTTTATATAATTTTGTAGCAAGTTCTATATTTAATAATAAGGTCCATATGAAATTTAGCACTTGACTCTATAAATATCGCATTACAGCGTATACAATATAGTGTCGTCGATATTTTATTATAGCATATTTCCCAATATTTAGTTATTGATGGTTATTTTAAATGGTATAGATATTACCATAAGTTATTGTAGCTCTCGTTTGTTAGAATAGTGTTTTCTATTAAATAAGTAAATAAAATAAATACAAATTAATAAATAAAACTCTAATTAATCAGTTTAAAAGTAATATATTATTTACAAAATTCTACACAAAATATTCAAATTGTAAAAAAGAAAATATAAAATACAGATTAGCTATGGGAATTGCTATTATGGAATTAAATATAGTAAGTTCTGGAATTTTATAACATTTAATTGAGATTGTAATTCAAACATGGTATTTGTCCGAGACTTTACTCTATAACTTAGAAGCTCAAAATTATGTATTTCAACTTCTGGATTTTCTTTAACGACATAAGCATATTTATGAAAATCAAAATATAATATCTCGTATCTATTACCTAATATCTTTATTACATTATTTTCGTGTTTTAGAAACCCTTTAATTTTAAGATATTTTGGTTCATCGCTATCATTATTTAAATAAATTATTCTATTTTTTTTATATTTTTTGTTATTTATAACAAAATGAATACTCTATCTGTTGTAAACTTGCCAAATTCATACTCATTAACACCAATTTTTCCCCTAGTTTTAACATTTGCTAAAGCAAGTCGTTGTGAAATAGTCTTACAAATATTCCTTCTGGAATTAGTACTTCTGGCAATATTTTTTAGAATTTTATGTTTCCCTTCAAACCTCATACTCCAAAACTGCTTAAGAGGTCCCATTTTTTTCATTATGTAAGGGTAATGACACATAAAGTGATGTTTGGGTCGAAGAGGTACGTTAAAGCATTTTATAAAAGATTGATGGTGATTTGAAATTAAATATTCCAAGTAATCTATAGTTATCATATCGATGTGATCTTGAAGTGAAATTTCTAAAATTTCCCTTAAAAGTAAAAATACTTTCCATTCTTCATCCTTTTCTGGTATGAATTCTCCTATTATAACTCCGAGAAATTTTGCCATCCATAGTGTCTCCGAAGCCGAATATCTCAGTTTATGATTTTTTAAATGGTCGTTTGATATGAATTGGGGTTTATTGATATTTTCATAATTACCAAAATCAAAATTTGTAATTCTGTTATTTAATTGTTCCAATTTAAAATACTTTTTAATATTTATAAAGTTATCTAAAATTAAAGCCATCTCAAAATTTAGTATCCCTTCTAGCAGATCGTGCATAATATCGACTGAATAATTTTCAGTAACATTAAAATTATCTAACTGGTTAAATATGCACGGTCCAATAATTCCTGTTTTAGAAACGTTATTTGTCGTTAGGTCTTCCCTATAATTAGTATCGTTTCTCAAAATATCCAAGGACATTTTATCACAACTTTGTGTTTCGTGTTTAGCCATTTTGCAAAATCTACAAAAGTAGCTTGCGGTAAATGATTCTGTGAACCCTAACATCCCATTTAGCCCCTTATTATTGCCAACGCAGGCAGCCAGTAAGAAATTTTTTTTTTGTTGATTAACCTTAATGCCTACTGTTTCCAAATATTTAAGTTCATCTAGAACCGGTTGAATATTTTCAAGTTTTGAGTGCATTTCTTTTGGAAGAAACGGCAAAGAAATATATACAGCGCCTAAATTTTGTAAACCGGTTCTTGAACCTAAAGCATTGTTAGTTTCAAAATCATCGTAATATACAATTATAGGCAGAGTTATGACATCTTTACTATACTTGTTTGTTTTCTCTTTCCAGAAATCGGTTTGAATAAAACTACTAATGTCATGAGAGGGAAATTTTAAATCTTTTAGGTAGTTCAAAACTGAATCAAATACTTTTGGAGTTTCAAAAAAAATTTCCAATACAAGCTTAATTGGATTCAGAACTGTCTCTACATTTATGGTTTTCGGTAAAAGATTATGGTTATGCCTATAATTATCAACACGTTCTCCAATGACTACGCGTTTCGGTTCTATGTATGAATGATTTTTCTTTAATTCTTTTTTTCTTTTGTGTTCGGTTGAAATTTTTGATAATGATGATTTAACTTCTGATAAAATAATTGACACTTCTTCATTAGCTTCGGTATCTTTGATATTAGCACTCATTTGCTCCTCAATATGGGTAAACAAATCATTAATTGTATTGGCAAAAAATGTTGATTATAGATTGTATATATTTTCTATTTATATTTTGCATGTTATATAAATCTTGTACTAGATGAGAATTTAGTTGTTCTAAAACCTCAATAAATGTAACATTATTTAAATTCGGAATAAACTCCTTATCACTTTTATCTGGTTCACTATAATCACCAGGAGAAGAAATATTATTCGATGCAAATCCGTTTTCTTCCTCAATTGAGACACATAATTGGAACAAACTCTTTCGTATGTTTGGCAAAATGACTCTTAAAAGATCTAAAATTTATGAAATGCCGTTCATTATCGCATTGATTACAAATGAATATATTTTCATATTTGTGATAAAGATTTAAATGATCCAAATAATAAGTAAAACTATTAAAGTTATAGTTATTACAATTCGAATGGTAACATTTCATTTTATTTGCCTGAAACAAGAGAAAACTGTTAGATAATTTATATATATTATATATATATATATATATATATATATATATATATATACGGCTTAATAAGGAATATTATTTACCTAAACAGAGGAAGCCGTAAGCACAATATATCTCTGAGTCGTTTGGGATAGTTTCAGTCAACTTGTCCGTGTCTAATAATCTATAAAGTAAATAAGCAAAAACTGTAATAAATATTTACATCGAAGGGCGTAAGCTGTAAAAGGTTTGACTTATTTAGACAACAATAAAAAAAATTCAATTACCTTTTTTTATCAAATTCAGTTGTATTTCAAATCATATTGCAGTATAAACATATCTATTATATAATTTCAAATTTAAGGTAATTTGGAAATTTCGTTAATTAGTGAGTTTACACTAATAAATTCTAAATCCAAAAGTTCCAAATCAGCTGACTGCCCTCTGGGTAGGTTGCGTTTAGTACATGAAATGCCTTAAAGCATAAATCAATTGCCGCTAGAGGACTTTCAGTTTTAAATAAAACATCATTTATTATTACGTATGAAGCTATTAAATTATCTGGAATAATTAAAAATTTCATGTTGTAGAATGATTATTTCATTTGATACAAATTTTACTTACTAAGTGTATCTCCTACAAAAACTACCATAGGTTAGAACGTACGATTATATTTCTTAAGTTTCTCCAAATGAATTGCTATATTTTCGTTGAGTAAGTTTCCGTCCTATAAAGAAATTATATAAAACAAATTAGAATCAGAATATCCTGATGCAAGGATTAAAACTTACTGTTACATGAATAAAGATGTTCTCTAAAATCTCCTGTTTGGTTAGCTTGACACGTTTGCTGTTTTTTTTTTTTTTTTTAAATAGGCATGTGGTAGCAGAAACGGTAATATACACAACATTAAAATCTCGGTGCATTTTTGTTGTTTTGCTAATTGTATTTCAACCGATTGTTTTGAATCAGCTATTCTAATAATTTTAGAATTTATTGAAGCCCAATTTTCAAATAATTTGTTTTCATAATTAGGATATTTTATTCTGAAGTCGATTATTAGTAGTGTGCTACCGGATGGCCCTTTCAAAATAGGAAACTTTGCAAAATATTGCTCAATCGTGGTAGTGGAAGTTGGGCTTTCAACTAATTTTGCTCTCATTTGGAATGTATCTTTCCATGCCACAATAACTTCTTCGAGTGGCTCAAAGTGTGTTTCTAAAAATTTTACTGATTCTGCAACGTCCGTATTAATTTCTTCGCATTGGTTATCAGTTTGGTGGATATCGCGTAATCTTTTTTTTTAGATAAATATAGCTTTCCCACAATTTTCCTTTAGCCACAGACCGAGTTTCTGCATTATATTTAATATAATAAAGGAATTCTGGTTCTTTTGGAAATAACTTAAGAATCTCCGAAGTTAGCTCTAGGAATCGTTCGGTGTTGATAACAAACTTTTGTTTGTTTACACAATTGTTAAACTCTGCATTTATGATTAAATTTGCAAGTGAGTTGCGGTTTTTATTGTCTAATTAATTATTTTTATTGTAATAGTTTTGAATTATAATGCCATTCGCACATTTTAAATACGCTTCGAGATTATTCGGCTCTAAATTCATTATAATTACGTTGCGTACGGGTATGACCTGTAAGTAGAAAAATATATTACGGCACAAAATTACGGTCTCGTAGTATACTACGTAGTACAATACGCCACCGAAAGAGCACGCATTTATTAAATGTGTTTATATAAATTTATGTTAAAATTATTTTTATCATAATTCTGATAATCTAGAGCATCGATTAAGCCAATAAAATAATAAAATTTTAACAAAAAATTTGTTTGCACAAAATTACGGTCATGTACACTGAAAAAAAAAATTGCATTTATTTTAAGAATCCTTGTTTTAATGTAACAAATTCTTCTTTCATATTGAACCGACGAATAGTTCTTTAATGACATGTATTCAAATTAATAAACCATCAAAAAATACTTTTGAGAAACGTTTTAAATGTAATTAATAGTTTTCATTTAAAAACTCACAACATAATTATTTATCTTCTCCTTAATAAATATTATTGAAGCACAATTCTATCAATATTAATAATATTCGCTATAAAAACGAAATGTTCCTCAAATCAATTTATCTCATTTGACGAATATTAATTGATTCAATTAAAGATTGTCTACAGCGCAACGAACGTTTAATTAACTTTAATTAATAGAATTATCCTAATTAATTATGTGCAGAAATAGGATTTAAAGAAATCTTCGTAAATTTAAAATTTGCCGTTTAAAAATTTGATTAAATTAATGTTAATTATCCTTTTAGAGTATGTTTAATTATTTTTAATTAACTGTAAGATTGAAATTATTTAAACAAGGAAATTAGATTTAAAGAAAATTGCTTTATTGTCAGGAAGGATTCCAAACGGTTCTATTGCGATTTAAAATAGAATAAACTTAATTAAAAACACAGGTTATTTTATTGGTTTATTTAATTTGTATTTTATTTAATAAACAATTTTTTTATTTATTTAAATTTATAGCTATCCAAAATCAATCAAAAATTTTAATCAATTTTTATATGTAGGTATATTATTATTAACAAAATACAATCGTGAGTACCTACATATTTTAAAGTTTAAACTCAGTATTAAAACATATTATTTATACATTAGTTCACTGTATAAAAATTAATTAATAAATAATTCCTTTAGACTAAACACATTGAATTATCTCGATCCCTGTTCTAGATTTTAGTAATAAAAGCTTTTGCGGTCAAAATAAAAATATGTAAATATATACATAAGATTTGTTTAAAATAATATAATATAAACAAAGAATAAACATTATTCAATATAATATAAAATTAAATAATTCCAGCTTCAAAGTATTTCAGTTTGCATAATTCACAAATCACAATATAACATTTAGAAAACACATCACATGATTGTTTTATGAAACATTTTAAATATTACAAAAAAAATTAAAAATTAAATCTACATAATATTATCTGAAAGCAAAAAAAAAATCTAATCTAATGTTTTTTTAATTTTGAAATCAGTAAATCTACTGCTGGAAACGCGTCGTCGTGCTTAGTAGTTATATTATAAAAAAATGTTTGAATAAATTGCCAAACAGCTTTTGATTGAATGGGATATTCTAAATTAAAAATTTGAAATAACTTAAAAGTACAATCTAATGCGGCTAGCGGACTCATACATTTATATCGTATTTTATCGCAATAAATATAAAATTTGTTTTGGGAGTATAAATTCTCGCCGATCATAAAAATAAACGGCTGGAGTCTTAATTCATTGGTTGATGACATTTGCATTTGATTCATTATAAAATTCTCAGCTTCTTGGGCCGATGATACTAGTACCATAAAAGAATTCTGTGCATCCTTTATAGTAAATTTCACCTGTTGTTTTAATTTACCCCTCTTTTTCGTGGACGGTTTTATTATTGCGTGTAATAATAATAAAATTACACAGGCTCGTGCATCTGAAATTATTAATCATTATTATTTTATTCTGGTTGTATTAAATAATTACAATGCTATCTTACCAGGGGTAACACATCGTTGCTGTTTAAATTCTTTAAACATTTGTTTGGCTAGAGGCTCTACTATTTTTTCTTCCATTATTGGCACTATATCACAGCAAAATCTGTCAAATTTAATATAAATATTCTCTGATTGAGGGTAAAGCTGGTTATAATCAATATCAATTAGTTTGGGTCCATATGTTTGAGAATACGCCGGCCACTCGTTGATAATGGAATCTATAGACTTTTCTTGAATGGAATTAATAAATTTTAACCGGTAATTGGCAGAAGCTATCCATTTATTGAATATGTCGTCCAAATTGTTGTCATCCCTGTTGTATTTCAATGTCTCGCACAATATTTTTGCTTCATTTTGATTTAATGTATTAGACACTAGGTAGCACGAAATTGGGTAAGTGTATATGTATAGAAGCATAAATGTATTAAATGTTGAATTAAAATTAATTATATTACCGTCACTGTTAATTTCCAGTTCAATCAAATGTGCAGATCGTTTAAATCTTTTCGGTTTAGGCATAAGAGCAGCACTTCGAAGCTTAGATATCCTGTTGTTGTATCTATCGTACAATTGACCTTTTGACTTTAAATTTGTACGCCGTTGAAAAAAAACTGACTGAAATAAAATAATAATTAATGATTTTTTTATTTATTATAGTTGGCAATTCGAAATTCTTCTTTGCAAACCCTCTTTATCAATGAGTAGAGACCATTGCGAATGTTTTTTATCAGTAAATTAATGACTACTAATCTAAAGCTGTTTCTAGCACCAGAATTAATATAAATAATGTTAAAAGACATTTAGTCCGATCCTTATTAATAAATTCCAAAATTAAATACTCGTTTTTCGACGTAAGGATCAATAAAAACATATCAAATTTATTTATGATAATTCATATTTCGGTCACTCATCCTGACCATCTGTATATTACCAGCTGTTAATTCTGAAGATGGTCAGAATGAATGACCGAAATATAAAATAGCATAAATAAATTTGATGTGTTTTATTGATCCTTACGTCGAACAACGAGTATTTAATTTTGGCAGAATTAATAAGAAAATAAAAAAATTTAATTTTACAAATTTGAATTATTTTGTTACTATTAATTGTTACGAGTTTCTCCAAACTTACCGCACATTCATTCTGAAAACGGCATTCTATTTGTGAAGCCATTGCTTCACAATCATTAACACCCATTGGAATACTATTGTTGATATAATACGAGACAATTTGGTCAATTAATGTTGACCTCTGCGAATCCGTTAAGTTTACATTGTTTTCAGAAAAAGTTAACAAAGACTTGCCTTGACTTGTTACTTGTAAGATGTGTTTTAGAAGAATCTGTAAATAATTAAAGCAAGATATTTTAATTTGGTGACGAAAAACATTGGAGTATTTTTTATTACTTTCTCTGAGCTGGTTGAAGTGATCTTACGGTCATCACTTGTGCTGGCTATCGGGTTAATAGAAGTGGTTTGGTGGTTGTAAGCTTTGGAACACGAGCAAATTCCTGCGTTGGTTGGGGAAATTGGCATATTCTATATTTTAAAAATGCATGAAACTGCATTAACAATCTATATTATTATTTAAAATATTAAACATTTATACCTGGAGGCGTTGCCAATCCATTAATTTTTTCATAAACTTGATTTTTATGCCTAAAGACTGCCCGTCAAGAAGTTCTTCAGTTTGATCTTTTTGCATTCCCATAAGAGCCTCCAAGTCGATCTCGTTTCCTAGAGCAATTAAAACTTGAAAATAAAAAATGTAATAATATTATACCATTAAACTATTTACGTTGCATTGTTGTGAATAGTTGTGGCAATCTCCATTCAGTCAGTAATTTTAAAGTTTCATCTTCATTAATTTGGTTAATTTGTGGAACCATCTCATACTCAGTGACATCATTATTTAGCTCCTTGGTATGGTTATAAGAATCATCCAGGATTAGATACTGAGATGCTGCATTTGATGTACTTGGTTGATTAATATTGAATTGAACGT
The DNA here is from genome assembly GCA_963556165.1 of Tipula helvola. Lineage (NCBI taxonomy): Eukaryota > Metazoa > Arthropoda > Insecta > Diptera > Tipulidae > Tipula > Tipula helvola. The sequence goes on from OY744482.1 coordinate 100,612,832, forward strand.
CCGGTACATTTATAATATTTGAAGGTAAGTTCATGAACTCCGACATTTCAATTATACGTATATTATTGTCCTCCATGGTTGTATATGTATTAATCGTTGGTAATTTATTTTATTAGTAATGATAGGTTTAATTAAAAATTATGACAAAGCCGGCGTTCAAGTTGGTACTTAAATAATCTATTTATTGAATAATAAAAAAAAATCTATAAATGCCTTTTAAGACGAATCATTTTTATGTCATTGAAAAGTGTAGTTATTTGTAAAGGTTTGCTGTCAAAGTTTTCAATAGGGACTACCACTTTACTTAAGTGATCTGGAGAATCTGGTAAAGTATAAGCATCATAATGTTCGCTGTAATTGCCAAGTGAAACTTTGAAACACAAAATGTAAACTTTATCAGTTGGCAAATAAATACCTACTTCTATTATCTTGAAAAGTGAAACATCATTGGAACGCATGCTCAAAAATAAATCTTTTTTATATACTGTTCCCTTGAACTCTATAAGCGAGAAATGCCTTAAATTATCGTTGTTTGTATTTAAAGCATGTGCAAATGACATGTCTCTGTTAAAAATTTCATACGTATTGTTAAAAACCACTGTTGGTTTCGTAGGAGTTAAAATAAATTTAGTAAACTTCAGTTGCATTTTATTGGCAACTGTAACGCACACATTTCTTCGTGATGATGTCGCATGCGCGTACATTTTTATTTCTTTTAAGGAAGATTCAAATCTAAAGCACCAAAATTGCCGTGGAGGCCCTGATTTCTTAATCACGCGCGGATAATGTAGAAGAAAATGATGTTTCGGTTTTAACGTGTCATTAAATAATATTGTATAAAGCGAATTATGCTTAGATATGTTTTCTTTAAGCATTGCTAAATCGTTTAAACTGATTTTTAATGATAACAAAATGTCAATTATTTTTAAAAATAAAATAAAAAATTTCCAAACCGGATCTTCTTTAGGAACCATATCACCAATCATTAATGGTAAAAAATGCACAAATGTCATCATTTCGCTTGCCGACATGTTAAAATGGTTCTTTTTTAAATGTTCTAATTTTATAGGCTGGGACACATTTCCTATATAAAGGGACCCGTAATTGATATGACTCTTTCTATAATTTAGTTCATCTAGAGTAAATAGATTTTTTTTTTTAATCAAATCCAATAAAATATTACATAAATTATAATGACAAACACCTTCAAAAATGTCGTGCATTATGTCTACGCTATAATTATCGGTTATTTTAAAGCATCTAAGTTGATTAAAAATAGAGTTTTCTTTGATTCCCGTTAAAGATAAATTATTTTTTACAACATCCTCAGCATAATTTGATTCCGTGCGCAATGTCAACTGATCAACATTTGAACAAACTTGTAGTTCGGATTTATGTATTTTACAAAATCGACAACAGTAGTTAGATGAAAATGATGTTGTGAAACCTAAAGCAGAATTAACAGCCAAATTATCACCTAAAAATAAACTGAGGAAAAATCGAACTTGAAAATTTCCATTTGAAGTGTTTATTTCCAAGGGGGTTTCTAAACTTTTTAATTCCTCTAAAAGTGGATAAAAACATCGGTTGCTTCCAAAAGTTTTCATGTCTATTGCTTTAATTATACCTGCTGTAAAAATGTTTTGCATATTGGTACTGAATTCAATAGTTGGAAAAACATATTTAATGACTGAAATACTTTGGGTGCCTGCATGTGACCCTAATGGGTTATTTATTTCCACATCATCTACATATAAAAAATAGGGAATCAAAATTTCATTTTCACTAAATAATGATTTTGTAGTTTGCCATGTTTCACCTTGTATAAAATTTTCGATATATTCTGAATTTGGTTTATGACTTTCCATAAATTCTATAGACTTTAACAGATTATCGTCCTTTTCAAATATTTTTCTAAATTGAAACTTTAAAGGCATTAACACACCAGTACACTTCATTGTGTCTAATGTTAATTCACCATGCTCATAAATATTAGTAATTTCTGTATTTATTGTAAATTCCTTAAATGATTTTAGTAAATCATTTTCTTTTAAGTACTGCAACATCCGATAATCAGTATTGCAGTATTGAAAACAAGCTTTACAAGTTTGTATAAAAGTTTTGATTTCCATGTTTGGTATATTTGAAAAAGTATTGCTAATTTTTTCTAATTCTGATAATATGGGGTGTATTAGATCTGTTTCTATACTTTTTTGTATTGAAAGTACATCTTTTGTGGTAAAGTTATTTTTTTGAAGCAAATCTAACGTAAATAATAAAGCTTTTTCATTAATATGTTTCGCTGTTTCATTTGGTTCAATTGATTTAACTTCTGTAAAAGTATTTGTTGAAGGTTTAGTATTGGTTAAACATTCCCCATTATTTTCAATTGGCTTATGAATACCTTTACACTCAGAAATAATCTCTGTTTTTTTACTATAAATCACGTGCATGTTATTCATATGCCTTTTAAAAGTGCTACGGTTTTGAAACGCTTGGCCACAAAATTCTTCAGCACAAGTGTAATCATCATTACTCTTAAAATTGTGGAAATATTTAAAATGATTTATGAGGATATACAAATTGTCTACGTTTAGACGACAAGCAAAACAAATCATGTTAAAAACGTACTAAAGTACCTTGAACTAGCTGTTATTATGAATTTCAAATTAGTTAATTTATGAATTAAAAGTTTTACTCTTTATAGCCTGTAACAAAGTTAATTACGAGACAAGCTTCAATATTATCAAATCTATTCGGGTTATATACATATATGTAGATATAAAATGAAAAACATACCTGATGCAAATTTTAAGTTTAAATCCGCAATTTTTTTTTCTATTTTAATGCGTTTTCCTAGTGATTCACCTTCAAGTATTCTTTTGATGTCGTCCGAGTTCAATACTAATAGCGCTTTATTGTCAATATTATTATCTTGAACAGAAAATGGTAATTTTAAATTTAACTTACTTTTTAATAACAACTAAACTAATTCAGAGAGAGACAATTGAAAATTATGTTTGAATAAAAACTATAGATTGACATAATTTTTAATCACATAAGATTAAACTGTTCTTGGGCTGGGATTGTAACTTCACAAAAATGTAACACTATTTCACTTATTTAATTATGCCTTTTTTATTTCGATCTCAACATAGAACAATTTTGTATACCATCCCTTTTACGTCGAACGGATAGAGTATCAATAGCGAAATATTTAGTGATGAAATACGTATAGATACAATCGAGTACGCTGAGATCGCAATAAAAAAATATTACAGAAAGCGAAATAGCATACAACTTTTATACTTGATTACTTGAAAAACGAGACATGAAGCCGAATTGAAAGTCGAAAGTTACAACATCCCAGTCCTAGGGTGAGATGTTGTAACCATCACGTTTTTCGCCTCGATGCATTTTCGATAGAATAACTGTACTTCTTTGTTAAAAATATAAAATTTTAAAGAAATTTAATTCTAAAGTACCTACCGTTATTCTATCGAAAATGCATGCATTATTATTTTTTAATTGCATGCAAACTTACCTTTGAATTTTTGAATAATCCGTTCCGTAATTTTCCACTCTTTGAAAATATTTTCAATTGAATCCATTTAAATTCAATAAAATTAAAAGTACACCAAGTATATTAAATTTAGATTAATTAAGAAACGTTTTAAATTTTCACTGATCTATGCACAGACACACTCAAATCACTTTTAAAACTATAAACCAAAAACGATGCTTCACATTTTTGTGTTTAACAAATATTTGTATTAATATAATTATTTTTATTTTATTTAAAGAATCTTCTTCAATTTAATGAATGTTTGTCCCTAAAGGATTTTCATATTTTACGAATTTTAATAAATAGTATTAATTTTTTTGAATAATAAACAATTTTAATAAGTTTAAAGAATGTTATTTTTTAACGCAACAATTCTGTTTATGAATTTTAATTATTTTAATAAAATTTACTAATAAAAAAACAATTGTAAAGTTTAATTTAAAGTAATATGTACTACATTTTTAAATTATTTGCAAAACCTGCAAAAATTCTTTGAAAAAAGTCCAATGATTTGTATACCGGGTGATTTTTTTAACCTGATACACTGACATATCTCGAAAAATAAGCACTATACGAAAAAAATGGTAAAGATCAAAATTTAATTATTCCGCGGGGGAAATACAGCAGTGTTAAAATTAGAACCCCCTCCCCCTCCTTGTAGGTGGGGCGGGGGGTAACTTTGAAACTAAGATAGGAACCCCTATTTTTTATTGCAGATTCGGGTTCTACGCCTAAAAATACGTAGGATTTGGCTGAAACATTTTTTCCCATTCATGATAGATGGCGCTGTAATTGACGATATTCAATTTTTTTTAGTTCTCCTACTGAGAACCTACGCAAACGATTCTGCAATACGTCTGCAATAAAAATACCATGGTTTCGTTGTAAATTCACGAAGTTAGTCTTAAACAATTTGTATTTCTTAAATTTTCAATGACTGAAAAATTTACGAATTTACAACGAAACCATGGTATTTTTATTGCAGACGTATTGCAGAATCGTTTGCGTAGGTTCTCAGTAGGAGAACTAAAAAAAAAATTGAATATCGTCAATTACAGCGCCATCTATCATGAATGGGAAAAATGTTTCAGCCAAATCCTACGTATTTTTAGCCGTAGAACCCGAATCTGCAATAAAAAATAGAGGTTCCTATCTTAGTTTCAAAGTTACCCCTCGCCCCACCTACAAGGAGGGGGAGGGGGTTCTAATTTTAACACTGCTGTATTTCCCCCGCGGAATAATTAAATTTTGATCTTTACCATTTTTTTCGTAGAGTGCTTATTTTCCGAGATATTTCAGTGTATCAGGTTAAAAAAATCACCCGGTATATGTACTACTCGTATTGCTGTAAAAATATGTACGGTTGTGAATACAGTGTAGAAATCATAAAGAACAGCCCTATACGAAGCTAAACGAGAGTAAAATGTGCGGTTTAATTTTAGTAGTATGTAACTATAGCAAATATAATTAAAATTAGTCACCATATTGGACAAATTAGAGACAGCAGTAATAATCATTAATTTGTTAAAAGTTCTGTCGTTACGTCTTTGCTTCCGTTACCCGATGTTTAGTATTCTTAATCCTGATAACTTACTCTTTAATCTTCTGTTGATCTTTTTCAGTTTAAAACACTCAATAATTATTATACTGTACATAGAATATGGAACAGAATGCTACCAATAGCTTGTTTAGAAAATATATATGCCAATTCTGTTTAGGGATTGTAATTTTAGAGATAGACGTGTATTCTATAATATAGTAATAAATTAAAGTGTGCCTTTGATAAGCATCTGCCCTCTATTACATAGTTGGTCATAATGACTATTTATCATTCATTAATGGTCTATACACATGAATCGCGATTTTTCTCGTACGAGTAAAAATGATTCAACGATTTCTCTTAAATTACATAGTAAAATTTAAACTAGTCACTTGAAAAATAGTAAGTATAAACGATTTCGAATGTAATATCATTGAACATTTTTTTAGCAAACGCACATTTCCTAATAAATCTGCAAAAAATGTTTAAATCGCCGCCGTATTACAAAGTTCGCGCGAGAAAACACTTTTTTGCAATTATTATTAGGAAAGTGCGTTTGCTAAAAAAATTGTCAATTATATTACATTCGAAATCGTTTACTTACTATTTTTCAAGTGACTAGTAAATATTTTACCATGTAATTGAAGATAAATGGCTGAATCATTTTTACTCGTACGAGCAAAATCGCGATTCATGTGAAAGGGCCATAAGGGATGAAAAAACTGACTACAATTTAGTTTATTTAGTACTGCTAAACTGCGCTGAATCCCTTTACTGGTAACTAAAAACGTTTATTATTTGTTCTTCGTTACCTCTTATTCCAAGCGACAATTAAATGTTTTTAAAAATACGAACGTTTGTTAAATAAATGTAATATTTAATACTATTAACTTGTTATAATTTAAGAAATAAAAAATTGTTATTATATTAATGACAGATATTTATAATTTCCAAAAATATTTAATGAATCTTACTTAATTTTATTACAATTAATTCAAATAAGGACAAATTACATTAAAACTGAACCCGCAGTGTAATTAATTGAATTGTGTTGAGTTAATATAAAGTTCATTAGGAGTCAAATATTGATTTAAAAAATATTATAGTGTATTAACAATATTCCTTTAAATTAATTAATTATTCTTTAATGTGAAGAAATTATTAATCAAGTTTTTAGAGAAGGTGCCGTCTTTAACAGGCTATAATTTTTTTTTTCAGTGTAGTATACTACGTAGTACAGGACGCCACCGAAAGAGCACGCATTTATTAAATGTGTTTATTATATATAATAATCAAAATTTATAATATTTCTATAAAGCTTACTGTATTAGGTTCCGGTGTGATTGATATTAAAGATTCGGAGTCTTCATATGTTGTAGCACTAACTGTAGTACACTGTGAAAAATTCTTAAACATAGAGGTTTATATTAATTGTTTGAAAAGTAATACAAAATAATCCTTATATAATAATTGTCGTGTCAATAACACTTTTATATCGACTATAAAAAATTGAATTATACAATTTAAATAAGTGATGTAAAACTATAATACATTAAATTTACATTTTCGGTTGTTATCGACGCGACAATCATAATTAGGGGCATTATTGATATATTTACCTGGGATGGACAAAAATGGCTTTTATATTTTGCCCAAAATTTGTTCCGCGGACCAGCTTTGGGAAATAAATCTATCAAACATTCATACTGAATCTCAGAAAAGCTCTCTATTGTAAATTCTTGTTCTGTCAAAATAAAGGGCGGGTTAATGAGTAAAATGTAAAAAGTTTGTCCAGTGAAAATTGGTCCAGTTGTTTGAGATTTGCGATCCCGATCACTAACATACAAACTAACTATGTACTTTATAATATTAAATAGATTATGTAGATAATAGATAATACAGAAACTTTCAAAACCGCACATAATTTGCACATTGTCAAACAAATTTGCCAGTTAAAATTGAAAGGCGTTATTTGTTCAATATATTCAATATTATGATATAATGACACATGCAATACGAAACGTTTTCAAAATCGCCAGTACTATTTACATAGTAGAATTTGCTATATGGTAAATTACAACTAAAATATTATTATATTAATCAACACTTCTAACGGCTGGATATATTTTAGCAATCTTCTTTCCTTCGGGTTTACAGCCAATAAATAAAATAACTTCAGTTACGACGACGTTTCGGTAATTTTATTACCTTCTTCAGGTCTATTTACAGATACAAAATACAAGAAAGTTTTAGAAAAAGTCATAGAAAATAATTTGCAACGTATAATTTTTCAACATACCGTTAAATGAAAACAATTTAAATAAAAATCTCTCCCATATAATCGTGTATGATATACACAAACAATAAAAATAGAAATAGATTATATACACTAAAAATAGAAATTGTGGTCCTGTTTTAAAATTCCTCTATAGTCCTCAAAAAGAAAAAACAACAATATTGTTCTTTTTATGTCAAAAGTCAAGACATTCCAGGATTTTTCAAAACATTTCAAATTTTCAAGGTCACTACCTAATAATCCAAATATTATTTACAATTTTAGAATTTAAGTACATATTAAAGAATGCCATTTTATAATTTAAAAATTGTGTCAATGATACCGGAATAAATTTTGCTGAGATCGTCTGTATCACTTTTTTTATTAACCAAAGTTTCTCGTTTACCCAAAATATGAACCATTTCTAAGAAAAGACGATTCTTATATAGTCTCTCGCTTTCTATAATTTTTACTTCACTAAACCCAAATATATGACCCGTATCATGTGTGTGTTGACACAATGTAGTAGCTTGCGGATTTCTTATAGGTACCTTAGTGTCCGATTTGTGTTGACTTATGCGATTTTTTAGTAGCTGTTTGGTAGTACCAATGTATTTCAAGTTACAGCTATTACATGGTATTAAATATACCAAATTGGATCGCAATAAGTCCGGAGTTCTATCCTTTAGTTGACTAAAAATATTTCTAAGTGGATTTCCAGCCGAAAAAGTAATGTGGCAATTTATATTGAAATTCCGTAAAATTTTAGAAATATGTTCACTAAGACCTTTCACATATATAATGGATTTGTACGTTAGAATTTGGTTAGTGGAGGCAACGGGATGGGAAACGTTATTGTTATTATTTATAGCATTATGGGAACGGCTGATTTGGCTAAAACGATTAATCAATTTAGTGATTAGGTATTTCGGGTATTTGTTTTTTGACAGATAATTTATGATTATATTATCGGTATCAACTGTTGTGTCTGTTGTCAATTTCTTTACCCGATTTATAAACCCAAAAGCAGTATTAATAATTTGGCTTAATGGATGGAAACTGTTAAAATTTAGGATTCGACCAGACGATAAGTTTTTTGCGTACCAGACAGTGTCAATTTGGCCATTGTCTTTCCGAATTAATAAGGTATCCAAAAAAGGTAATTTGTTATTCATTTCCAATTCTAAAGTAAATTTGAGGCCGAAATTGTTGCTATTAAATATAGAAAGTACATCATTAATTTTGTCTTCTGGTACACATAACAGTAGGTCATCGACATATTTTCTAATAAATGTAATGTTGAAATTGGTGGCATTCAGAACTGTGTCGAGCAAAACTTCCATCAAAATGTCTGCTACAATGGGTGATAAAGGTGATCCCATTGCAACACCATTGATTTGTTTGTAGTATATGTTCGCAGCACTGAAGTACCCTGATTTCAAACAGAAATCTAAAATATCTAGAAATTCTTTTTTCGGAATTCTCGTGTGTGGTTCTATGGTTGGCCATTTACTAGCAATTGTCTCTAACGCTAACCTGAGATTAATATTTGTAAAAAGTGACACAACATCTAGGCTTATGAGCACGTATCCTTGTGGGATGTTTTGCTCTTTAAGGAAATCAACTAACTCAAACGAATTTTTGCAATTATATTTCTCGTTGTCAACTGCTACCTTTAACAAGTCAGCCAAATATCTGGAAGTTTTGTATGTCGGACTATTAATGAACGACACAATAGGTCTCAGTGGGTGATTGTTTTTATGGACTTTGGGTAGTCCATAAAACTTTGGAGCAACTGATGTGTAAGTTGTGAGTTTAGTTTGGATTTCTTTCGGTATGTACTCTTTCGAAAATAGATATTTAATTTTTTTGTTGTTTGAGCTCTGATATGAAGATGTTGGATCTCTGCTTAGTGTTTGGTACGTATCTTGGTCTTGTAACAGTTCCATAATTTTTGCGTCATACTCCGACCTCAACATAATCACTGACATATTCCCTTTATCAGCGCTCAAAACAATAATATTTCGGTTGTTCCTTATAAAATTTTTCGTTTCGGATGTTAACTCCTGTAATTGTCTTTCCTTAATACACAAATAGCTCTTTTTTGACAGAAAATTTTTCAAAACATGACATATTTTAAATCTAGCTATATCTCGTTGTTGTTCGTTCTCAATGCTTTGAATAACAGATTCCGTTTGGGCCAACAATTTTAAATTAGGAATCTGCGTCTTATTAAAATAGGGCAAATTAAATTTAGGTCCCAAACTAACCATCTCCAAAACATTGTTCGGAACATCAATGTTAGTAATATTGCGACAGCCGTCTGTATTTGCAATATCACACACAGGGATCTGTTGTCTAACCATTGCATCAAATTTCCTATTTACACTGTTCAGTTTAGATTGAAGTGAATTTTTATAAAATCGCCCTTGCGTTGCATAAAAGTCATTTAAAAATTGTACGTCAATATTATAGTCTTCTAGTTTGTTTTTATAATTGGAAATGCAACGTCCAAATTCTTTAATTCGCCAGAAAGTAATTTGGATTTCCATGTTAAGAATTTTTCGTTTGAAATTTTCAACCAAATTGTGAATTTTGTTATTAAACGGCATATGTGGTTCGATGTTCATGAAGATACACTTAACATTATTGATAATGTGACTAGGGAATAAGCCATACCTTCTACATTTTGTCAAAAATATTTTCCTTGCTGTAAAGCTGGCTAATTTCCCATTTATCTTCATATAATTTTTAATGATATTACATACATCGTTGTTGTAACGTTGTCGGACATAGTTCATGAAACTTTCTTGTGGTTGCTCCATATCGTTCGTAGTTTCTTTTACCCCAGTAATATTCAATCAACACTTCTAACGGCTGGATATATTTTAGCAATCTTCTTTCCTTCGGGTTTACAGCCAATAAATAAAACAACTTCAGTTACGACGACGTTTCGGTAATTTTATTACCTTCTTCAGGTCTATTTACCTTAATAAGCCGTTCCCATAATGCTATAAATAATAACAATAACGTTTCCCATCCCGTTGCCTCTACTAACCAAATTCTAACGTACAAATCCATTATATATGTGAAAGGTCTTAGTGAACATATTTCTAAAATTTTACGGAATTTCAATATAAATTGCCACATTACTTTTTCGGCTGGAAATCCACTTAGAAATATTTTTAGTCAACTAAAGGATAGAACTCCGGACTTATTGCGATCCAATTTGGTATATTTAATACCATGTAATAGCTGTAACTTGAAATACATTGGTACTACCAAACAGCTACTAAAAAATCGCATAAGTCAACACAAATCGGACACTAAGGTACCTATAAGAAATCCGCAAGCTACTACATTGTGTCAACACACACATGATACGGGTCATATATTTGGGTTTAGTGAAGTAAAAATTATAGAAAGCGAGAGACTATAATAAGAATCGTCTTTTCTTAGAAATGGTTCATATTTTGGGTAAACGAGAAACTTTGGTTAATAAAAAAAGTGATACAGACGATCTCAGCAAAATTTATTCCGGTATCATTGACACAATTTTTAAATTATAAAATGGAATTCTTTAATATGTACTTAAATTCTAAAATTGTAAATAATATTTGGATTATTAGGTAGTGACCTTGAAAATTTGAAATGTTTTGAAAAATCCTGGAATGTCTTGACTTTTGACATAAAAAGAACAATATTGTTGTTTTTTCTTTTTGAGGACTATAGAGGAATTTTAAAACAGGACCACAATTTCTATTTTTAGTGTATATAATCTATTTCTATTTTTATTGTTTGTGTAAATCATACACGATTATATGGGAGAGATTTTTATTTAAATTGTTTTCATTTAACGGTATGTTGAAAAATTATACGTAGCAAATTATTTTCTATGACTTTTTCTAAAACTTTCTTGTATTTTGTATCTGTAAATAGACCTGAAGAAGGTAATAAAATTACCGAAACGTCGTCGTAACTGAAGTTGTTTTATTTATTGGCTGTAAACCCGAAGGAAAGAAGATTGCTATTATTATATTAGTGATCTTATATATAAAATACTACTATGTAAATAGTTTTCTAACAATGCAGGTGTTTCTGAGAAAATATTTTTTTTAATTTAAAAGTGAGATGACTATTAATTTTATATAAAAGCATAAATTCACAAAATTAAACTATAAAGAAATAACTATTTTAATTTTCTCGTATATATGCACTACAATAATAGCTTACACAGGATACCACATTTTTTATAACACACGATAGTTTTTAGAATTTAATTCTTATAAGTGTTCTTAACCTAAACACATAATTTTATCACAAACACAAAATTTACACAAAATGCCACAATAACTTACCAATAAATAAAGAATGGAGATGTCTAAAGCCCCATTGATCCAACAATTCACCAATACTATCACGAATAAATATTAATTTTATTAAGCGATTATTTTTTAGCTACTTCTACTATGAACACGCAATACACAATGAATACTTTACAAAAGAAACCTTTTTTTCAACTGTGTCAAAATAAAGGGGTTCCCCATATTATATGATTTTTTAACTGATTCTATGTGTTATATATAGGAAGTATTGCTATTAAATATATTAAATTGGATAATATTATAGCAGTGATTACCATATAGTAAGTAATAAAGGATCTTTCAACAAGAGCGCTTCAACTTTTTTTTTGAATAAAACACAAACTGTTCGACTTTTGAACTAACTTTTTTTTTTATTAACGAATTTGAACATATACATTTAAGTATGAAACTCGATTTCTTTTGCATGACCACCGCGTGCACGTTTTACGAAGTCCAATCTTTGAACCCAATTTTCGACCACTCTTTCGCATAAATCGGCCGAAATTCCAGCAATTTCACGTTCAATATTGGCTCTGAGCTCTTGCAACGTCGCCGGCTTATTGGCATAGACCAATGACTTCACATAACCCCAAATAAAATAATCTAGAGGTGTCAAATCACACGAGCGCGGCGGCCACTGGACAGGCCCATCTCGCGAAATAACACGCTCATCGAACTTAGTTTTCAATAACGCGATTGTATCGTGTGCTGTGTGGCATGTGGCCCCGTCCTGTTGAAACCACATGTCGTCCAAGTCCATTCCATTCAATTGCGGCCAAAAAAAATCGTTTATCATATCGCGGTATCGATTTCCATTAACAGTAACGTGGCGATCGTTATCGTCGATGAAAAAATATGGCCCAATGACGCTGCCGGCATGTAATCCGCACCAAACAGTGACTTTTTCGGGATGCAACGGTGCCTCATGAATCACGTGTGGGTTGCTTCGTGCCCAGTAACGCATATTTTGCTTGTTGACAAATCCATTTAGCCAAAAGTGAGCCTCATCGCTAAAGATGATTTTTCGGTGAAAATCTGCATCATTTTTGATTTGGTCTTGAGCCCAATTCACGAATTGGCGTCGCTTCAAATGGTCAAACAACTTTAGTTGTTGTGTCAGCTTGATCTTATACGGATGTAGGCCAAGATCTTTACGTAAAATTCGCCACAATGATGTCACAGAAAGGCCCAATTGTTGCGAACGTCGTGTGAGCGACACATTCGCGTCTTCTTGAACTGAAGCCCTGGCGGCTGCGATGTTTTCAACACTTCGAGCACTTCTTGCTCTCGAGGGCACTGGAACATTATGTAGCGAAAACGTAGACTCAAATTTTGCCACTATACGGTCGATTGTCGAACGGGCTGGCTTGTTAAATGAACCGTAAAATGGCCGTAATGCTCTTAAAGTAGCAGCAACAGAACGATTATTTTGATAAAAAATTTGCACGATTTGCAATCGCTGTTCACGTGTGTAGCGTTCCATGATGAAATGTATACTAATGAAGTTTCCAAATGACAAAAGAACAATAAAAAATATGGCGTCGTTCGCCGTCCCTATCGGAAAAAAGTTGAAGCGCACCTGTTGAAACACCCTATATTATGTAAGTAGGAAAGACATCCATGTACATAGCAAATTTTACAAAATATATAATACAGAATAATATAATTTGATTTCTATAATCATATAGGAATCAGATTAGTAATTTTTTCTCTCCGTGTATAATTCGAATAAGGAAAATAATAATTTCCTGTTATAGGTACAATACATGTAACCTATTTTTGCTTCTTCACATAAAAGAAATTTATACAAAGCGGCATAATACACACAAAAAAATAAATGGTTAGCACAACACCGAATCGCAGCTCGACCAGAATTTGTTGACAAAATAGTGCTTGCATCGTGCTTCCAACATAATATGTTATGCATGGACAGTGCATTTGAACCAGATTTGGAATCACTTCATCTTTTAGAATCAGCTTTACTAAATTTAGATTCTCTAAGAAGAAATTGCACGCGCGAATCTTTTCAAGTTCGAGAGAAATTTAAAGAATATTTTAATCCTGAAGCTGGTAGTGTAGTTTGGCAACTTGAGTATGTGCGTAAGGGAAGAATTCATCCATAAATAATCAAAAATTATTCATGATAAAATTATATGATTTATAAAATAAAAATATTTTTGTAAATACCTGATATTTGTAGTTCACTTCCAATTTCCTCCCAAGCTGCTTGTCGAATATGTTGATCGCGATAACTATAGGCGATCCGTGGTTATAGATAACCTCATGTTCCCTGAATTTTTAACCAATGTAACCAATGTGGATATAAATTCGTCTAATCAAAATGAATTTACTATTTTAGAAAATAGTGTTGTGGAAATAATTGATGGACGTTTTTGTGTAATTGGTTCGTACAGTATGAAAATGAAGAAATTAATGAAGCTCAATCAATTTTTAAGTCATGGGATCATGGGGAGAAAATTTGCGAAAATTGGAAGAGAACTGCTCTTCTGAGAATGGTAGCTTTCCAAAACACTGAGAAATCTCTGAGTTTTCAGGAAATTGGCCCAGACTCAATGACGAAACTGGTTACCAACTGCAAGACTAATTTATTTGGTGTATTATATCGCATATTTAATGACATTTTTTTACCTCCAGATCGAAATGGGCTTCGAGTATTTATATTCCAATAAAAGTAATATGCTTTTATCCAATTTCGACGGTTTCACAAAACAAATTCAAGCGATATACGCTAATTAGAACAACGACAAAGCTTCCCTAAATTTATTGAAAATTATTGCTAAGAATATTTAAAATTTGTAATCTTTTTAGATTCGAAAGATTGCATTACTTGTATGCTACCGTACAACCAAAAAGATTCAATAAGAAATACAAACCGATAATATTAGAAGCTCAAAATGATTTTGTGCTGCATGTGACTTCATTTAACAATTTACATTTAAAACTTCAAGAGATGAACGAGGACAACAAGCAAACTAAAAATAAATTTCAACCAAAAATAGTTGTGGTCGGAGAAAATATAGAAAAACTCGAACATTTCTTTGTATATGCCGATGGATTAAAATACAAAATGGGATCCTCCAGAAAATGCGTGGATGTTGTTATAAAAATAGTGTACGTATTTCAATTAGAATTTTCAAACATAAGTAGCTAGCATTTTTGGAAAACTATTTTTTTAGCTTAGAATAAGAAAAATTTTCTGAAGTGATCAATTTAATAAATTTATTAACAAACTACTTATCAAATTTAAATAAGAATTATTAAATTCCAAAAATGTCTCACTCAACCCAATTTAAATTGTTTTTGTGCGACTCGATATTTGCAACAATTAACGAAATAATTTTTCATTTAAAAAAAAATGGCATATAAATTTAAATGTAAGCAAGAAAGATGTAAGCAAATTTTTTCAAATATTTAGGCATTTATAAAACACTTAACAACTCGTTTACAAACATCTATTGCTACTAACTCCAAAACCAACAGAGACAATCAAATCAAATTTCATCGAAACACCAAAAACATATTTAATTAGTAATAATTTATCCGAAGTCGTTGTAAAGGGTGTACCCACTCCCCATTATTACCCTAAATAAAGTGGAAGGAAGCTTATTAGATTTGAAATTTCAAATAACCAAATATTTCGAAACTGACAATATATATTTACTAATCGAAACATTAAAATTTATTAAAATTTTAGAAAATTCTAAAGATATTACAAATTTTCTCAATGCTAGTTTCTGGAAAGGGATTCCATTATCCAAGCAGTATATTACAATTCCTTTCTTCCTATATTTTGATGATTTTGTAATCGACGATACACTAGGATCAAAATCTGAGCGCCATTCAGTTTGTGGTATATATTATTCATTCCCTGTCATTCCCCAGCATCATCAATCTTCACTAAACAATGTTTTGTAGGAGCTTTCATTAAATCTAATGACTATAAGGAATTTAGGATAACCATGTCATTCAAACCATTATTAGATGTTATTGAAGAGTTAGAAAAAATGTATTTAAACATAAATGTTTATCGATCTAACATCAAATTATTCAACGACAAATTAAAACCGAAATCGATCATTAAAATTCATTGAATTAATTATCATAATAAGAACAGTCTTATACCAAAGATTCTAACAGATCTCAACAAACATTGTAAGTAAAGGCCATCGCTGGGATATCGTAGCGAAGTGATAAAATTAGCGAACCTAGATATTTATTATAAGCGACTAAATCGCTAGTTAATTAGCCAAACAAAAATTTAAATTAAATTGATTAACTTTTCATTTTCCTAATTTTTTTTTCATATTGAACAAATAATTTTGAACCAAACATAATTTAATTTTTCTTTAACTGAGTAAGACTAAATTTAATATTATTAATTTGAAGCAAATGCTTTTAAATGTACATAAATGTGTTTCTTTTAATTAATGTGGTCCACATTTTATTTCTGAAGCAATTTACTTGACATTATACAATAAATGTTCGTTTCGCACAAATAATTTTGAAAATCGTACTATCTAGCTACATCGGCTGCAGGAAATCACTCTCCAAATCATAAATAAAATAAGTCAGGATTGGACATTTATTGCATGAGGAAATAAATCCCCAAATTTTTATTTTTATTTCATGTAATCCTAAAAGTTATATATTTAGGGAAATGAAGTTTTAATTTTGACATATTTTGGAAAAGAGATTCTAATTTTAAAATAAATAAAATCTCCATTTCCCAGAATTTAAATTGAAATTGAAATTTTCCTTTTGCTGCAAAAATATTTTTACTTGAACAGGAAGATTTAATTTTAAAATATTCTGGAAAATGGAGATTTGATTTTAGCATTCACTAATTTAGGTTTTTTGCAATACTACTAAAATTCGGGGAAATGCCGAAATATAAAACAGTTCGAGAACTTTCGAAACAGTCCATAAAACGAAGGGTATTAGAAATATCTGTTGAAACTTGCAACAGATTTGAGGCAGAAAATCAAAAGCAGTATCAACCTATATTAATAAAGATTGTAATTATAATTACTAATATTGAAAATGTCGAAAACTTTATCCAACATTGAAGAAAATAACGTGGAAGCTAAGCGAAAGCCTATAGTCTAAATGAATTTCTCCGTATAGTTGGGCACCGAAGAATAATATAAAAGCAAATGCACTCAATGAGCTATTGTATTTATTTAAACATAACTTAGTCGAACACTTCTTCAAACACCAAAAACGGTTGTTTTCCGGGGCAATTTGTACATATTGGTTTCAAAACTTGCTTTGAAACCATTTAACAACATTTACAGAGTCATGCAGCATATTAATTCATTTAAACAGTAATATAGATGGTATACCAATTTGGAGAAGTAACCAGAGCTGTGTTTGGCCAATTTTAACACGAATTTGGAACGTGAACCCTAGAAAAATCTTCGTGGTAGGAATTTACTACTGAAATTATGACCGTTAGTCGGCGAGCTAAAAAATTTATTGTCTAACGGATTTGTCAGTGCAAAATGGTTGTAAAATATCAATTACTGTTCGATAATTTGTTAATGATGCCCCCGCTAGATCTAGCTTATTAGGAACGAAATCTTACACAGGATATTTTGTTTGTCTTAAATTCACTAAAGACGGCGAAGTCTTTCAGAAATAGAACACAAGAAGAACACCATAAAAGAAATTTTATTATAGAAAAACATCCGATATGGTAAAAATATTTCCTTTTGGAATATTTACACTTGGTATGCCTTGGCATAGTTAAAAAATTGTTTCATATGTGGATCAGAGGAGACTCCAAATCACGTTTATCTAGCTCAGATATTCTTCAAATTTCAAGTAATTTACGTCTAATTTCTGCATCTCAACCTTCTGATTTTCAGAGGAAAATTAGGATGTTGAATGAACTACCTTATTGCACAGCAACTGAGTTTAGAGTTTTCGTACTGTACTCCGGACCATTTGCATTAAAAAATATATTATCATAAATATAACCTTTTTATGCATTGGCATATTGGACTTTTATTGTTGTGCCATCATGAATATTCAAAAAGAAAAGCGGCGATTGCCGACAAAATATTATTCAAATTTGTTGAAGGCACCAATATGGATCCCATAACTTATCTTATAATATGCACTGCTTAACACATCTAGCACAGGATCAGCATTTCCATTTGAAAGCTTCATGCAAGTAGTTAAAGCTTTGTTCGAAAAACCTGGTCAACCGTTGGCGCAGATTTGTAACAGATTATTTGAATTGGGTAACGCAAAGCTATACGGTGAAGATCTTGAATTTAATAGAACACTTCCAATTCTTAAAGGAAAAAAAAAGGAATTGTAGGACCATATTCACTAGAATGTGCTTCAAAAATTTTGAATTAAAGAATGACGAGAAAAATTGTTGGTTATTAACCAGAAACAAAGTTATTATAAAATTTAATTTTATTGAAAAACTAGGTAGAAATATTTTCATTTGAATATTTTCATTGAATCAAGCAAATTAGATCTATATGAAGCTACTTTTAATGACGGAAATATTTTAGATTTAGAAAGATGGAACATAAGCTTAGTGGGTAAAAAACTATTTGGAATGCAAAAGAGCGGAAAGGACTTTCGAAAAATTTTCGAATTCCGAGGCAGAGGAATTCTCAAGTAAACGGTCGAAAAAAAGGAAACTATTCATGCCAAATTTAAATCTGTGGTAACAAGGCAAACCGTAATAACTCGAGCTATTCCATATTACGTTTTATTTTAAATTTGAAATCTCCATATTCGAATTCATATCATAACAATTTTTTGTAATAATCCAGCAACTACAAACAACCGTAATAATTATTTAAAAAAGCAAGAATTCGAAAAACTCATACGATTTTGAGTAACTCTTAATTTTAAAAACGTTTTCCTGAAAAAGTCTGAAAAACGAGTTATTACGTTTTGCCTTTTTACCACAGAAATAAAGAATTTTCATAATACGCAGAAAGTAGCAACCACCAATGAGGAACTACATAGTTTTGGGTATCCGCCCACATGGCCGACAACCACTTCGCCGACAGGCCACTTCGCCGACAACTACATGGCCGACAAGAATGTTGGCCGACAGACCAAATGGCCGACACAACCACATCGCCGACAGGACAGATGGCCGACACAATCACATCGCCGACAGGACAGATGGCCGACACACCACATCGCCGACAGGACAGATGGCCGACACACCACATCGCCGACAGGACAGATGGCCGACAACTACATCGCCGACAAGACAGATCGCCGACACAACCACATCGCCGACAGGACAGATGGCCGACACACCACATCGCCGACAGTACAGATGGCCGACAACCACATTGCCGACAGGACAGATGGCCGACACACCACATCGCCGACAGGACAGTTGGCCGACACAGCCAAATCTTTGACAGGACACATGGCCGACACACCACATCGCCGACAGGAAAGTTGGCCGACACAGCCAAATCTTCGGCAAGACAGATAATATTAATTAATATTTTTATTTCGATCACTGAAAATTATTCGAAATGGTTGACATGCCGAATTTTTTTTCCGTTCAAATAGTGATCGGGGGATTTGCCTGCAAGACAAAATCTTGTTTTTTATAATTTTGTTTTCCGAAATAATTATTTCGATTATTTTATAGTGAAATAATGAATATTTAGTGAAATAGTTTTTCTGGGATCGGAATATTTTGTTATTTCTTTTTTTTATTAATCTTGCAGCTGCAAAATGTTGCAACTACAAAATCTTGCATAACAAAATAGTGCAATTATTTTCCTTTTTATTAGGTGTCATTAATAGATTCTATATAATCCGCTCCTACGTGCGGCACGCAGTGCGACATGTTTGCTGATCCTGGCTCCTACATCCCCCTAACTTCAAATCTAAAGCCCCTCGGAGGGCTAAGCGGGGGGGAGCGCAGCGACCTCCCGCGTGCCCGTGAGAGTTACCGAAGCCGTTAGCCTTTACAATTCTAAGTTAAATTAGTTTATGTCATTTTTCAGTTTATGTGAACCCCACTTTAACGGATAAAAAAAATCGGCATGTCAACAATTTCGAATAATTTTCAGTGATCGAAATAAAAATATTAATTAATATTATCTGTTCTGTCTTGTCGGCGATATAGTTGTCAGCCATCTGTCCTGCCGGCGATGTGGTGTGTCGGCCATCTGTCCTGTCAGCGAAGTGGTTGTGTCGGCCATCTGTCCTGTCGGCGATGTGGTTGTCAGCCATCTGTCGTGTCGGCGATGTGGTATGTCGGCCATCTGTCCTGTCGGCGATGTAGTTGTCGGCGATATGGGCTGTCGGCGAAATGGTTGTCGGCCATCTGTCCTGTCGGCGATGTGGTGTGTCGGCCATCTGTCCTGTCGGCGATGTGGTGTGTCGGCCAACTGTCCTGTCGGCGATGTGGTGTGTCGGCCATCTGTCCTGTCGGCGATGTGGTTGTGTCGGCGATCTATCCTGTCGGCGATGTGGTTGTGTCGGCCATATCTCTTGTCGGCGATGTAGTTGTCGGCGATATGGCCTGTCGGCGAAATGGTTGTCGGCCATGTGACCCATACCCATAGTTTTGATATTTCTTCTTTAAATTATGAAATGTCTCCAAATGTATATCAATTCAAACACAAACAATGTTATAGGTGATGAAATCTCGAAACGTCAAAAATAAATGAATAAAAATTCGGTGTAACGATTTGTTGCTGTTTCACTCACTCTAATGTAATTTTTTTTATTCCTTCCTATTTTTAGTTTGACTAATTTTTTCGCCTCGCCATCGTGGAAACCATGCTTTACCTATATTTGTAAAAGTCGTATACTACTTGAAAAATTCCGAAAATTTAGAATTATCAAACCGAAAAACTTTTGAAAATATCAATTTGAATTTGACAGTACAATGAAGTAGTTTGTCTATTAGAAATTTTAATTAGCTCATAAATTCACGAAGTTTGTCTGCCAAGCCAGAACTATTTCGATACTATAACTGTAAATTTGGTAAGCTAAGTTTTGATTTCGCTAGCGAAAGTTATACTGTATCCCAAAACCAACAAAAATGTGTATCCTCACAAATAAATTGATTGAAAATATTATGTATGAATTGCAATTTTGGCTGAAATTGTTAAATAGCCATTAATACATCACAAATAACTGATTAAACTTCCCATGCAACAAGCTGAAAAGGAATTCCCTATCTCCAGAAATAAATGTGTTTCGAATTTTAATGAAATATAAGGTTCTTCCGGATCATAGCCAGATAAATATTATTTACGAAGAGCGAAATTCCTGTCCAGAAGCAACAACATATTCTCAATGGATCCTCAATTGAAAATTAAAGAACTCCTCAACTTTATTGTTTATTTTATAGTTGACTCGTGAGCAGCACTCTGATTCTCTAAAAAAAATAAGATAATGGATAAACCTGTAAACTCGTAAAAAGCAAAGCATTCTTTTATTAGATTGCAATTTTGCGATTTTATTTGAATTATGTAGTAATCAAATTGGAAATTTTCGAATTCATTAAAGTAGGCTTTGCTATATATGCAAGTTTACACGTTTACCCATTATCTTATTTTTTAGAGAATCAGAGTGCTGTATTGTAGTAGTATAGTAGTATGCTTCCTGAAGGCACCCTTAAATTAATTAATCTGTTACAATTTTTAATTTTAGTTTTTTAGTACTAACAGTATAAACAATAACATAATTTTATTTAAAGATCATTTCAGAGCTTGCCACTATTGACGACACAATATGGATGTTCTTCTCATTTTATCACTAATTTTTCTAAAAATATATAAATAAATAAACGTTTGAAACTTTCACTTTTTTCATTAATTAAAAATTTACTTCCATCCATTTCTTTGATTGGCGTTTTTACCAGTAAACATCACATCATACTCAATTTTAATTTGAATATTTTTTTCATTGATTCCCTATAACATAAATCAAAATAGACTTATAAACATTACCAATACTCTTCACTTGCCGCTTCCGCTTCTTTAAATTTTCAATTTTTGTTAAAGAAATACCCAATCTCTAAGTAGGTATATTGTTTTAGTTATGGCAGAAAGATATAAACAAAACAAAAAACAACAAATTTTAAGTGGTCCGAGACCAGTTAAAATTTTTGTGGTGAATAAAAATTCAAATTTTTTACTTTTTTACTTTTTATGCGATCTATATTTCGTTTGGCACACACACTTACCGTGTGCGAAACGATTAAAAAGTTAAATATTTTAACTGTGGTGAAAATAATAAAATTTACCACATATTTTAATCAATTTGCTGTGAGAATTGCAACCAGTTAAAAAGTTAAAATTTTGAAAGTAAAATTGAATAATTAATAAATAAATTATTTAGAATATCGAAAACCAATACTAATTTTGGCTTAAATATTTACATATTTATAAATATTCATTTGGTAAATTATAAAAATTTTTGTAAAATTTAATTTTAAAATTCTAAATACAGTGCCAAGAAAAGTGAAGGTATCGAATAATTATGATTATTAAAAATCTTTAATGTTTAATTATAAGAGTAATAATTGAGGGCCCAAAACAAGTCTCTAAAAATTAAGTACTTAAATACATTCGCTGAATGTCGAAGGGCCGAATGGGTCGAAGGGCCAAATGTGTCAAAGGGGCGAATGTCGAAGGGCCAAATTAATTTCTTATGAATTTACGCATTTTATTATGTTTAATCTTTGGATATTCTATCGACAAAAATATTGTATTAATTTTGGTTGATTATAACTTGTGTTCCACTTATCCAGTTAGTGATACATTTTGGTGAAGGAAAATATTGTCATAAGCCACCTGGGACCTTAAAAGAAATTAATTTATATTTGATAAAACAATTTCGGCCCTTTGACATTCGGCCCTTCTACATTGGGCCCTACGACACATTCGCCCCTTTGAAATTCGACCTATCCACATTCGGACCTTTGATATTATTCCGTAAAATCGATATGGTATAGATTTTAAACTTATGGACAACAAGGGTGACCAATAAAACTTATTTTGGTACTTCTTAAACACTTGTTAAACAAATTAATAAAAACTATAACATTTAATTTGTATTTAAAAATTAATATATTTTCGGAAACACTATGTTTTCATCATCAGATTATAAAATACTTTTAACACAGTGTTTCCGAAAATATATTAATTTTTAAATACAAATTAAATGTTATAGTTTTTATTAATTTGTTTAACAAGTGTTTAAGAAGTACCAAAATAAGTTTTATTTTTTACGATATGGTATGCTTAAGGTAGATGTTCGTTCTATTTATATTATGATATTTTTTTTATAACTATGTCATATATTAATTATTATTTTTGATTAAAAAAATGATGGAATCAATAAAAATAAAATAAATAAAAAATATCAAGAAATATCGTATAGAGTGTGCGTTTGGAATCATGAAATATAGCATCAGGTTGCACTTTACACTATTTTTGAATAATGCGGGATGCTTTTAAGGGAAACGTTGATAATTATATTGAAAGTGAAATCGACATTTATCAGGCAAACCATAGAAATCTGGATTCGAATGAAGCAATTATTTTTTGTGATAATTTGCTCTAGCAGTTATTAATTACTAATCATGAATAAAACATAATTTTAAAATTAAATTTATATATTTATTGTTTTTTTCAATTCTAATACAGACATGAGTGAACCAACTTTTCTGTTCATTTTTTTATTTTGGCTGAGTAGTTTTTGCTCGAATAAACTCATCTCAGTGCGATCGAATGAAGAACTTCCGCGAATATACTATTTTGGGAATTTGCTTCCTAACCATCCCTTGACGACGTGCTTGGTGTTGATGCATTATGAGTTCCAACAGATTCTACTATACCGTACATGCCAAGATCTTGTCGCCGTCTCCAATCCCTCTAAATTACTGTACATTCTTGATGGAAGGTAATTATGTTTCAAGGCAATAAATTTATCTAATTCTTCGAAAAATGGCCAAGTACTTGCTTGATTAGAAAGCTGATCGCCATTTGTACCATCTCCCGAGTTTCCTTCAAATATTATCTAGAAATAATTATACAATAATTTATTTCATTTCAAAATACGTCATAAAATACCTTTACCTTGTATTTTCTAACCAATGCTTGCCATTGGTGGCGGCATAACTCGTCTGGTTTTTTTCTGCATTTACTTTCCTGTTTAAAAGCAATTCTAAAATTTAAAAATTTTAGGTTAAAGGCCGGTACACTGCTGAAGTGAAATGAAATTTTTCATATAAAATTGATACAAGCGAAAACGAAAATGAAAATTTTACCACTGAATTTCACTTTGCAGTACGCAGTTTAGCTAGCGAAATGGGAGTTTTCGTATTAGAATAAAGATGTCACTATTTTATCTCTACACATTTATCACTTAATTTAATTTCATCTTCTCGGACGATAAATGTGAAGTTAAATGTTGAAAATTCCATTTGTTTTTGCGTTTTGAGGATAATCAACTATCGAAATGAATTTTATTGTATAAAATATGTTGTCAGTGATAACATGAAGTTATACGCACTAAAATATTTACGAAACTCGTCAAACTAAATTTTCACATCAGATTTATCTTCCTATCATATTTTTGGAGATCAGTGAAAATTTCATTTCACCTGAAAAGCGTACTAGGCTTAAAACTGCAAAATTTTTTAAAATTCACCTCCAACCAACCTTCCCGCTAAAATAAATGAAAAAAAAATTCTTTATTTTAATTCTCGTTTGAATTAATTTATGTTTCTCTGCTTCTGTCCTATAAATAATAAAATTAATAATTAACATGCTAACCCAATTAGGTAGTTGACTATACAAATTTACATTTTGTGTAGGTAATATTTTGCCTTTTGTTCTTTTTAGCTACCATTTTGTTGATGTGAAAACATCTTTAGCGGGGGTAAGTCAAAAATTTCATGTAAAAAAGGAACGGAAAATCCGGTACAACCGAAATTGCAAATTAAATCAAATAAAAACGAACATAAAATGTACCGAACTTACATACGATATAATTCGAATTTCAATTTCCGTCAGATTAAAATGAAAAGGCACAAAAAGTATGCATGGGTAGTGTAAGTGATTCAACAAAACTGAAATGGAAGTACGTTAAACAAAGACAAATGCACCCATACTTTAAATATTAAATGTCATACATATTAAAATAATAATTTTGAAATTGTTTAATCGGTATACTATTATGTTTAGTATTGCTCATGCTGTTGCTGAGTTTGGTTATGCGGGCCATATAGGAAACAAAAAGTATAAGAGTGTTAAACGAGAAGATGTAGATTCGAACGCCATTTTCTAAAGCAACGCGCAAGGAAGAAGCCGCAGGAAGACATGCTACCGTCTTGTCAGCTGCTATGATTTTACAGTCAAAATGACGATTTTATTCAAAATAGTGCTTTTTAGCGCAATCCGCCATATTTCATTTAGTTCAAATCAATCAAATCAGCGATGCCACTTTGCTTTGATTACAAGGGCCTCTATCATGTTCTATCCGACCCGCTTCAACTTTCTTATTATGAATTCCGCTATCGAAAAGTCTGCAAACGCATTCAATTAATGACGTTTGTCAGTGTACGCGGCATTATTTTGAGACAAGTTTTGATTTTAGTTTAGATTAGATGCAAAAACTTGTCACAATCCTCAACAATAAATCAATTGGAATATTGTCCGCCTCATTTTTGTTAGCGGAATTTTTCTGCTATTGATTAGATGGCAAAAAACTGCCGTGTTTTGTGATCCCAAATTCACGATATCATAAAAAAATTGTTTCACGGTAGAAATCATGATAGGGCTCCTGGTTTGCCGTGACCATTCACAAAAGTTTAAATGGGGAATCTTCAACAATTGTCTTGTATGAGTAATGGTGAATTTTAAAGCGTTTAGGGCAGGTTTATAGATGATTAATTTAACAGAACTGTATTTTGCTCAAGCTCACCAAGGCATCGCTATACTGAAATATAGTCGGTTATAAATTTTAATTTTCAAATAAACAATTAGTGTCGGTAAGGTTCGTCCTCCAAATCCAAAATAGAATAACTTATTGACATTTTAACCCAAAATTGTATCGTAATTTAAATACTGAGCGAACAGTTCTCAGGCCCATCGAAAAGACTTGAAATGATTCAGTAGTTGCAGGTTTTCACATAATTATTTTGCGAGTTGAGCGTGAACTCGCCCGTTGTTTTTTTTGTTTATTCTATTTATTATAAGAACGACGTATAACAGTCAATTTTTAAATAATTTTTATTTGCTAGTTGAGCAGATAAAATGTTTGACATTTTGATTCACCACATTTTATGTCAAATTTTTACATTTTTTCATGCGGTGTTTTATTCATTTGAAACACGACCTAACAATTAACCCTTGTGATATACTCGACGCGAACGACGTGACTAAGTAAAAAAAAAAGGTTAAAGTTTATGAATTTGCACTAAAGCGATTATACTCGACGCTGCTCAGAAGTCACAAAAAAAAAGTTGATTTAACTTTGATTTTTTGTTGTTTAAAGTGACATCTTACAGAAATTTTAAAAAATAATATCCCATTTTTATTTTATTTTTGTTAAAATTTTGACGTTTAATTTATTTTTTATTATTATTTGTTGCGCTAAAAGCAAACCAATATCCCGCTCTTCAATAGTTTTTAGTGTTTTTAGTCGATCTTCATTCATTTCTCGATTCATTTTATAATTATTTCTATAATAATTGAGAATCAATGAGGCAATAAAGTTTTATTTTTATTGTGCCATAAATGTCAAAGAAATGTCAAAATCGCGAATTCAATAGTGAGTTTATCTTGCAATACTTGCAAGCGCGTTTTTGACATTTTAAAACGATTGAGTAACGTCGAGTATAAGTGTGTTCGTTTGTGGTGAATTAACTGAATTATCTGAATTTACTGAATTAACTGAAGTGATTTGCCCGTTCGTTTGGTATGCTTCACTTCACTTTAAAATATTGAGCTACTGATTTATCTGAATAATAATTTTTCTTGTGTAGATAATTCAGATAATTGTTTTTGTTGTTTTTTGACATTATTTTGTTTTACGCATCGAAGAAGCCAGGATATTTTAGAGAATTTTAAATGATTTTCCTGTTATAATGGATGACGATTTGATCGAATATGTCAGTTTCGCAAATTACGAAGATTTTGCAAATGAGAATTCAATAGATGAAGAATCACAATGTAAGTATTTGTAATTTTATAGATATATATATATATATATATATATATATATATATATATATATATATATATATATATATATATATATATATATATATATATATATAAACATTATACATACTTATTACTTTTACAAATATACGCACGCCAATTATTTTTTAACAATTTGACATTTGTCTGAATTGTAACAAACGAACGACCAATTCACTTCAGTAGCTTAATTATCTGAATAATTACTCAATTATCGGAATAGTAACTCAATATCAGTTCAGTTAATTCACCACAAACGAACATGCTTTATATCTCCACTATAAATCGAGGAAAAAATGAAAAAATGATTTTGCTATGTGTACCATGTTTTGTCAAATAGTTTGTTTTAATTGTTTATTGGACTGAGCTTTTTATAGACAAATTTAATTTTGATTAAAACTAAACAAATGTAATTTAGTTTTTTTGAATTTTTTATTTATTTCCAAATATTTCGACCTTTTGGTCATAATCATAGGATTTTAACTGGGGATACAAACAAAATGTGAATATACATATTTCGGAATTAAATGTCAAATGTCACCAATGTGATAATTATTAATTAAACATTACGCTACTAGTTTTCGTACACTAATTTAAGAATTAATAACCATTTATTCCTTTAAATTTCAAATACATCCCTGAAAAATAAACAACAAAAAAAAATTCGAGTAGACGTCAAAAATCTAGCATATACAAACATTCAAGTGAATTTTCATTTTTGATTTTTAGGATGTGTTTTAAATATGTTACCATGGTTATACTACTACTTTTATCAGCGATATAAATAAATACATGGATAGGGGATTGATCAAAAATCACATTGATTTACGTCACTAAAAATGGAGCAAATTTTATTGTATAGTCTTACTACTCTTTTATATACTCCTCTTTATCAAAAAAAGTATTTGCGAATAAGTGCCGTACTTGAATAAATTTCATTTCGAAATTTTTTGAAACAGATTTTTTTTTTAAATTGAATGGATAAATATTGGATAATGTTTAATTATATTGAAAATAATTAATTAATTATATCAAATTTGAATAGTTAACCATTACGCTACCAGTTTTTGTACACTAATTTTAAAATTAATAACCATTTATTCCTTTAAATTTCAAATACATCCCTGAAAAATAAACAACAAAAAAAAATTCGAGTAGACGTCAAAAATCTAGCATATACAAACATTCAAGTGAATTTTCATTTTTGATTTTTAGGATGTGTTTTAAATATGTTACCGTGGTTACTACTACTTTTATATTATTGTATCTGGTATGCTTTTAATTTGCAACGTTTAT
The DNA here is from genome assembly GCA_963556165.1 of Tipula helvola. Lineage (NCBI taxonomy): Eukaryota > Metazoa > Arthropoda > Insecta > Diptera > Tipulidae > Tipula > Tipula helvola. The sequence goes on from OY744482.1 coordinate 100,641,117, forward strand.
TTATTCCGTCTCTAGGTTACAACTACTTTGCCGCCTCCTACACATAAATTTGAATTTGGTATTCGAAAATTCGAATTTAGAGACAAGGACGAAGGTTTTTTCTTTCTCTATCACACACTTAATACTTTTTTAGTTGCTCCATAAAATTTGTTCTATCCCCTATCCATGTATTTATATCGCTGACTTTTATATTGTATTGTATCTGGCATGCTTTTAATTTGCAACGTTTATTTATTCCGTCTCTAGGTTACAACTACTTTGCTTTACCGCCTCCTACACATAAATTTGAATTTGGTGTTCGAAAATTCGGATTTAAAGACAAGGACGAAGGTTTTTCTTTCTCTGTCACACACTAAATACAATAGTTGTATTGCTTTCGCCAAAACAAAAAAAATTACAACAAGAATCGTACTAGATAGACCAACAAATAGTTTAGCTAACCCAAATAAAAATTAGTGGTTAAACAAATCTTAACCAAATATTTAGTATTAATACCTGCCACAAGAGTCAAATTGACAAGGAGATACACGAAAAAAAATTATACCAAAATTTGTTTCATTTTTTGTGTTGCTTTGATCAGTCGTTAACCAGAAAAAATACCTAACTCATTTTGGTTGAAAGCAATACACTTTTTTTCGGTTTCTCCATAAATTTTGTTCTATCCCCTATCCATGTATAGGTATACATTGCTGACTTTGTTATATTGGAGCAAACATCGTGTTTGCATATCTTATATTTTCAGTTTACATGTCAAAGTTTTTTAACTGAATATCCAAGGTGTTGATCTGTTAACAAAACAACAAACCTGGGAAAGATAATGTTTCGGATTCTCGATGTTCACCAAAGTGCGCAATATTGTTTTTATTTTAAACCGGCTTAAAAAATTTTTTTAGAACGGGTAATCAGCATTTAGCCTAAAGTATAAAGCATTAGACTTTTTTTTAAAAATATTTTTTCATGTAAAAGTGGAGCTTTAATTGAAATAACAAAACAATTAAAAATCATTTTAAATTGAGTTATGTGTTAGTTTTTCTACTAATTATACAGTTTTAATTCTTAATTTCTAAATTTTGATTTCAATTAAACTATAAATAAAGTTGTCTCATTTTCATAATATATTCCTGCGTTAATGGATATGTCTCGGATACAAGCTCGTCGGTTTTATTTTTTTTAAGTCCCTACGTAATTTTTTGCACCACTAATTTTTTTAAAGTGACAGATAAAATTGAACGAAATTTCGTTAAATTTCTTAAGTTAATTTAATTCTTTTATGGGCGAATACATATAAATGCCATTTACCGCATTCCTAGTTGTTCTTAATTTAAGTTTATAATTTTTTTTTAAAGTTATGTATAGTTAGAAGCTTTTATAAGAGAGTTAGAAACAAGGAAAACAACAAACTTTCCGTAGTAAAACACATTTATTTTATTTATTTATATAAAAATACAATCTTTGGATAGTCATAATCCAGTTCTGATTAGTAAATAAATAAAACTAAAACTTTAAAAAATATACAAAACAATAATACAATAATAAATTAAAAAATTAAACTACACTTGAAAATGCATCAAACCATTCGCACTTGAATCACTAAATAAAAATAATTTCAAGCCAGATAAAAATTTAATAAGTTTCTATGCGTGTGAAGTTTATCCTAAACTTGTCCTAAACTTATCCTAAACCTTACAATTCCGTTACACTGTTAATTTTTTTGTTCCTAATAAATAAAATGACTTCCGTATATTTATTGAAACTAATTTCGACATTCTTTTTATTTAAAAAAACGTTAAAATCCATAAATAAATATCGGGGGAATAGGGGGTACATGAAGTCAAATTATTTAAATATAGTCATTCAACAGAATTTCACTTTAAATTTATTCCCGTCCCGAAGTAATTCGAGTACTACCATTCGTATGTCAATGAAATTATGATGGCTTATAAACCGGAGCATTGATGGAAACAAAGATTTTTGGGGGAATCGGGGGAATAGGGGGTACACGAAGTCAAATTATTTAAATATAGTCATTCAACAGAATTTCACTTTAAATTTATTCCCGTCCCGAAGTAATTCGAGTACTACCATTCGTATGTCAATGAAATTATGATGGCTTATAAACCGGAGCATTGATGGAAACAAAGATTTTTGGGGGAATCGGGGGAATAGGGGGTACACGAAGTCAAATTATTTAAATATAGTCATTCAACAGAATTTCACTTTAAATTTATTCCCGTCCCGAAGTAATTCGAGTACTACCATTCGTATGTCAATGAAATTATGATGGCTTATAAACCGGAGCATTGATGGAAACAAAACTTTTTGGGGGAATCGGGGGAATAGGGGGTACACGAAGTCAAATTATTTAAATATAGTCATTCAACAGAATTTCACTTTAAATTTATTCCCGTCCCGAAGTAATTCGAGTACTACCATTCGTATGTCAATGAAATTATGATGGCTTATAAACCGGAGCATTGATGGAAATAAAAATTTTTGGGGGAATCGGGGGAATAGGGGGTACACGAAGTCAAATTATTTAAATATAGTCATTCAACAGAATTTCACTTTAAATTTATTCCCGTCTCGAAGTAATTCGAGTACTACCATTCGTATGTCAATGAAATTATGATGGCTTATAAACCGGAGCATTAATGGCAATACAATTTTTTGGGGGAATCGGGGGAATAGGGGTACACGAAGTCAAATTATTTAAATATAGTCATTCAACAGAATTTCACTTTAAATTTATTCCCGTCTCGAAGTAATTCGAGTACTACCATTCGTATGTCAATGAAATTATGATGGCTTATAAACCGGAGCATTGATGGAAATAAAATTTTTTGGGGGAATCGGGGGAATAGGGGGTACACGAAGTCAAATTATTTAAATATAGTCATTCAACAGAATTTCATTTTAAATTTATTCCCGTCTCGAAGTAATTCGAGTACTACCATTCGTATGTCAATGAAATTATGGTGACTGAAATTAAAATCCTTATCCTTGTATCGAGTTCTTTGTAGTGAAACCAAAAATATACAAGGCATTTGTTGAGTTTTCGAAACAATAACCTTTACAGGTTGGGCTGTTAACCCACCGTCAACACCCAAAACCCGCCATAGCCCTCACACTTTAGCCTACTCTTTTAACAGAGTAGTTACCAGTGGCCGCCACGAAGAGGCAGTGTGAGCACTTGCTGAAGTTGCATGCAGTTACTGCAGAAGAAGCGAATCGTTTGTTTATCCACTTGCATACACGTCAACCTGACCACCAAAAAAAAAAATAATAATAATAATTCAGTAAAAAAAAAAAAAAAAAAAGAACACATTCATCTCACGTAAAAATTAACGGCAATATTTGCAAATATCATGTTCAAAAAAATTTTCGGACTTACAGACCACGTGAATTTTTCTTTGACACTGTTTACAAATATTATTATCATATTATTGGCGTTTTGTGTCACAATATCAAAACAGATCAAACAATTATCTTTTACAGACAGTGAATTTGTAAGTATCAATTTTTGAAGTTTGTGTCTATATTGGTTCAAAGCCGTTAGATAACTTTCCTTTTCAGACAAATGCACTTCTATGGTAAAATTAGAGTTTACTAAAAGATCCAAGCTGTAAATTACAAGAACTCCGCAATTAAAAGAATCTTTTTGTTTTGGGAAAGCCTCGTTTGCTCGAATTGAAAAAATCGGATAGTCTAATTTACGCATTTTGCCTAACTCTGTTAGGTAATTTTGTGCTAGATCCCCTTCAGGTTTTAAAATTTTTTTAGGAAATAATGGATCGTAGGTAATAATTACCTGTTCATCCATGTCGATGTAAATTAAAACCCAATGATTTCCATTAATGCATAGTGGAAAGAAAATGTACCTAATTTCTGGAAAAATTTATAATTCAAATTGTCTGCCCGAGCTTTCGTCGTATTTAAAAAGTACATGTTTATTAAAAACTTTTAAGACCTGATAAGGATCTAAACAGACAGAGTTTTTCCCTTTAGTTAAAAGAGCGATGCAGACATATAAAACATCCTCTGTTAAATAACTATTACCGGTTAGGGATGAGAAACAAGAAATTGCGAGCCTTGTCACCCAATGACAGTTAATCTCAAAATGGCCTAAGCAAATTATACGGTTCTTAAAATTATTATAATAATCTACGCTGTCTATCAAATAATTTGGAAGAAGCGGTACAACATTTCCAAGTTTATTTTCAAATCCGAGTTTACGTCCAGGTTTTATATACCTTGCGAATGCTCCTGGTCCTGAATATTTTACTTGTTTCCTTTTCGGCTTTCTATTCCATTCCTCTGATATTTTAAAAACATTTTCAGGATTGGTAGAATCAATGCGATTTCTAGAACAAGGTGTGCGCTTTATTACAGACAATTCGGTTTCATTTTTTCTTTCTTTAATATTTCCCGTTGATTTTTGAGAAGAGGAATTCCTTTTTTTATGTCGCAACACAGGTTCAAACCGTATTGATTCAATGCGTTGTGATGTTTTTTCTCTTAAGAGGTCAACAAATCTTCCAATTTTCATATGTGTTTCGTTCATATACTTATTTTTCAAAATATTGAACCAGTTTTCCGCCAAAGCATTAGATACTCTATTAACACCTGATATTTGTTTTAAGTAAATAGTAGCCCAAAGAGGTAAGTAAGTCATGTAATGCTTTGTGAAATAGCCCATAAAATTTGGGCAGTAAAATTCATTATTTACTGGGTGCGTGTCTTTCAAATCACCAAGTACTTTGGAATATATTTCAAAATATCTTTTATAATAATCAGACATTTTATTATTTTCAGGATGTTCGGTTAAATCGTCTTCATTTTCTAGTTGACTGTTTTTAGAAATCTCCAGATCATTATATTTGAGGTGGTCAGTTGAATATTTGTTTTCTACTTCGTTAACGAACTTAGAATAGGCTTTTTGAAACACATCGTCCTTAGTTTTAGAAAGACAAACAATACAAAATATTTCAAATAGTCGATCTATGTCTTCTAACTGGTCTGCATCTAAAATGAGATTTACAATTACTAAAATAAATTCACGAACATGTTTCTTGCAGTTGGTAATTTTACTTTTAATATTTCTTACAATTATGGCTATAAAATGGCAGCAACATATAAATATATTAATTATTTTAATGGATTGTCCTGTCATCAAAATTTTATATGTGTAATTTAAATATGAAACTATATCCATATTATTTATTTTTAAAATGGAGTTAATAAGGACCCAAGACCAATCTGTAACAAAATAAAGGGGCAATCGAACTTTCGGTTGGCAAAGTTTTATTTCCGAATACAAATCAATGAAAAGTTTCGAAATTGCAGCTACGCCATGCTTGCTACTAATAAGTTCAGCGATTGGTATAATTATGCCATTTACTTTAATTATACAAGCATAGTAAAATATCTTTTTAAAATAATGCGAGTTGCAACATTTTGGCGAACGTACGACACTACCTGTGGCATCGACATAAATGCAGTTATTCTCCGAATTGTTTAACAGCTCGAGCTTTGCTTTGCGTAAAAGGGTGAGAGACAAAGGATCAGAAACGGAATAAATATAATCATCATTTGCTGGTTGATGAGAACGTCTATACATTGCGTCATGAACCTCACAATCTGAAACTAAATCCTTTAAAAGCTTCCTTTCTGATTTGGCTTTTCGTAAATTTACCAAATTTACGAACTCTTGCGTATTTCCTTCTTTCGCTAAATCATAATTTAAATTAGTGTAAGATTTTAGGCAAATATTATGGGCGAAATCGTTTTCCAGCTCAATCTGTTTTGCGATTCTCCTCTGACCCCGAAGTTGCACAAATTCTTTTACATCACCATGATTTTTCAAGTCATCGCCAATAGTGAATAAGGACATTAGCGACTCATCCCGCAAGACAAATTTAAATTGTTGTTTGTGATTTTTGTATTTACAGATACCATAAGCCACTGTGTAAGAATTATTAAAATTGATGGATTTAAAACGTAAAACGCAAGTATTCTTCGCAGCTGTAAGAGCTTCACGTATCTTATTTCGAATTATCTCGTAATTACGAGTTTTAATGTCAAATTCACTAAGTTTCATAATCCCCCGGTATGACCAACTATTAAATGGCGGTTCCGCGATTTCAATTGGAAGTGACGCATTCTCTTGTGTATCGTTTGAATTTTCGGCCAAATCAAAAGAATTAATTGAAATAATCGACGGTTCATTCATAAATTTTATTAATGATTCATTCTTATCAGAATCTGGAAACATGTTCATTTGCGTATTTACATTTTTAACAACTTTTGTATTAAGCCTAAAATAATTATAAATACGGTTTCGATTAACAATATTATTTTTGATGTTCATAATTTGCATTAATGATTGCATTTTTTCCGAATTATGTCTTGGAATTTTAAAATTGTTCCCAAATATTAGTTTCGAACACTTCATCAGTTTGGTAACATCGAATTTTGGCGAATTACCACTTCGCTTCTTTTTATATATTTTCACCATTTTAATAGTAAAAAAATGGAATAGCTTAGCTTATAGATTAAGTGCCAAAAATTATTAATACTAAAAAATATAACTATTAACTAGAAACAAAACTTAGATAACGATATGATTATATATAACTAATAACTAGCACCTAATGTAACTAAATTAATTATCTAATAAAATATATTATATAAACGAATAAAGTAAAAACTATTTAATTAGAAAAATTCAACAACAAAAAAATCGAAAATCACTTTTCGTAAAACTATTACACAATAGTTTAAAGAATAACCTGAAAAATACAGTTGTCGGAAAATAAAGTTTGTCAATCAATACAAAAACAGATCTTAACGTTCTGAAAATCAAACAACGAATGAGAAAAAAAACAAAATTACCTCTATTTATAGTTTTTTATATTTTAATATTTTTTTTTAAATATTTTATTGTATTAAAAGAAAAATTTACAAATTATTTGATTTTTAAACAAAAATGGTCATAAATGTTAGCATGAGGAACCATTATAATTTTTTGTTGCCATTAATGCTCCGTTATATAAGCCATCATAATTTCATTGACATACGAATGGTAGTACTCGAATTACTTCGGGACGGGAATAAATTTAAAATGAAATTCTGTTGAATGACTATATTTAAATAATTTGACTTCGTGTACCCCCTATTCCCCCGATTCCCCCAAAAAATTTTATTGCCATTAATGCTCCGTTATATAAGCCATCATAATTTCATTGACATACGAATGGTAGTACTCGAATTACTTCGAGACGGGAATAAATGTAAAGTGAAATTCTGTTGAATGACTATATTTAAATAATTTGACTTCGTGTACCCCCTATTCCCCCGATTCCCCCAAAACATTTTATTGCCATTAATGCTCCGTTATATAAGCCATCATAATTTCATTGACATACGAATGGTAGTACTCGAATTACTTCGAGACGGGAATAAATGTAAAGTGAAATTCTGTTGAATGACTATATTTAAATAATTTGACTTCATGTACCCCCTATTCCCCCGATATTTATTTATGGATTTTAACGTTTTTTTAAATAAAAAGAATGTCGAAATTAGTTTCAATAAATATACGGCAGTCATTTTATTTATTAGGAACAAAAAAATTAACAGTGTAACGGAATTGTAAGGTTTAGGATAAGTTTAGGACAAGTTTAGGATAAACTTCACACGCATAAGTTTCTGACAATCTCTCAATTCAACCGGAAGGTTATTAAAGACTTTCGGAGCAAAAATTAAAAATGAATTTTGAAAATTGGTCGTTATAAACCTCTGAAGACGAATAAACTGAACATTTCTCAAATTATAACTAGTAGTGACATTTAATTGATTGACATTAACAACGGGAAAAAAGCTTTCATAATTTTGAACACAAATAAATGCTTGAAAGGAAGAATCTCCAAAGACTGAAATAAAGGCCACCAAGCAGATAAACGTGGAGCATTAAGAATAATTCTTAAAATAGGTTTTTGTTTTATAATAAGTAGATAAATTTATGGCGATTAAGTGTTTATAAATTTATAAAAATTAATTAATTTGTTAAAAACGACAATTTTATTTTTGTTAGTTAATTGTTATTTAATTTATTTAAAGAAGAGGTGAAATTGTTAAGAGTTTGCAATCCAGTTTCCTATATATAGGAATAAACCGTCCACTTGTAGTATTAGCGAATTTTACATTTCCCCTTTTAAAACTTTTAACAATTTCAATGTTAGTGTATTTAAAGCATACATGCGGTTACTATAATCAAACTTTAATTGTTAAGAGTTTGCAATTCAGTTTCGATCTGCGAGCATGTGAAAAATAAATCATCTTTCAGTTCCTGTACTGAAAGATGATTTATTTTTCACATGCTCGCAGATCGAAACTGAATTGTAAACATTCTTAAAATATTTATCAATCTGGAATATACCAGAATTTGTATAAAAAGAATTATTTATTTTTACATCTATTTGTTATTATTGTATTTTCCACCATTTTGTTTGGTACACGCAAAGCGTGTAATTGACGACCAACACAAAAAGCGATATGTTGTCGCTCTAGAGATCGAGACGAGACTGATAATATTTTATTTTGTTTTATGTTCCTGTGTGTTGTATGTTTTGTTGTTCATTTTTGGACAAGCCGGTCAGCGGTTGGTTGTTTGGATGTCACGTGACATAATGCCCAATGAGTTGGAGAGATTTGCGGCGGGCTTGTGTTTCCGCCGGAAGAATTGTAGTGGTGCATTGGGTGAACCGCTACAAATTCTAGCATAGTACGTACCACCCCAACACACTAATCCATACGACTACTTTGACTCCACAAGGGCAAAATAAATAGTTCTTAAAACGGCTACTGGACACATTTGTCGTAATAAATACATTTTCCTAATCACTAATGCCAAATAAATATGAAGAGAATCAATGTGGGTTTTTCAATGCATCGAATTATCAATGGTTAAACCGAGATATTTGACAGATTGCACGAATTCAAATTGTAAACCTATGGTCAATACAAGCAGCTTGAACACAATTCACATCATGATAAATAATGATCGGATCTACAACAGTAGCGTCTATAGAGTTTGTAGTTGCCTGTTATTGGTCTGACTCCACTTTTATACGGACATATATAAAAAATCAAATGCACTTAATAAGTTACGCGGTCGCACAATGCGCTATGCACCGCATTTATTTCACAACTTGATTTTGGGTCGTTTTACAATAATGATAAAATAACTTCCACCACCAGATTTATACGCGTCGCGGAAACACGAACTTATTTCAATTAATTTATTTATATTAATTTATTTATTTTAATTCACTTAATTAATTTTATTAATTAATTTATTTTGTCAATCACTTGTTCTCTTTTTTGAGGTTTCAACATGTATCACCTACCAAGGTAAAATTCAGAGTGTAGTTTTTACTTCTGCAAAATCACGTATAGCGTATGTCAAAAAAATTGTATTTTGAGATTTTTGGATATAAATAACTTAGACTACATTTTTGTATTCAGCAATGAGTGAATGAGTAGTTTGCGATGACGACAATAGATGGTGATAATTTCGGTGTTGTATTAAATTTATCCAAGATATTAATTTAATACAAAATAGTGAACTGTACCACAAAATACCAAAGTATAAGAACAATCAAACCAAAATAAAATTATAAGCCAGCGCGAAGCTAGCGACACTCTTTGAATATTATTTTCTGGTACTAACATTAGACTGTACTCAAATATAGGGAAATATATTTATTAAGTTGAGCACAGACATAAACCTCAGTAAGTTTAACTATTCTGTTCGAGGTGTCACTATTAACCGAAAAGAGACTGTTTAATTACAATTATATTTGAAAGTTGAAATGCGTTACATTTCAAATAATTGTAGCGATAAACGAATTAAATTAGCGATTTAAATGAGTGGGTCGCTATACGTCATTAATTTTGAAAAACATACCCTTGGTTTTAGTGCTCAAAAACATAGAATGAGGAACACACCACTCCTTTTGAAGGCATACATCTGATTTCATTTGTTGAATGTTTGTGCTACGAATTGGGTGCTTATATAGAGAAACATTAGGTCGTCAGCAAACGCCATCAACTCAGAATTAAAGTCAATATAAAAAATAGAATTTAAGTAAATTAAAAAAGCAAAGGACCTAGGACAGAACCTTGCGGAATGTCATCATTAATGGTTAAAATTTCAAACGAAACAGCTCCTACTTGGTCATCAGGAATAATAGTTTCTTACAAATTAAGAACCGAGTTAACGAAATGATTGTTAAATAACGTGGCTATTTCAAGTTAATCCTTTATCAAAATTTTTTTCCAATTATCTTTAATATTACCTGTTGGGGAGCTAAATTTATTTTCATAGAAATTGGCTTTGGTAAAATAAATATCATGTTTGAGAGCCTTAATTAAAATTTTGAGCCGCATTTTCAAAGTAGAGTTACTAGAATTTTTAGATAATCTTTTAATTAAGTAATTTTTCAATTTAATTTGTTTTATAGCAGAGCAGAAAAAATTAAAGGCTTAATGTTAATTTCCTTAGGGTTCACTAAACATCTTGAAGTATTACCATCATTGCATTATTTTAAGCGTGTAATGAAACAGTCATGGATACATTCGTTTGGGAATATATGTCGAGCCAGCATTTCCCGTTTAACTCGTCAAATACGTTTTAATTGAGATGAAAAAGGATTACGCGGAAAAATGAACAACGGTACTAACATAATAGATGTCATACAGTGGTCAGTAATGTGCAATCTATGAACATACGAAATAAAACTAAAATCAAATTTCAATGAGTGTCTAAAACATAAGTGACCTACGCACGTCGAAAAATTATTTAAAATTCTCGTTGGCACATGAGACGCCATTAAAAATATATAATCATCTGAAGATGAAGGAAGTTCTAATATATTGATATTCATGTCCCCAAAATCTAATAAATTTTTTGATTTGATTCTTGACAAAATACTACTAACCTCCTAGAAAAACAGATGTGTTCAAAAAATGAAACCTATAAATGGCTAAAACGGAAAACCGGGCGGAATTAAATTCAAAATTTACCTGTAAAATGTCGGCACTAGTAGCATTGATGCATGAAACAGTATTATTCTCTATGTTATCATTTAGATAAACAACTACTCCACCGGATTCATACGTAGAATTACATTTACCGTAAATAGTAAATCCAGAAATTTTATAATTATCGAGTTCAAATTCCTCAATCCAGACATGCGACAGGAGAATGATTTGAGGCAACTTGTCAAGAGCACCAATGTTTGCTATCAATAAATTAAAATTTTTTCTTAAGCTTCTTATATTTTGATGGATTATAAAACAGTTTAGCTTATTCTTAATATAAATAGATGTTTGAAAACTTATGTTGCCATTTCTTGAATGTGTTGGCGTAACCCTCAAAAAGGATGACTCTTAGTGTGGTTTTGGAATTCCTTCATAAGAACTCCAGCTGGCCAAGAAGTTGAAGCCACTAATTTGTCGAAAACAGTAACTGAAACTCTTATTTTAAATGAAGAGCAATCCTGTTTAAAATTATCTCTTACTTTTGGGGCAAAACGATGAACCACTGCATCAGACAAATTGAATTCTTTTTGTAAATATTGTCTAATAAATGTTTCGGGAACATCTGCATGCATTCTGGAGACAAAAATCTGTTTACGGTGTTCCACAGCCCGTAAAATATCCCCACTGCCAGTGCAAATAATAAAATTATTCATATTGTTATTAGGAGCAGAATTTGAAAAGGCAGAAGTAGGCTGCTCAGCCGGAACATTATTGTTTTTATAAGCTTTTACTTTTTTCTTAATTTGGAAGTTCATTGGCTAACAAATCGGCAATGAACTAGTTTCAGAAGTAGGTTGACAAGACGGCAATCCAGTTGTATTAGCAACAGATTGGCAAATGGTTGGTGAAACATTCCATGGTAACGCACCAGCTGATTTTCGAGATACCGAAAATGTTACAGTTGTGGGATTTTTTAAAACAATTTCATTAGTTGAAACAGCAAGTACCGGAACCGACACGTTTGGAAGACTTTTAGATTCAAACACAACTCCAGATGAATCTACAGGTATCGACACACTTACATTGCCAATCACATCACTTCGGTTTAATTTATCACACGGTTTAACATGGCCGAGTGAATCATTCGCGCACTAATGAACGCTTAGAGCAGAATCTTACTAAATCAAGTTATTCTTAGCACACTTTTCAATACTCTTGACTGTCATATCAATGTTTTTATAAAGCACAGATAGCTAATTCTGACAGTATATCACAATTCACAATGAACTTTAAAAATGTTGTTGCAATGATCGTAGAATCATTGTACATTATTGGAACTGGATATCAAGTCCCAAACTGATTTTTTTAAGCCAGCACATTTATAATGAACAATTAAGTTGCATTTCCACTGCACCGTATACCATTCTCCTTAACTACAGTGTCACATTTGAAACACGCGTTGGCTGCCATTATAATGGACCAGTCAATAATTCGCGTAACACGACTTATAAAAACAAGCACAAAAAAATAACCAGCACACGGAATAATATAACCACGGAAGACGGAACAGAAAAAAAAAAACACTAAAAAAACCTAGTTTATCGCAAGGCACTCTATTTCATCAACCCATAAAACCTATGGGACATCACTTTTTTACCTAACACAAATTTTCAAATGAAAACGCTACAAATTCTTTATTATTATCTCTGAGATATTTTCATAAATGTTTGAGTTTTAATATGTACGAGCATCGTTTAAGAAAATTATTTTCATTTTCTTGTAATAAATAATTTACTTAAACCAAAATTTATAAAATTTTCTTAACAACTTCATTCTGGTCAAATTGAAATAAAAGCTTACTACGAATCGTGTGGTCACTAAATCAATAAACATTATATAGATGGCAGTGTGGCAGTTTTGAGCAAACAGTGTGGCAGTTTTAACCAAAAATTACCACCTGGGGAAACTTCAAGTTAAAAAATTATAGGAAAAGCAAAACAAATTCACAAAATATTAAGAATGTGTGATAATTTTGTGATTATTTCATTTTCGTATTTTTCTCTGAACAACTATAGACATCTGGCGTACACTAGTAAAATTAAACTTGATGTATTTTTCAAAATGAAAGTTCGTATATTTTTAGAAATAATTTAATTTTAATATTTCTGCAATTTATACTTATTATTAAATATCAATACAGCCTTCTTGTATATTGTTGTTAAAGATATGTAGAAAACTTTTATAATAACATTTAATAATATTTTTTTCATTGCAAAAATTGAAGCTTAAAACATTATGAATATGATGTATAATTATGGCTCTTTACTCTAGAAGGCTCTGATATAACAAGAACGCACACAATTGTGTTGGTTTTTCCAGTGGATTATGCAAATATTCCTTTCGTTACTCTTAGGAATGTGGATTATAAAATAACAATGGGTTATTTTAGATATTTACTTTTGGTGTGTAATTGCCCCCCCCCCCTTTGATTATTCTATTATATATGGGTTGTTGCTAGGGGCGACAAGAGCAACAGTTACTTAACCCGTTGGGCAAAAAACAACAAAAATTGCATAAAAAGCTAAAGCCCTAAAAATTATTAAATAAAAGAACTATTTACTACTTATTATAAAATATACTTCAGAAAGCGATGCTACAGTTTGAAATCACAAACCGGAATTTGTATCCCTTTTGGATAACGTATCATTTTACTCACTAGTACCATAAAATATGAACGAAAATATGTTTTCAATGAAATTAAATTTTCATTTCATTGTTAATTAAAATAATACCTATTAATAATTATAATAATTTATTTAATATATTTTTATTACATACTTAAATAAACGTAATAAAATTTAATTTATTTAAAAAAATCAAATAAAATTTAATTAAGTTATTTTCCTATATTTTAATTGTGAGATAACGAAAAATGGCGTCGGCGTCTTCCTTTGATGTTATTCAACAAAAAAAAAAGAATTAAATACAAATTTAATGCTCATTAAATAAACAATTATATTTTAAAGCATCGAGAGTGCAATAATTATTAATTAAAATATATCTACGAGTAATGAATTTATAAAAAACACAATTGAAGCAAAAAAAAAAAAAAAAAATTACTTCAATCATAATTAGCTCAAAATAAATTTCTAAAATATGCGAAGCAAATAATCCTGTCTCTCAACATTGAAAGAAAATCCGTTGTAATACTTTCACTCGTAATACAACTAGTGCTCAATTATTATCGATAATTTTTTACGAGTTAAAACCGCGCAGAAAATTCAACGAGTGCGCAGCACGAGTTGAATTATCTGCGTCGGTTTTAACGAGTAAAAAATTATCGATCATTAATTACAGCACGTGTTGTATTTAGTAAGAGAATACAACTTTCCCGTCAGCGATTGAATCACAATTCATTCATTTGTGTCATGTTGTATGCAAATTATTTGACAAGCTTTTGTTTGGATGGCTTTTCCTTTGGTGTGTATAAAAAATTCAATCATAATAAAAGGAAATTGAAACACAATTACAAATTTAGAGATAATTGTTTAGGATTTTCTTGTTGCTATGGTGAAATTTATAAAATTATCGCGTTGCTATGGTGAAAATTGTAAAATTATCGCGTTGCTATGGTGAACATCGTAAAACTATCGCTATAATAACGTGTTGTGGTACGTATTTTGCATGGCAATCTAAATATTATTGCTGTAATAATCGCTTTTTCGTGAAATTTCCCATGGCATATTTTGTGAAAGTTGTATTCTCAGTGTTATTTCAGTGGGATTGTCCCGATTTCCGGGATTATTCCCGATTTGTTTTTATACAGAATTATTATTGAGCTGTTTTGAAGTTTTACATAAATATAGCGTTCGCTTGCTTCATTGCTTCAAATTTTGGGTAGGACAAGATTTTTGAGAAATTTCAGGATTTTTTGGTGTACGTAAATTAGTTGAGATTTTGGATTTTTGCAAAAGGCATTATTTGAGTTGTAAATCTTCAGAATTGTTTGGCGGTTATAGGAGCTTATTCAAGATTTTTGAGATTTTTCGGGATTATTGAAAATTGTTATTAAAAATTATAAATAATAAGCTAGTTATTGTTGGAGAAAGTGCAGCTTTAAAAGTGCTTTAGACTTTCAGGTAATTCGACTTAAGATTTGTTGATTCTTATAGCATTGATATACATACACTGCGATTTAATATATCGGATTTAGTAAATTTTTCGAGTTTAGCCGTAGTGTGTCAACCCTAATTTTTGCTAGTCGCGTTATGTTTCATAGTATTCCTGAACCAGTTAAGCAAAATTGAATTTATTATACCGCAGTCTGGCAACGCTATTAGATAATATGAGCATTTTCGAAAGTTTTAAAATTATCGTAAGGAATGTGTCAGTAATTATAGTACCAATATCACAATCTCTTCTTATAGTAAGTTTAAGAAAATCTAAATATTATTGGACCCGATTCTGGAACGATAAAACTCATGTTATGTTATTTTATTTCCGCACTTTCTATATGAATTTGTATTGAAAGAACAAAAATAAAATAACATAACATAAAATTATTGAACTCAGAATCTGACCCATTACTTGCTATTTGGACTTCGATAATTTTTGATAAAATAAGAATTTATCATGTCATGGAATTGTTAAATGAGGAACCGTCTATAACATGAACCCAATTTGATTGAAACAGATCAGAACATTAGACACATAACTTAATATAATTTAACCATAATCCTGGTGTTTGTGAATACTACAAGGTTGATTATGTATGCATTTAAATTTTATTTTGTACATTTATGAATATTTACGTGACAATATTTAAAATCAATTTACATGCTTGTTTCTTTAATATGTGAAGTTCAAATATTAATAAGATATAAAACAATAAATAAGGAGAGTCAAGCTTTTTAAATTTGTAAACATAAATTTTATGATCATAAAAAGATCGGTGTAGTATTCAGCATAAAAATTGAAAATTGGTCCATTGTTATGTTTACTACAGTCAGTGTTAGTAATACGAAACTAATTTCAAATCTGCAAATTAACAAGCTAGCGAACTTAGCCAATAGATAATTTCATTGAAAATCAGGATTTTTCTTTTCTAAGATATAAACTGGTATATAATAAATACAAAATAGTGACGTTTGTTATTTTTTAACAATCAAAGGTTATTTGAAATTTACAAATTTGCTATTTTGTTGATTAATGAGAAAATGTAGTAAATTTGCACCAGGTATACATAAGTATATGACATTCATTTTGATTTATTGATATTTTTATAAATAACTCGAACTAATACGGGTATAAGAAGGTAAATTAAATGTAATTTAGATATTGTCACGTATTAATGTTTATACAATATTTATATTTTAAAATATATGATCTTCGTCTTCATTATGGTTTTGTCAAGATAATTAAATATTTTATGATGGGAACTAATTTAAGGAAGCGTTTTTACTCGTTTCAACAAGTAGAAACTTGCTTGTTAAAATTGCGGGTTTTCAAGTCTATAATTTACATTTTCTACTACTTATTTGTTTGTCTTTTTATATTTCCTCATATAGCCCTGCTGTCAGTTGGCCTACATCCTTTTTACTCATTAATTAATTAATTTAAATGCCCTCTGTGTGTTTGTAATTTGAATATATTCTTTGCCGCTGATATTTTTCAAGGATTGACGAAATAACATCCAACTGTCAAAGTTTAAAAGTTTAATGAGTGCAGCGAAATAACTCCCAAATAAGAACGAAGAGATAATTCCTAAAGCTAATATCGGAGTAAGGGAGACTAAACCTGTTCCAAATTTTTGTTAAATTAACAAATAGGTATCGCCCACACATACCAGCATTTCCTTCATATTAGCTTTCCTTTAGACCCATAATGATGATACAATGTTTTTGAAATTCGTGGAGCCGTGCACCATACATTCCGCCGTACATTTTATTCTAGCAAAACCACGAATGGACTTTTCAAAGAATTTGATCCTTTTTGCAAATGCAGAAACTCTAGTCGATGATTAGATTCATAGAAACAGTTGAGAAAAATCGTTCTAGTTTACGCAAAATGTACACAGTTATCACGATTTCTTGTTAGCGACCAGTGAAAATAAAATACGAAGACTGTTTTTATTTTTATTTTATCTCAACTACCTACATAGCCTAATTTTTCAATTTTTTTGTTTTTTATGTATTAAAACTAAATCTTCTCATTAAAATAAAATCTCTCTAAATCATGCTAAAAATAGTTGTCTCGCTTTTATCGAACTGTATGAAGCTATAGAAATTCGGCAAAAAAATAAATCCAAATCTTCATCTTCCCATGTTCAACAGTCTTCAAAGCGATAAAACAATGGGAGAGGGAGTTAGGATTCAATTAAATAAGATTCAATATATTCCGCTAGAAGAACGAGTAATATATGGAATGTTCCGGAATGTTCATATGTAATTATCGCTCGTTAAGGGCAAATCAAGGGAAGATTCGCCATTAAACACCAAAAATCGACTTTTATTTTTTTTTTTTTATACAAATAAATATTTTATTAAAAAACTAAATATACAACATTATTAACTACATGTCTTTACATTACAAAAAAAAAATTTTTTTTTTTCTCAAAACTATGTTTTTCAACATGATTCCGCGTGTATCTCAAAAAGTATTTGAGGTATCGACATAAACCAAAGTGCATAATATTCCTCGATATCGTCATATTGGCAGGAATAAGAATCTTTTGATTCCGTAATATATTTTCAAAATGGCGGCTGTTTATAGTCAAGAAAAAACGGTAATTTTTGACGACTTATTTTCAAAATGCGATTTCTCGCTGATTTTTTATTTTTTTTTCTTAGATCCTAGTTACTGCTATAACTGTACTTAGTTCACTGGGAATTTCAGAACATGCGGAGCCATCAAGGTGGCTCCAGCAAATTTTATGAACTTAAATTGATAATACGGAGGATTGAAAACAAAGCACCATTCATTTAGTATTGTGGTTCAAGCTTGTAGTTTTGATTTAATTTGCTTGACTGAAACATGGCTGGACAGTTCAATTAATTCCTCTGAGTTATTCGATCTAAGATTCAATGTTTTTAGAAAGGATCGTGACTTTAAATGTCATAAAAAGCGCGACGGGGGTGGTATCCTCATTGCTATTAATAAGGATCTACATGCTGTAAGATTATTAGGTTTGGATCGTTGCTATGTTATTGACGATGTCTAGGCTAAAATCAATCTTAAAAATTGGTCAACATTAATTATTTGCGTTGTCTATTTTAATGGAGGTACATTCATTCGATGATTATAAATTATTTCTGGATCATCTTTCACAGGTTGTAAAATGTAAATATAAGTTATTCTAATGCTAATTTCATTATATTAGAGGATTTTAACTTATCGTCAATCGAATGGAACACTCTCGATCCAAGAAATATTTTTGCTTCTAACTATGAAGGACGCGCTGCAGCTTACCTAATCAACACCCTGGAATTGACCCTTTTGTCTCAATATAACCATGTAAGAAACATTCAAAACAAACTCCTAGATCTGTTTCTTTCTAATTTAAGAGTTCAAAAACGTTTCATTAAAGAAGTATGATTATTTACTTGCAAAAATTGATGGTTACCATCCACCGTTTTCTGCATCCAATTCATTAGAAGTTGATAGAACCCTACCGTGTTATTTAAGTTCGCATATTAATTTTCAAAATTTGGATTATATTGATTGGGAAACTTTACTTCACAACTTGATGGTTGATGATGCAACCGACATGTTCTACAATACTTTATTTTCTTTGATAGAAAACGTTGATAAAGTTGTTGTAATCAAACGTAAAGAATATGCTCTGAGGCGTTTTAGGTCGTACAATAATAAGGTCGATTATTCTATGTTCTCAGAGTATAGATGGAAGGTGAAATGTGAAAGAATTAACCCTAAATTATTTTGGAACTATCAGAAGTCACTTTGCACTAAATCACCCTATCCTAGCAGGATGTTTCTATAAAGTAAGTTATCCCAATAACAATCCAAATTTTTTGAGCTTTTCGCAGATCATTTTAAATCGTTTTTGGTGCCCTTTCATAAAACCGGAGACTTGGTGAACATTGAAAACTATAGGCCCATATCTATTTTAAATGCACTTGTCAAAATTTTTGAAAAATTGGTTTTCAACAGATTCTGTTCAATCAAACGATCAACGTTATCTAATTAAGCTGAAATTTGTGACTTAGCCTGCAACACCATAGATAGTAACGGACAACTTGATTGAATTTATCTAGACTTTTCGAAAGCTACACGGAGAGAAAAATATGCGTTTACTGTACTTATTTTGCGCAAATATGCTATCGGAATCGGTCTTATTCTAAATTTGCATAAATTGAGTATATTTTAATTAATTCGTTCAAAACAGAATTGTAATTTTGTAAACTTAAACTTAGAAAGTACTTGTATGAAAACAGCACAAAATAAAAGAAATTCTAGTTCTTCTAAGTTTATTTTCAGAAATACAAAATTTAAATAGAATATTGAGAATACTTAAATCGAGTATTGTTTTGTGAAATACTAGCAAATGTTCTGACAAAGCTTAAACATAATAAACGAGATCTCAGCATAATTTGCTTAACTAAACCGAAAATTTTAAAATCATATTGAGCATTAATTTCCCATGTTTATCTTTATATTTGCTGAATGTTGATCTTATTTGCTTGTATAACCAAGCATTTCAAGCTTGTTTTTAGCATTTTCGTAATAAAAGTTTAGTTCTTTATACTGGTTCAATTAAGCAATTTAAGTTTATTTTAAGCATTTTGGTAGTAAAATTTTAGTCTTATTTGTTGATATAATCAAGTAACATTTGCTTGTTTTATGATTCTAGTAGTAAATTTAAGCGAATTTTATTCTTAAATTAGGCTTATTAAGGTAGCAACATCAAGCAATGGAAACTTATTTTTCGCATTTGAATACTCAATAACTATTGTTTTCAACTATTCTTCGTTTGACCTAGATTCCAATCCTCTTTCCATATTACAATAAAAACACAATTAAATTTTTATTTATTAATGTTTATTCACATATACTTAATTTTAATACATTTTTTGTTACTATTGGGTATCTGAAATTCCTGAATTGGCTTATAATTAAAAAATGATGGTTTCTCGAAATAAAATTTGTTATAAGGTTCGATTATTTCAAAACAATTAAATTGATTATTGTGTTTCATTTTCATTTGATTTAAAGCTAAAATAATACTGCCGTTCAACAAAATTAAATCAACTATCTTATAAAATACATTACTCTTAAATAAATAGTAATCGATCTTATATTGAATAGAATCTACGTTAATTGTAGTACAAAATTTTAATGACTGCAGTTCTTCAGAAGTAAAGTAAATTTTTGCGTTCTTAAAATAAATCTTATCACTAATATTTATTGTATTATTATAATTTTTGAAAACTAATTCATTTTGATGAGTACTTGAATGTTGCATTAGGTAACTAAATCGCATACTATGTTTCTTAGCAATAGGGAAAGACAAGTTTAACCGACTCCCACATACATTTGTGTAATTCTTTAATCTTCTATTGTTAGACTCGAAACGCATACACCATAGATGTTTAATAGGCCCGGAATTTGATATTATCATTGGATAGTGAGTAATTATATGATGTTTGGGTTTCAAAGTTTCATTTGGAAAATTATTTAGAAATAGTGTATAATGTTTCTGAATATTATTAGACAAATCATTAATATCATCCGGAGAATAAGCAAAGAGCAACATAGAATCTATCAGTTTCTCGAGATGACATATATATGACCAAACTTTATTATTACTTGGTATGAAATCACCAACCAAAAGCGTGAAGAAATGTAGCAAGGTATAGGATTCTCGTGCAGTTAAATGTAGTTTTTTATTTTTTAAGTGTTCGTTTTTAATATTGGCACATTTATTTCCGTTTTCTATTTCCCCATAATTAAAATATTTTAGTCTATAATTAAACGTTACTAAATCAAAAAATTTATTTTCAATAAAGTAATTTAAGGCGTTGACTAAACCGTACTTTATAATTCCCTCAAAAGCGTCATGCATTACATCAACTGAAAAATTGTCAGTGACATGAAACGATGGTACTTGGTTAAAGTTAGAATTCCCTATTATTCCTGTTTCCTTATAATTAATGATTTCAGTTTGTTGTTTATATTTATTTATATCCCGTAGTAGGGCTTTGTTCGAGCAAGTAGACTTTTGAGTGTCTTTCTTTGGCATAACACAGAATCGGCAAAAAAAGTTGTGGCTAAACGATCTTGAAAATAACAATAAATCATTAATAGCTTTATTATCCCCTATAACTAAACCTAATACGAAATACACTTGATATGTATTATTTTCTGCAGTAATTTCCAAAACTTTTACCTCCAAGTCAATTATTTGTTTAATCAGATTTTGCAAACAGACATTAGCACCATATTTTTTTAAAAATAATGTCTTAAGAAACATAGCAGTATAAATATTATCCAGTTTTGCAGATTGACTAAGAGGCATTACGGGAAAATTATAAAAAAATGCAGAAATCGTCTGGCTACCTGTATGAGATCCAATAGGATCATTGACTTCAACATCGTCATAATATAAAAAATATGGTATTACTAACTTATCCTGGAATAAACTTTTTTTCTTTTTCCACAAATTACCCTGAACAAAGTTTGAAATTTTTCCATCTTGAGACGTTTCTAAGTTTTTTATATATTCTAAAGTATTAAGCAACATTTTTGGCATTTCAAATTGTTATTTAATTTGAAATTCAATTGGCATAAGTGTACCCGTAACTTTTTTTTTCTCAAATTTCGTGATACCTTTCTTTATTACTTCGGTGACACTTTCATCAATCGAAAATTGAATTGGAGGTTTATACAAATTATGTTCTTGTAAGCATTTAATTACTTTATAATCACTATTAATATTAATGAAGGGGTTAGCACAAATGTCTAGGATATTTCTTATAACTGTAACCTTTTCTATTTTTATTTCAGGTAGAACTACCTGCTTCACTAAATGAAAAATATTATGAATATTTTCAGACAATTCATGTAAAATATCTCTAATTATAGTGTTTGTTAAATTATTATAACTATGTAGTTTTGATACAAATGCTAGAGAATCTTGTGAAATTTTCTTAACAACGTCTGAAATATCAATTGATTGTGGAGAAGAGTCGAAAGGTATCGGAGTATTCGAAGATTTGTTATTAATGGTTTCGAATTGTATGTTATTTGGAACATCCAGGTTCTCATCAAAGTGTTCGTTATTATGGCACGTGTATAAATGTCTTATAAATATTCTTAAATTTGAAAATTCTCGAGGACAACCAATTTGTCCGCACTTGTAATTATAATTAATAGGAAACATATGATTATATTTAAAATGAATTTTTAATATATTCAAAGAATCAAATCCTTGTTTACATTCAAAACACAAATACATTTTTAATTATGTTTTAATTAACGTTTCATGACTTTTTTAACTGAAGGATAAGTCCTGAGACCGCTGTTGGCACTACTTCTAAAAATATTTCAAAAAAAAATTGTTGAATAAATTGCCATACTAGCTTTGACTCAAGTTGATATTGCAAATTAAACACGTAATGTATTTTAAACGCAGTTGATAGAGCAGATAACAATGAATCTAGTTTATAAATAATTGATTCGTATGTACAATAGAAATCGTAGCTGTTACCTTGATGTAAAATAAAAATGCATGGTTGAGAAGTCATACCGTATCTAGCGTATTGTTCACACCTTTTGTTCCTTTCAGTATTCAGATCGGTGATACTGTGAACCAGTTTAATAAAAGAAGCCTGGCTGTCGGCAATGCTGAATTTCCAAATTTTTTTTTCTTTATCCTTAACAAACCCTGATGGAACAAGTACTGCATGCAGAATTTTTAATATTTCGAAGTCTTTCAAATCTGTTGAAAAAAAATTGAATAAGTAACTTCTTAAAAATAGATTATTTCTTATTAAGTAAGATCTTGTTATAATAATTTAGAAAAATTTCCAAAGTTAATGTAAAAAGTTATTTAATACGTCTCAAATATCTTTTTCATTTTAACCTGTCTTTTTTATTATTGGAATATCATATTTTGTTATCTTTTTGTATTTTAAATTCAGCTTTCCATATAAAATTTTCATTTCAAAACGTGCTTACTAACAATCAATATATAAATCACATTTCTTTACGGATAGGGATTCACATCAGTATATCTACTTGCTATTCCGATCTGAAAGTAAAACCCATTTAACAGGTTTTTTTCATTATGAAACAAAATTGGTTCTTCTCTTTCTTCTACACAAAATTTCTGAATTATATAAAAATTACTATCAGATCGGAATACATAGTAGCCGCATTTCAACCATCTGATCCGGACCAGATCATGTTTCATGAAACGACCAGCAATAAAAGAATTACTCGGATCAAAATTTTGATGCAAAAACAAAACTTTGATACATTTTTGTTATTGTTTTTAATGTAAACTTTGATCTGATTCGGATCACTATGCGTGAAGAGTTGTGGCTGTTGAAAGCAACAACAAAAATTGAACAAGCTATTGTTTTTGGATCAACCTTTTAAGCCGGGCAGCCGTTTGCTTCTCTTAACCGTTTCATAAACGCGATTTGACCTGGATCAGATCTATTTATTTATTTATTTATTTATTTATTGTACTTTAACAATAATTTAGTATTAAAAGGAAAAGCACAGATGGAAACAGAGTAAACGGAACAAAAGAACAAAAATAAAATGATGAAGGTGCTTCCATTAGGCAGAAAAACCTTTTAAATTTTTTCAAACAATTTCCATCTCATGCATACACATTCTATTTTGAGCAATAGCTCATTTACAATAAAATGTACAGCAAGAGGTGAAATAATATTAAAAATTAACAATAATAACAATAACAATAATATTAAAAATAAATTTAGAAAACTACGTATTGCCCATCAATCACGCCACTCCAAAAATTTTGACTTAAATAATTTGGCCGATCCTAAACTCTTAATTTCCAATGGAATTGAATTCCAAAGAGAAACTCCCCTAACGTAAAAGGATTTGTTTAGCGACCTACAACTAACGTCAATAACAGCAGCCATTAATGAATGTGATAAAGGTACCAACACACATGAGTTTACAAAAAATACGAAATAATTACCTTTATTTATTTGGTTCTCAATTTCATCTATTTGTTTTGAGTTTAACTTGTCTTTAACCAATCTTCTAAAAATAGGAATGATATCGGTGCAAAATTGGTTCCACTTTAAGATTAAAGCATTTCCTTTCAGTTTAAACAAATATTCAAAATCGACATCAACCTAGAAAAATGTACAAAAATTGATTACTAAAATAAGTATTTCTTTAAAATTATTATATTTGAAACTTACAAGTTGCGCACCTTGATTATGAGTATATTTCGACCAAGCCTCCAAAATTTTTGTTACGTAATGTCCTGCAGTTTTAATTTGACTAAATCTTGCACTGGTAGTATCTGTCCACTTAGACAAAACAGTTTCCCAAGGTTCTGAATAAACGTTTAGCCAGGTTTGGTTTTCCTCACGACAATCTAATTCTTGGACTTGATTCGAAGGAGTACGTTTCTGTTTTTTCTGTAGTTTCTCTCGAGGAAACAATCCAGATTTGCGCAGCTTGGCGACACAGTTTCTATAAGTAGTATATAGGCGCCCTGATCTATAGGTACCTTTGTTTGAAAAATAAAAATCTGAATCTTCTTTCGGAAATTTATTCAGAATTTGCTTCGTAACGTTCGTAAATTCCGCATCATGCATAAATATTTTGTTACTGATGTAATGCTGAACTATGTCCTTAATTAATTTATCTCTTAATAGTGATGGTAAATTTTCCGGGTTTTTGTTGAAAGCTTCTTGTAAATCTTTCCCAGTTGTTAATAAATATGAATCGATTTCCTAAAATTAAATCAATTGTATTTACAGTTACTTTGTAATAGTTATAACAATAATTCATATAGCTTTAACAGCTGGTGCAAATTGTTAAATAATTTTATTCTTCATGGAACCTGCCCCATAAAATAATTGAAACAATTTTTTATTTGTTTCCAAACATAAAATTGTTAGTTATTATTAATTATATTTCGGCATTCAGGCCATTTTCAACATATATAACAGTAAAGTTTTACATTTAAAAACATTATAAAATTTATTCTTTTGTTTTAAATTTTTTATTAATAAAAATTTATTGAATCATATTTAAATAAATATCAAAAATTAGATAAATAATTAAAAAATTTAACAAAATAAAATCATTAATTAAAATCTACTTCAAAACTTAATATTTGGTTAAAGCTTCAGAACCAAATATTAAATTGTGAAGTAGATTTTAATTCGTATTATTTATTTAAATAACAAATTTATAACAAAAGTATATAAATTTCACAATATTTTGTAAATACATATAAAACTTTATTGTTATATATTTTGAAAATGGCCTTAATGGCGAAATATAATTTATAATAACTAACTATGTTTGGAAACAAATAAAAAATTGTTTCATATATTTTATGGATTAGGTAATAGGTTCCACGAAGAATAAAATTATTTAATAACAATAATTATACTTACAAATAAATTATTCCAATGTGTTGATACAGTTGGCGAAGGAGATGGTAACGGCGAACTTCCAGAAGATATTTCAGAAAAATTCGATAATGTTGAAGATATACTAGTTCTAGTTTCTGATAAATGAGACTCTCCAAATTTCGTAATCCAAGTTGATATATTTTTTAAATAATCCGTTTCATCAACCATACATTCGATACCCTGAAGTAAAAAATACTTACATATACATGTTAGTTGAAGCGAAAGAAAAGCTTGTCTACAGAATTGCTAAGAGGCTCCTCTGAAAGATACCTTTTAGTGACAATAATACCATGTTAATATATTTTTCAAATCCATTAATATTTATCCCTTGGTATTTTCCGTTTAAACTTTTGGTATCTTATAAATTCGATGTTTAGTTCAGATTTCTCATGTCATTTCCTAAAGTTTATGGTATATGTTAATACAAATTGTAGAATAGTATATGCATATATTCTTGTTTTTGAACGACTTGAATCTACATGGCCTAGTCTAGTCATTAGTTTATGTTACAAAATGCTGTAAAATACTGAAGGTATAATATTAATGGATTTGAAAAATATTTTATGTTGTAGTCACACTAAAAGTACATAACTTTTGCACTTAAAATTTTGTTTTCGGAAACAAAAACGTATGTTTAAATATTCATGTGTATGTATACATTTTGAATTTATTTATAGTTGCACGGGGTGGCCCAAAGCACATTTTACCAGTTTATTGATTCTTTCTGAACAATATTTACATTTAAGAGTATAAGGGAAAATATTCTGATCTTACGTTTTGGATTTGCCATTCCTTAATTCTTGCTCGAAATTTGACCATAACACCAAACTGTTGTGGGGTAAATAACGCAACTAAATCATCTTTTTTTATAAATTTTAAGGATTCAACATCCACTCCCATATCTATAAATAAATTGAGTTAATACATTAAAAGTCTACAAGTAAATGAAAAACAAATAGCAATTAAAATAAGACGCACATTTTCATATTGGCATAAATAAATATTAGGATACTTAGAGTTTTTTTTAACCCTTTCAAACGCCATTTAAAATTAACTTTCTTCCAAAAATTAAAATACTTAGCACAGTTATGCACTGCTATGATATGGGATTGCTCATAAAACTGTAGTGTGAACATAAATACATAAGAGAACGATCGCACAAGAGAAATGAGACAAAAATTAAAAATTACGGTTGGTCGAAGCGATGAAAGTTGATGTACAATATATTGTACAAGGCGTTTGAGAGGGTTAAGTTTCAATAAATCATAATATCTATTTATAGAGTAGAATTGGACGACCAGAGGTAACACAAAGCCATATCGCAACAGAATATAATCGGATACACAGCGAGATAAATTTGAGAATAACAGGCAAACCCTTGTGCATCATTCGGTTACGTTATAAATATACAGTGGACTCCCGTATAACGCGAATAATATGTTCCGCGTTGTATGAAATCGCGTTATAGGAAATCTCGTTGAACGAAATGAATTAACAAAAAGGAATGGATAAAAATGAAATGAATGGAATATTCCGGATTTTTATTCTATAGTGCGTTATACAGAAATCGTGTTGTACGAATAAAGTGGTCGCACTTTTTTTAACGCGTTGTATGAAATCGTGTTGTATGAACTCGTGTTATACGGGAGTCTACTGTAATGTGTTTCAGCTAGTGTGGTTTACTGGAACATGAAAAATGCATATATGTATATACATATGTATATGTATACATATACCACAAAATAAAATTTCGTTCACGCTATTTACTCTTTACTCCACCATATACTTTAAAAAACCTAACGGGATATTATGATACAATATTATAATTTTTTTTGTCCGCCATATTCAAAAAAACGCATGGTGTATTACGAATTACAAAATTAAAATTATTTTTCGAAAAGAAAATCGCACTATGAAAAACAAAGAGCCATACATTGACCACAGTTATTATTAATAACGCACTTAGTTATTATTAATTACATCACTAAAATAAATAAATTTACCAATAAATTGTTGGAAAAGACACCCCAAATCCCACAAATTCAATAAATCCTTTAATTGTTCTTTCTGCTGCGCGGTTTGCATGTAATAATATGTAGCACCAGCAGTAGCCGATTCCATAGTAATTAATAAAAACACTTGCACCAACTTTCACTTTTATTAGAATTAGAATTTCACTTAGAATTATAAATTAAACTACAAGTACTTTAACTTTATGTAAACTAAAAAATGTAAAAAGTATACAACCTGTCGATGCAAATTGACTTAGGAGAATGACAATGATGCTCACGATCGTTGCACAACTACGATCTGTTTTTTTAAATTCAAGCAAATAAAATCCAAATTTAAGTTTTATATAATAAATTTTATCTTTTAAAACTTAAATTAATTTTATGGCAAAATAAATTATTTCGGTATGCTACATTCTGCCTAATATTTACTAATTTTAAGCATAAAGTTTTTTTAATTTTTGTTTTTTTTTATTGAGAAATAACTGTAAAAATTACGGAAATAAATTCTCTTTAGAATAATAATAAAAATGTAATCCCCATTTTACAGAAGTTCGGTTAAAACCCATTATTTGCCTTATTGCAAAAAAAAGCAGACTAATCTTTGTCAACGGAAAATTGTTAGTTTATTTTTCGGAGTATGTGTATGACAAATTGATGAACCCAAGCTTGAAAAGCACCGATTTTTCTGGGAAATTGGTAATCAATTAGCGAATTAATTAGTACATCTCAGTTCTTTTTTGTGGGAATCATTAGTTTATTAGGTTAGATGAAATATAGATAAGATTCTTGGCTGAATTTTAGACAGACAAATAGCAAATCGCTATTCGAGGATAATAAGAAGTTTTATTGAAGTCAAGCTGGAGTTGCAAATTGCGAAGTTGTTGCAAATATCGGATATACATTTTTACTATGAAATAAGTCAAAATTTTTGCAAAAATATCTACATATTGGGCGCATTCAATGCAGTGGGACCTCACGACCTCTACTCAAAACAAGTAGGTCACACACATTTTGCGTGCTAAAAAATCAATATTTTTGGTGTGAAATTAATGCACTGAATGTCCGAATGTGTGTATTGGTATGTTTCTTTCTTATTATTAATTTAATAATGATGGGAAATCGAACAAACAACAAATTGCAGTTATTGAGATTCAATTTCTAATTTTTTGCAATTTTAAAGATTTTTAGAGTACAATTTCATATGTCGTAGTTATTGAATAGTTGCAGTTATTGAGAGTTGCTAGACACGGGTTTGCACTGTATTAAGGTAAAGATAATAGCAAAACATCGTAAATTTTTAAATCCGGGTCAATTTGATCTCTTATCCTGAACTATATCCTTAATTATTTTATATCTTAACAGAGAATAAATTGATGTATTCTTGAATAGCTCATATGTTAGAGTTGAGGTATGTAATACGAATGATATCAAGTTCAAAACTCCGTGAATACATTTTGAAATTTTGAATTTTTCTAAATTGTATTCAAATTTGATTTTTTTCAAAGTTAATTAAACAGTTTTATAGGACCTTTTGTAGTTGATCTTAAACATAACGTCATCAAAGACAACAAAAATGTGCAGATAACGATTTTTTTTTCATTTTTAGTCTTGCCTTCGATTCTCACATTAATTACACAGGCCTGCATGGGTTTGTTTCTTTTTTGATAAACAGTCGTATCCGAAGTAATTTTTACACTGAATCCGAATCTGGACACAGAATAACCCTATCACGTCAGGTTTTTTAGATATTCTACCCTAAAAGGGTCAAAAAGTATGTTTTTGCTACTTTTGCACTTAAAATAACTCAAGGCCCAAAAGAATTACGGCAAATCTAACACCGGATCTTATTAAGCGTGACAAAATATACGACCACACTGCAGATCTATTAGTTACAAAATGAGAATGAATATAAGTTATGCGTGCTTAGGAAATTCTTAGATCATGCATACTGAGAACATATGAGACTGAGAACTTGTTAATATAAAAAGATTTCGTTTAATTTTCTTATGCGTACTAGCTATATGGTTTTCCGTAGATTTTGGAACGCTTAATACTATTCGGTTGCCTAACTCTTTTTAGCCTTGAGTTATTAATAGTGAAAAAGTGTCAAGATGCTTTTTGACACATTTAGGTTAGAATATCTCATAAACCTGACGTGATAGGATAATTCTGTGGCCAGATTCGGGTTCAGCGCCAAAAATACTTCAGCTACACTGTTCAATAAAATAAAAAAAATTTTAATCATTTTTTTGTAGGCCCGTGTTTTTTTATAATTTTATAATCGGCTTTCTTCATCAAAACCTTTTTAGATTGATTTATAAAAAGGAAGGCTAGGCTAGGTACTAAATCTGCCGTGCTAAGAAAAAAAAGTCACATCTGCCTTTTTGTAGTTTAAAGTAATTTAAATTTTTCTATTATTTTTATTTGCCATGTCGTTATATGAAACTTGACTAATAAATAACGTGATTTTATGGCATTTGATGAACGATATTTGACTTTTTAAAAAAGTAGAAATATGGGTATTTCGCATTTTTCGACTTTTCGCGCTTATGACCTTTTTTCTTAGCACGGCAGAAGAGATGTCGTAAATACTAGCATTTAGCCATTTATTTATTTACATTAATTTTCGTTTGTACGAGTACCTCACAATCCCCAAAATAGTTAAATGTACTGAATGACATTTAGCTGAATTGAGTTTCGAATTTCTTAAAATTATATTTTTATACTAGCCATGAATTTTTAATTTTGTTTGCTTATATTAAGTACTGGTTGATGGTTTACTGTTTTAGATTAAGGAGAATTTAGAATTGAAATACCAAAATTAATATCTGTATACTAAACAAATATATCTAAAAAGTGTTTTCTGACTTTAAGCACAAAGTGCTTAAATCACGCTTTAAACTAATTATGTTTAGTTCAAGTATGTTATACTTAATTCAAATTATGAGTTCTAATTTTGTGAAAATCGAACAAAATCTTTAATTATGCGGTTGAATGCTAATTTTTAATGTTACTTACTCAAATTAGATTTAAATTGCTTACACCAAGCAAATATTTCTCATTTTCTTATTTGCTTAGAACTAGCAAAATAATTGCTAAATCTAATACTAAGGTTTTCTCTCCGTGTATTGATGAAGTCTCCCATTATATTCTACTAAACAAGCTTGGGTCTTTTAACATCTCACTGCGCCTGCATAAACGGATTCAGTATACCTAACTGGAGGGAACTCAATTCGTCAAATTTAATGGGATGATATCGAGTGAGTTTGAACCTACATTGGGAATTCCCCAGCGTTCAATTCTAGGTCCCTTGTTGTTTATATTGTTTATTAATGATATTTCACAGGTGATTAAATTGCAACATTTGTTATGCGCTGATGATTTAAAAATATTTAGGGTTATAAATTCAGTAGATGACAGTTATTTACTACAAGTGGATCTAAATTGTATTTGAAAACGGTTTGTTGATAACAAATTACCGCTAAATGTTAATAAATGCGTCTCTGCACTTTTTCCAGAAAAAGGGACCAAATTGGGTTTTGTTATATGTAACATTGGAATGTCAAACTAAAATAAAGTGGACAGTATTAAGAATTTAGGTGTGACATTAGATTCAAAGCTATGCTTTGACTCACACATTGATATTTTAACACATTAGGATTTATGTATATTGGGACCAGGTAAAGATTTTAAAAATCTGTCTACTTTCTTAATATTATTCTTTAATCTGGCTCGAACTAACTTAGAATATTTATCACTAGTATGGACTCCCTTCACCTATTTATCACTAGTATGGATTCCCTTCTATTCAGAATATAACAATAGACTTGAAAGTGTTCAGAGAAGACTAACAAGTTTTTTTATGTTCGAGGTTTGTGCCATCGAATAATTTTATGGCTTACGAAACTCGTAATAAATTTAACTTGATCACACTAGAACAGAGAAGAGACCTACTTGATGAGTTCTTACTTTTTAAAACAGTTAATAGTCATCGTGACTCCACTCTATATTATAATTTGTACGCCCTAGCTTACAGGACTCGTCTTATGAAATTGTTTCTGCCTTCGCTTTCTAGAACTAATCTAGGTCTGTCTTCAATTATTTATAGACTGTGATACTCCTGCAGATAAACTTTCGCAAACTAGATTATGTTAATTTGGCTAATGATCTAGCCCGCATGGACCAAAGTTGAAAGATTAATCTACCAGCTCCGTAACCTTCCAGTAGGCGCAAGTGTACGCACTGCCTCTTCGGCTCGCGGCACCACTGGTAACTGAAACCATTAGGCAGAATGTGACCTTTTGGGACAGGCTAAAGTACGGCGTTAAAGGAGAAAACCTTTACAAAAAACTCTAATCTAAGATGGGACAGCATATGTCGAAGGATGAATGGCGGATAGGTTAATCAGTTCATATATGCGTACTCTGGATAACAGACACCCTCCAGTTTTATTTAGCCTTCTTGTAGTAAAGCTGAGTGACCTACAGGCGACTTTCTATTCATTTAATATTTCATATTGAAAATACTATAAAACGTGAACCAAAACTATTCTGGCAGCACCAAAAATCATGTATATTCCTTTATTAACGGACTTCGAGCAATCAGACTGAAATATGTACTCTTTTTGCTAAGTATTTTCAATCAGTTTCTGTGAAAGACAAGAATTTGTTCAATAATGTTAATAGCAATACATATACTTATACAACTTTGATTTTGCTGGTCCTGCTCAATTAACGAATCTATTTTTGAAGAATCTAAAGGACGTTATTGTTGCCCCGATTACGTTACTTTACAATCTGTGAATCATTCTTAATTTTTGTCAAAATGGAAAGAATCATTTTTACTGCCGATCCATAAGAATGGGGACATAGGTAATATTGAGAACTACAGACCTATATTCATGTTGAACTCGATTTCCAAAATTTTTGAAAAATTGATTTACAATATTGTTTTTTATAAAATTAAAAATAAATTACTCCAAAGCAACATTGTTTTTCCTCAAAACACTCCAAATTAAGCCACCATACTGAGTTTTCTGACATTGCTGTCAAAACAGTAGATGGTAACGACCAATTGGATTGTATATACACAGATTTTTCTAAAGCTTTCGATTAGGTGTGCCATTCTATTTGATTACATAAGCTGGAGGCCTTTTACATACCACCAATTTTGTTCAAATGATTTCAGTCGTATTTAATTAATAGAAATCAGGCTGTTAGATTCAATGATATACTTCCTGATTCCTTTGTAGCTCCGTCTGAAGTACCGCAGGGGTCAATCTTCCCTTGCTCTTCATTATATTCATAAATGATATCTCAGATGTAATAAAGTCCAGATTTTTACTTTATGTAGATGATTTAAAGATCTTCAGAGTTATCAATACAGCCTGAGACTTTGATGTTTTGCAGGCTGATTTAATCTCTATGTATGACTGGTGTATCGCCAAACAGCTACGGCTTAACTTAAGCAAATGTGTCTGTATGTCTTATACCTGCAAAATTACCATAGTCAACTACCTATTATTTTAACATTGGTAGTACGACTTTGTCTACAGTCGATACGGTGAAAGAGTTGGGTGTCGTTTTTGATTCCTAATTTCGGTTTGATATGCAGATTGATTTCATGTGCCGTAAATCCTGCAAATTGTTAGGCTTTATTTTTAGACAAGGCAGAGACTACAAGGATCCATCAAGCCTAGTGCTGATCTTTGCGACTATACATTTTTGTAGGATTGCATAGGTTATACAGCATTATAAATTCAAAAAATGTACGCAAAATTTTACATAATGAGAATGTGAACTCCACCCAATATTTTCTTTAGTTCGGAGTTTTTCTCTTCATGTTTGATACGAAAGTGTCGATCAGATAGATTAAAATCAGGTAAAACTGCCTCGGCAGCTCTCTGTGTAGCTTATATTCCAGGCCTCGGTGCCTTGTCGAAGGCTTAAGATATGTCCAATAAGACACTTCATCATATTTTTTTATTTTCCAGAGCATATTCTATAAATCCAAATTGGTAAGGAGGAATGAATTTTCTGACTTCTATTACTGATTCTAACCTCTTGAGTAGTAGAATTTTAAAATTGTAGGAAGTATGTAGGAAAATCGGCCTGTATGATGTTTTCGTTTGATGTTTACCTCTGCCACTTTCTACTGGGATGAAACGTATTTTAGCAGCGTTCAGTTGATTACTTGCAATAATTTTCGTAATCCTTTTTCTGGTAATACTTTAACTATAATTCCAGTGATTAGGTCGTAACCAGGCTCATTTTTTAGCTTAAGTTATTGTTGATTTCATCTTTTAGCTCTTGTAGTATTACAGGTATTATGCTTTGGTTATCCACTTTATTTACTGGAATTATATTTTTTTCAGCCGTTTAACTTGGAAGGA
The DNA here is from genome assembly GCA_963556165.1 of Tipula helvola. Taxonomy (NCBI): domain Eukaryota; kingdom Metazoa; phylum Arthropoda; class Insecta; order Diptera; family Tipulidae; genus Tipula; species Tipula helvola. The sequence continues at coordinate 100,675,217 of OY744482.1, forward strand.
GTTCAAATGTGTCTACAAGATAGCCTGTAAACAATGCAGCCTTTTTTGACACTTCTAGCCCAAGTTCCATCGTCATTAGTTTAGGCCTTTTAAGACCTTTAGTAGCTTCCCAAAGCGAATAATTATTGTCCTTGTTGCCAGAAAGGCTAGCTAGGTATTCGCTAAAAAATTTGTTTTTAATTTCTTTGATAAGCATTTTCAATTTGTTGCTTAAATTATTATTTGTGGTGCTCGGCTCCTCTGTAAGATTTTTCGTGCTTTCCGTATTTCTCTAACCAGATCTCTCACTTCTATTGGATATTTGATGTGATTTTCCGTTTGGTTACGAGTATGAGGAGTACTCTGATTGTACATCAGGTCTAAGCAGCTGTACAGTAGCTCTAATTGTACATCAAGTTGTGCCAGATTTTTAGTTGGTAGAAGAGATCCCAGTTTGTTTTATTATTTGTTAACCTAAGCAAATTTCCTTTGTTGATAATGGTATCACTAAGTGTCATAATCACAGGCTTGTGGTTAGATGAAATTCCTTCACTGTTTTCGAGTACTACGCAGTGTACAGATACCCCTTTTGTTACAAAGAAATCTATCAAATCTGGTATCTTCTTTGTATACTCTGGCCAATATGTCGGTTTACCTCCAGACAGGAACTCGCAGTTTAAAGCCCGACCAGCTTCAAACAGCTCCTTACCCTTAAGGGTTGTTACCGTTGATCCCCAATATGTATTTTTAACATTAAAATCGCCCCCGATTAAGAAAGTTAAAACCGAGTGATTTGAGTAATGTAACATAGTTTTCTTTTTTCAGATTGTATCGCGTGGAGGGCAATATATTGATGATATGTTGATTACATTAATGGTGGCTACTTCCACTATTTCTTTTTTAATTTTTACTCCTTCGTAATGTTTGATATTTTCCTTCACAAATATGTTAAACCTCCCCTCGCTTTTCCTGCTGGGCGGATGACGTGGTAGCGCTAGTATCCTCGAATTCGAACGAATGAATCTTTTGTCAAATGAGATTCTGAAATTAGGCATACATCTATCTTTTTTATATTTAGGAAAATTTCTAACTCTGGAATTTGTTGCAACAGCCTATTTGCATTCCAATTGGCGATTCTGAATGTGTTATTCATCTTCATAGATTAGTACATCATAGAAGTGATTTCATTCACTGTTTCTTGCTTATTTGACCGCTTATTTAATGCGTCTAGGTATCTTTCTTGTTTCAGTAGCCTTAAATTTAAGGCTTCTTTATATATTCTTTAGAATTTTTAGGATTTAGTCATCTTCCTTGTTACTTATTGTTTCCCGTTATTATGCAATCTGGGAGTATGTTTTTCGGCCTACTATTGCACTTGTTTGTGGTATTTCTACCACTGGGTTTTTGGACATTGTCCTATTACTATTCTTTTGTAGCCACCGATTTCATTAATGATTGGATAGCATCATATTAAATTACGCCAATAATGTTGATTAGAGGTGTTGCCTTTTCTTATATTTTGCTGATTTTGATGTTCGGTTTGAAACTACAATTTCTGGAGAAGACTCCGCCTTCCTTTTTTTGCAGGTCTCATCTACCTGTTCTTTTCAGGATCCAGAAAGTTTCTTCTCTTAATTCTTGTTCGTCAGTGTGGAACTGTGAAACATTTTAAGTTGCTCATTTTCTATCTCAACCCTTGAAAATTTCATTTTCTATCTCAACCCTTCTAGTTGTGGATGTTGATGATCTTGGCATTATGAAACTTCTCCCAAATGGGATTTCAGCGTTCATTACATCTGTACAGGGATTTTGGTCCCAAAATGAGGATTGAGGATTGAGAATTTTGTATATGTACACGGTGTATAATATACATTTTGCTATTGTGTGCCATCAAATATTTGTATTGTGTTAGTGTATTTTCTCATGCGTTTTCTCATGGAGTAAGTATCAAAAACAAGCCAAGCGGGTGAATCGGTTCAAATTTTTGGTGCTTACGCTCGCCTTGAGTTATTTTTCCCTTTCTTCTTACTAGTGGAATTCATTAGTTAATAAAAAACCAAAACAAAATACATAAACGTAACCAAAACAATTTCTCGCAAATAAAAAAAAAACAAAAAGCAACATAAATGAATGATTTTTAATTTATGTATTCTTCGTCGGCTCCATTCGTAATATTTTTAATTTTTAAATTTTGAACAAAGGAACCAAAACAGAAAGTAAGAAAATAAAATGATTTTGTTTATTTTTTTAGTATTGTGTTGCCTTGCAGGTTGCAGCTCGTGAGGGTTGTTCGTTGTTCCTTTACGTTGTTATGTCGAAGTGTCCGGACATTTTATTCTAAACAAGAAAAAATTGTATATAAAAAAAGGTTACGCAAGTTAAAAAGGAAGATGAATAAAAGAATAAAGTTTCTCCAACCTCGGACATAACATCGTATAGGAGCAACCGACCATCATGAGTTGCAACACAATACTAAACAAAATCGTTTTGTTTTCTACCTTTTTTGTTTTTTTTTGGTTAATATTTTTTATTTTGAATTTTGAGTCTCTCTCGCTTCGTAATATTTTTAATTTTTTTTTCTTCGGAATTTGTTGTTCTGTCTCAGTCTCTCTTAATACATCCTCTCAATCGTTCTCTTCTGAGCTTATTCCTCTTATTTGCGAGGTGCAGAATGGTCTTGACCGAATACTAGATTTAATTTTTACAAATGAACGGAATCTATTTAAAGTAAATGAATCACCATCACCATTCGTTATTAATGATATTAACCACAAAGCCCTAGAAATAATTTTTGAAAGCACCCAGCAGGAAAGTCACGTGAGACAAAGCAATGACTCATTGATGACATGCATGCATGACACGTGTATAGAATTTTTTCAGAGAGCGGGACTAATATTCATTTGTGACATGTCTCAGTCTACTATTGCAGGACATGTATTAAATGAGGTTCAGATGCAATTTCGCTAATGACATATTATTGACAATACAGCAAAAATTATGATGTTACATGTCACACTTGACGATTGTGAGAAAAAACACTAATGACAGATTTATGAACAGTTATAAATGACGATTAGTAGAGCTGCCATAATTGACACAAATGCGACATGTCATAAATGATGATGATGTGATTTGAAATAAATGACAATAATAAGACTGACCTACATTTTTAAAAAATCATTTATTAATTTGATATTTCATTTCAAGATACTAGTAGTTTTTAATAATAATAAAATTCAAATAACAAAATTAGATCAACAATACTAGATATTTATCACAATAATTCACAATACAATCACATATAATTAAGTATAGTTAAAATAATATCTCGCTGAAAATGCGTATTCTTTCATTCACGAGTAAAACAACAACAACAAATTAATTTGTTGTATTTACTCGAAAATGAAAGAATTAGAATTTTCAGCAAGATATTATTTTAACTATAGTTGATAACTTATACTCTCCTGTTTCAGTTATGATTACCCCGGCTATTTATTTTTAATTGTCTTTGGTGTGACCGTTTGATGATTGTTTTTATTTTAATTTCGTATTGTGTTAAAGATTCTTCTCCAAGTGCATCTGTTTAAAGAAAACAAAACATACAAAATTATTAGTAAAACATTTTTAATTAGATAAATGCTCTATGAACCATACCAAATAAAACTTCGGAAAATATTTTTAACATTTCTAAACTTTGTTTTCCTTTTTCACCGTGCCAATTGTACTGAAAAAGCAAATCATCGGAGAATAAATGCTTTAGAATACGTGCATAATCCTCCTCTTTGCCATGGATTTTCTTGACATAATCAATCTATAAAAAAATGTTTCATCTGTGAATGGCTTTGAATTCTGGTTTTATAGCAATTGAGAAAGTGATTAAACTATTGTTTTTTCCCTGATTTATTTTATCATAGATTAAGGCCCGAATTTATAATCGTTACTATAACTATAACTCATGTTACAACAATGACAATATAAATTCAAAATTCATATCGAATTTTTGACGTGATTTTGAAGTGATTTACAAAAATCGTTGCTATAATAATAGCAATAGTTACGACTATAAATTCGGGCCTTAATATTTAAGCAAAGGTAAGTTTAAACAATTTAGCTAGCTCTTTTGACTAGCGGCAAATATGCTATAAGACTATAATAGTTTATTTCTATTACAAATTTCATTTAAAAATTTTCATCAAGCAGTTTGTTTTCCAAAGCTTTAAGTCCATCTATTGAGGCGATAGGAAGTGGTATGCCTAAATCAATAGTTTTTGATTGTTTTAACATATTTTCTATTGCATCTAGCCGCATGTTTAAAGTTGAAAATTGTTTTATAAGAAAACTTTGCAAAACGTCTATAAGAAAAAAAATTAAAAATTATAGAATTATTTTTACACAATTATTCATTTCACTAGTTTACCTGTATTAAAATGTGAGTATTCGGCCTTCTCCGTTTGTGTACTGGTACTGATGAGCTTTGGTATATTTTGGTTGAGCCGTATTTTTTTAAATGGAATGCGGTGATTCGTTGTTTGTAGTGTTTTGAGTGGCGTATTTAGAGAAAATGATGTATGATCTGTTAGAATTTGTTGTTTTTGATTTTCAATTTCTGAGCAGTAGGTAGCGTTTGTGGATTCGGAAACAAAAAAGTTAATTATTTTTATCATTTTTGTTCTCTGTTTGTATAAGTATTCTTTTTGATTTAATTACGTATTTCCTGAAAAAAAATTAAATTGAACGTAGCTTCAATTTTTTACGGAAAATACCTAATGACAAAACTATATACTTACGAATTGAGTAATTTGGGATGGTTTTTTCCATAAATAATACGTCTTCGGATTCGCCAAATGTTAAGATTTCGCTATACTGCACCATCTTTGAAGCTCTAACAAAAATAAAAATAATTAATTTTGCAAATGCAATAGAGGAATGTATATAAATGAATTTTTATATGGTAGAGCAACACATTTATATTCTATGTCACTAATTTCAAATTGTTCTAGCTGGTCGCTTAAATCAGTCGCTTCAAAAATTCCAAGCAATGAGGATGCGATTGGAGATGTAAAAAAATCCTTTATCGTTCGAAATCTATACCCAACAATGATGGTATGATCAACATGTAAAATTGAAAATGGTATTTTTTGTTTAACCATACAAAAGCAATCGGCTTTCTTATTTCCAACGTAAAATTTTGTGAAGGTGTCTGGATTTGGATTTTCAAAAAATTTATTTAACTCTGCCGTGCGATTAAAAATCTGTTGCAAAATGTGTGTTGGTTTTTTAATTCTTTTTTTTAATATTTGCAGATAATTCTCAAATTTGTATGCGGAGAATGAATTTAAACACCCATACTGCTGAACGCATTCGCTTAAGTGTAGTAAATTATGCACGTTATATGAGATGAGGCTGTCTCCATATATTTTTGCGAAATTGGTGACAAAAGTTTGAAATAGCTTTTCAGCGATAGGAGCATTTTTTGCTGCATCAGTTGGATGAGAGAGCAATCGGTATCCGCAGAAAAAATATAAAAAATGTTCGTAAAGCTCCAAATCGATAATATCTTTTAATAACACTATGCCAGTATATAATGCAAATTGCCTAAATTCAGTAGATTTCCATCTGGGAATCTCTTTTAAGCATCTGGGTTTCCGCTGAAATTCTTTAGGGATATATTTATTAAATTTCAATAAATTGTTGGATATCTCCATATAATTTGATTTTGATATTTTAAATTGCGATCCATATTTTCTATCTGTCCACAGCTGTAGCAACCTTTTCATGATGCCTAAATCCAGTAAATGCATCGGTTCTACTGGAAATTGTGAGACCATTAGAACTACACTTTCTATTACATTTAAATTGTCGTGAAAATGTTTGATCTGTTCTAAGCTCTGCTTTCTGGGTTGAAAAACACACACGTCCTTTCGGTTTGTTACCTTTTTGACAACATTTAGTACATCCATCAAAAGAAGTATGTCCTTTTGTACCAGTTAAAAATGATCTAGCTGGTGCATCACAATAAAAAATTCGAATAGAAATGTTTTTCTTAATTTCGCTTTTATTGAAAATTACACCATTCTTGGTTAAATCCTGAATTTCTGCAACAAAATCATGTTAAAACTGGTTAGCCGACAGTGGTTTGCTCGGGCCTACGAAACATCCAAACACAAATGGATACACATTTTGAATATCGACAAACGAACACATAATCGGCCACACTGTTGTGCAACTGCTTTTAAATAATGGGATTCCGTTAATCCCCACATCCACAACAATAGTATTTTTATCACATATTAATGAATCAGGCAAATTCAAATCTAAAATTCGTTTTTGTATCCCAAAATGCATATAACTGCCACCAGGAATTTCATTTGTTCGAGGCATATCATCAACTAATTTTAGTATCGTTTTGGATGATTTAATATTGATAATATTTGTTTCTTTTAATATAAGTAAAAGGTCATCAAAAGCTGCTCTCGTGATATTATGTCTTATGGCCCAAGCACCTAATTTATTATGAATTTTGGGGACATCTCCGTCTGATTTAGTCGCAGGCTTTAAACTTATTCCATCTCTAATATCGTTTATGTCATAAACATTGCTGTTAGAATCCCCATCCCTAACATCGTTTATGTCATAAACATTGCTGTTAGAATCCGTATCCTCAATAAATTCAATTAAGTCATCACATTCAACGTCAACCATGCGATCAACTGGTTGGGTTTTAACCTCAATTTCACTTGCATGCCACTGTTTCTGTATTTGATTTTCCGAAAGTTTTAATTTTCTGTAGTAATTACTCTTCGAAAATCCCTATAATTTTGGCATATTGATTTATCAATTTCAATTAACACTAAGTATATATAATTAAACTATTTTGGCTATTAACACTTAAAATTTTCCTATTTCCACGTGTTTCGAATTATAATTTTTTTCAATATTTTGATAAACTTACGTTTTAAATTAATTCAAATCAAATTCTTATGAATTTTATATCTGTAAAATACACAGTTCACAATTTAATTATATTAAGAGTCGAATAAAAATGTATCTTAAAAGTTTTATATAAAATATATTTTGCAGCACGAAATAAAATCTAACCGTATTTTGTTAGGAACATTAATACACTTGTCAAAAATATTTCGTGGTGGCGCCGCCATGAATAAAGAATTGTATTAAGACATGTCTACAATTTGTCGCTTATTGTGTAATATAATCTGACATGACATAAGTGAATATCGCATGACATGTCATAAATTGATCATTTAGTCACCATCCAAACAATTTACGAAGTATTCAAATATTTTGTCTCGTTCATACGCATGCGACAAGTCCTATAGAAATAAAAACGTGTGTTTATGAAACAAATTCAATTCATCCGCATGCTGACAGATTTCCTACTGGGCAAGGGTAGCAATATTATTGATAACCATCAAAACAGAGAGCCGTATTATAACTATAGGAAAGCCGACAGAATAAACCTTCATCTTTATTTTGAGCAGATTAACTGGAAAAATTAACTAATCAGTAGCAACATAGATATTAACGTGGAGAAATTCTACAAAATTATATCTGAGGGCATGGCACTATTTGTTTCTACTACTGCTGCGGCCAAATCGAACAAATATCCACCATGGTACGACGATAAACTAATCAATCTTAAGAACAAGAAAGACAAAGCTTACAAAGCAAATCTCAAAATCAGTTCAGACGAAAGCAAACATAAATTCACTGCGTGTAATCAAAATTTCGAGAGATACTTTGAGATAAAGTATAATAGTTATATAAGCCGTATTAAGGAAAAAATAAGAAACGATCCAAAACATTTTTGGAGATTTTTTAAAGAAAAACGTGAAACTAATGATTACCCAGTGTGTATGACATTCAAAGAACGTAAATCCTGTGACCCGCAGGTTATATCAAACATGTTTGCGGAGTCTTTTCAATCAGTTTATAAACCGGAAGACATTGATAAGTATGAACATCCAAACAATGGTGAAAACAACGTAACCATACTAACACCAAGGATTGAAACCGAGGATATTCAACGAGCTTTAGAAGTATTCGGAGATGGATGTGGTCCTGATGGCATTCCAGCTTCATTATTGAAAGATTTCACATCGTTGGTAACTCCTCTGTGTCTTCTATTTAATCAATCATTACAACTAGCCGTATTTCCAACGAAATGGAAAGTAACAAGAGTAACACCAATTTTCAAAACAGGAGCAAGAAATGATGTCTCTTGTTACAGAGGAATTACATCAATATCTTCAATACCCAAATTATTTGAACTGGTTGTATGCAACTCATTTAGATCTTTGGTTCCTCGATTCATCTCACAGTGTCAGCATGGTTTTATACCCAAGAGATCAACATCAACAAATCTTATTGAATTTACCAGCAACACCATTAAAGAAATTGAAATGCATAAGCAAGTTGATGTGGTGTATACTGACTTTGCCAAGGCCTTTGACTCCATCAGTAATTGTAAAACGTTGGAACAGTTATACAGCTTCGGTTTTTTTAAACACTTTGTTGCGTGGTTTAAATCATATTTGAGTAATCGCATTCAGTATATTGAGCTTAGTAATAGAAGATCAGAATCAATTCAAGCTACTTCAGGAGTACCACAAGGCTCTCATGTTGGTCCTTGGATCTTCGTAATTTTCATCAATGACGTTACTGAAGTAATACAACATTCTAAGGTATTAATGTTTGCAGATGATCTCAAAATCTTTAAAACAGTAGAAAACATCGGCGATACCCATAAGCTACAAGAGGACATCGACAATCTAGTGAAATGGTGTGAATCTAACCTCCTCAGTCTCAACATCAACAAGTGTAAGAGTTTATCGTTCCATCGGAAAGTTAATCCTGTTACACAACAATATCAAATAAATGGCGTACTTTTACAAAAAGTATTCGAGATTAAAGACCTAGGGGTTACTTTCGTTGAAAACATGTGCTTTACTAAGCATATTGAACTGGAAGAAGCATATTGAACGTTGGACTGGGGATATTCATAACCTCGAGACAATTAAGATCCTGTATTATGCCTACGTGAGATCTCAACTTGAATACGCTGTTAACATCTGGTGTCCTTTTTACGACGAACCTATCAGAAAAATCGAGAGTGTCAAAAAAAATTTATACGGTATATAACGTGTAAAGACGGATGGGATTATGACCATGACTTACCGCACCACGTTAACCTGAAGCGATTACCATCATATGCTACTGGATGCAAAACCTATCAAATGACAACATTGGCAAATAGACGAGAGCTTTTAAAGTGTTCATTTATTGGAAATATTTTACTTGATCAAATCGATGCACCATCCATACTGGAATCAATTAAAATAAAGGCACCGAGTAGGAAATTAAGAGATCATGAGTTCCTTCATCTGAATAAACACAGAACAAACTATGGTGACAATGAACCGGTAAACATGATGTCGAAGAGTTTTAATAAAATCGACCATTTGTTCGACTTTTACTTAGGTTGAAGCAACATTTTGCTCCAACCTAAAAAAATTTTTATGTCAATTTTAATTCTTTTTTTGTTTAATTTAATTTTTATTCTACCATGTTTAATATGTTATAAATTCAAGTCAAATTTGTAGACTTTTCTCAGTATAAATAAATAAATAAATTTGTATCATGTTATCCCTATTACTCGCGTCATTTTATCTCTTTTATTTGCATCATATTAAACGAAAAACTGAAAGAAAAAATGCACATTCAACACCAATACAATTTATCAATACTATTGCCTTCCGGTAATCCTCAAATCAATCCTCACTTTGCGACCAAAATCGCTGTCCTGGAGTTCCTGTGAATTAAGGTGACAAGAATCAAGACAACACAATTTCTAAGTCGCTGACTGCTTTCATTTTCTGGAAACCTTCATTAGGTTCCTCTGTACCGTTATTCTGAAAATCCAGATCGAAATTGTTAATTATCACTCGGTACTATTTTAAAATAAACTAAAAATAATTAAACTCTGAAATCCTCACGGTCTAGTTTGTTTTAAATCATCTACATATACAACAAAATTAAATTATGTATAAATAAACAAAATAAAAATTAAATTAAATAAGAAGATAAATAAATTTTACTGACGATTTAATTAACAGTGTTTAGTATTTAATAATCTTATTTGCCAGCAATGTATACATACATATTAATCGAATCCCATGTATAACAAAGCCGAAAGATTCAACTGGTTCTCCGATTATTGGTACAAAAATTGATAAATGATGTAACTTGGCCTCCAATACTCAACACATACAGTGTTTGAGTGCAAACACATTTTTTTTTTACTTCTGTGAGAGACGCCATTGCAGCTGTTGTCACTTTTGATAAACTAATGACAAGCTATACAAGCGCATGTTGGACGGCTATTATTGATATTTTTTAAAAGTTGATTCAGACAAAATTTGGCCAACATATTTGCTCATATGCAAAATGCAATAAATAGTTTTTCCTATTTTCCTAAAGGCGAAAGAATCCTGTCTGTGACACACCCACCCACCTATATCATTCAAAAGGTAATTCTCTCAATCATCAAGATTCATACAGCTTGGTTTGAAAGAGATGATTTCATTGCATTGCAATTTTATAAGGTATAGTAAGCAAACCAGAAAAATCAGAGTGATCGGAAAACTTGTAGACGCGACCACTGTATAAAACTCGCCAAATGCCCAGAAAACGGTCCAAATTAAAATTATGTATTCCTGCTTTATCCACCTATTCAAATGCGAAATTCCGTCGCCAAACATATTCGTAGAAGCCCCGCCCGTAGACTTGTTGAAAGCACAACCCCACCTTGCTGTCATCACTCTCCGATTCCTCGCGACAACGTTCATAGTAAATCCCATGACAAGACGGACATTAATGCTGAAAAAAGTCGGTATGAAATCAGCAAAATGTCCGAAAAATACAAACATTTTCGGAAACAAAAATACGTGAAATTTATCCAACATTTGTACTACACTCCCGAGCAACTAAATCGACTCAAACCTTCAGCGCTCACAGAAAGGCGAATTTTTTTTAAAACGGCTCAACCGATTTTCACAAGACAATGCCCCGTATTCCGGCATCATAAAATCCATGTTATGTTATTTTATTTCCCCGCTTCCTATTTGAATTTATATTGAAAAAACAAAAATAACATAACATAACATAAAATTTTAAATCCCAGAATACGGCCTAATGTTTTTTTGAAATCCTGATATTAGGCCGTATTCTGCGATTTACAATTTTATGTTATGTTATGTCATTTTTGTTTTTTCAATACAAATTAGTATATAGGAAGCGGGGAAATAAAATAACATAACATGGGTTGTATGATGCCGGAATACCGGATAGTTCGTACCATAAATGCTCAATTGGATTCATGTCTGGACTGAGAACTGGCCACCTCATCGTCTCGAGTCCAACCTCATACATAAACTGCCGACTGGTTCAAGCTGTGTGACACCAGGCATTGTCATGCACCAATATGAAATCATCTCCTATATATCCTGCGTAGGGCACTACATGATCCAAGAGAATAACCTCAATATATCGTTCAGCGGTCAAACCTCCTCTACGGCATCCACCAGGTAGGAAAACAAGATCTGTTTTCCCTCAAGCGATATGCCAGCCAACACCATGCTCGAACCGCCGCCATACGAGACTGTTTCAGCAAAACAGCACTACGAAAATCGCTCTCCTGAACGCCGGTAGACCCGGTTTCCCCTATCACTACCATGGAGACATATTCTGCACTCGTCAATGAATAGAACGGACCTCCATTACTCGATGCTCCAATTGATGTGTTCGCGAGCAAATTCGAATCGCTCTTTGCGGTGGCGTGCTGCCAATTTTGGGCCTCTAGCGGGCCGTCTTGCAGTGAGATTGGCTTCCTTCAAGTGTATTCTTACTTTCCATGGACTAACAGCTACTTCTCAAACTTGTCTTAGCTCCTGCTGCACATCGACGCCTGTGAGATGGCGATTTCGCAGTGGAGTTAGGACGATAAATCGATCGTCGCTCTCAGATGTACACCGATACTGGCTAGTATGTGGTTTCCGAGTGAAGGACCAGTTTCCTGAAACCTTCTGGGTACTCTTGAAATAGGAGATTGGCTCATGTTTAGCTGACGAGCGACTGTTCGTTGATTACGTCCTTCTTGCAATAAAGCAACAACTTGTGCAGTTTTTTATGGAGTAGTATATCCATGATTTTGAGGAAACAACGAATGAAACTGGTAGAGATTAGATTTGTTCAGGTCAACGTCTGATAAGTGATTGATGGCAAATATCGGTCAACATGGTATTATACAAGAGATTGCAGCACGACAATTGTTTTCACCGAAACATCGCTATTTGCTAAGATTGCTTTCATTTGAAAAGTACTGTATAGATTTTAATGATAAAAGTGTCCTTGGAAAGATAAAATACTAAACTGTCATACAAATTTTTGTTTTACGAAAATCGGTTAAGCCATTTTAAAAAAATATGACTTTTTGTGCGCGTGGAGGTTTGAGTCGATTTAGTTGCTCGGGAGTGTAGAATAACATCGCAAAGAAATTACATATTGCGGCCCACTTCTTTAAAAACTAAATTGACCTTTCGCAAAACATTCACCCATCATGTCAAAGTAAGTAAAATTGTGTCCAAATAAAGTCAAATTAACAAAAACACCAGCATAAGCAATATTATTCCATTTTAGCAACCCTCCACTGGGACAATCCAAATACCGCTAACCCACTCTTATAACATTTAACCAAACTACACATGACACATGTATACAAATACAAGAGACCTCCCGTTCACGACACATTCCTCACTAAATCCATTCGAAGACTTTAAGCAACATTGGTTTAACACAACTGTGTAAATCTTATTATAAATGTGAATAAAGAACGACATAACGTATACTCGTATACATGCTTTTGGTACCCGATCCACAACTTCTTCAAAAACTTAAAAAAATATTTAAAAATCCTTTAAGCACTGTTTTTATTGGTATTGGTTTCGCTAAATTCTTCGTAATAATAATCGTTACAGCCATGATCAACACTCAAGCCGCAACTTCGCCTGGATATTCCTTAAAACCATACAGCAGCAGTTAATTTTCAGCAGTAATATCCCAAGAGCATTGATAATTTCCCGAAATAATTTTATTATATTTTTCGAAAGCACGTTGCATATAATAAAAATATAATAAAATTTTGAGGTATTTATCAATGCTCGAGGGGTATTCGACGAGAAAATTTTTTGCAATTTTATTTTATTCTAGTAGTAAGGATTGTAAATTGTTCTATGAATGTGTCATTTTGAAACAGTATTTATTGTAAAATAAAACTATAAATTCTTTTCATCTAGTAGCCAGAGTATGTTTTTCTAAAATAGCAAGCCTATTGGGGTTATTTAGACGCATCCATCACTACATCACATCATTCCACACTATTTCGTTCACACGAAAAATATCGAACCGTCATCACAATTGCGATTTACCTATGTATGTGTAGAATTATTTTCATTATTATGACGAACAAACAGCGAACTCAAAAACAAAAAATACGAACCTAAAAAATACGTATTGTTTTTTCAATGTATTAGTGTATCATCAAATGTGAGGCAATACAATTTTTTGGTGAAAAAATGCGCACAAAAGTTCCCACTTCAAAATTAGTTCGTAGGCAAAGAAGTAAGAAACGAGGAAATGATGTGACATAGTGAGGCATCGTCTAAACTAGCTCATTAAATCGGTCAATTACGAGTCACGTGTACAAAATATACCAATCAAAATAACATTACACTGATAACAACCCTAGGGAAATTATCAGTGTAATGTTATTTGATTGGTTTATTTCGTACACGTGACTCAAAATAGACTGATTTAACAGGCTTGCTATTTTAGCAAAAAAATTTCCCCATAATATCTGGGCTCCATGTGGTAATTTGCACAATTTTCTCGTGTATAATAACTTAGACATAAAAATATTTAAAAAAATTAATTACAGAGGAATAAAAAAGAAAAAAATTCGCCCAATCGACGTGAAAGTCAAAGCCAACCAAGTTGAAAAACGCCTTTCAAACCGAATGGAGCAAAATAGGCCCTGTGGTTACCGAAAAGTTGGTGATTCCTACGAAAATCTCAGAAATTCCATTTTATTGTTTTATAATACTGAAGCGTATGTTGATTTATGCAACAAAGAATTTGGCCAAATTTAATTTTTTGGTTTTTACATATTTTAAAGACTACATAGAGTTGTTAATCATTAAATAAAACTGATTTTTATTTGAAGGTAAAAATAGACTGAAATTAAACAAAAACTAGGAAAATTGTTTTTTATTTGGATTCATGAGAAAACCATTGATTTATAGGTTTAATTAAAGTGTATTATGTTAACTGTTTGATGTATTTAGTGTCCACATGTATATTGAGAGGAATCATCGATTTCTGTTTATTTTTTATGTTTTTAAGAGTCCTACCGAACCAAAAGTTCTATCATGAAATTTAATATGTACATATATATGTGAAAATGGGTGTGTGTGCGTTTATGTGGTGCTTTTCTTTTGTGTTGGTTTGACGTGTCTCTCTTCAAAGACCAACAATAGTCTGCCAAAATATGGCTATCCCAAACACCTGATTCAATAATTTTTAAATCCTGGTGGAATCTTTCACCCTTCTCTTTACTAAAATCGCCTAAATTTTCAGGAAGGTACTCAATATGAGAATGAAGAAAGTGCAGCTTTAAATTCATTAGGTTTCTCATATTTTAAAATTGTTTACCATATTTTCAACTATGGTCACGTAATTAGGATCTTTCCTATTTTCTAGAAATTTTTTCGTAACATCTCTAAAACTTTGCCAAGGTGCTTTCTGCACTTTATAGTCATTCTTTATTGGAATTCATTGTCTGACAAAAGTTCTCTAATTTATGGTCCACCAAAAACACCATCTCTTATTTTCGCATCAGACAGTTTAGGAAACTTTTCAAATATGTACATAAAAGCTTTGTTCTTCGTAGTTTTCATTGATTTGACTAATGGTTTTGCAAGTGCCAGCTTTATATGTTATGGTGGAAGGATTAGGCACTTTATCTATTGGTATTAGACTCTGTTTTATGATATTTTTAGATCACGGAGATAAATTGTTTCTAGTTGGCCAATCCTTTTTCACATAATATTATAGATGTTTAGTGAAACCACTTTGTTGACCTAATAAAATTGACATTATTTGACAAGATTTGATTCAAATCTTGTGAAAACAGATCAGTATTTGATTCAACGGTTGCATAAGAAATCGAAGATTTTGTTTTTCGGTTGTGTCCAAAACTTTCGTTAAACAAAAATAGGAATCCTTCCCATGATTTTTTGGTTCCCGCCAGATCATTGGGGAAGGAAATGTCCGTTTCTTTTGTTTTGTTTAATAAGTTGCAAGGAGCATCTTAAGCGTACCGTTTTTAGAGTCCAATGATTGATTATTTCACTTGTTTCTATACTAGAAAAGTCCTGGTATCTACATACTTTGAAGTACATCTGTGAATAACTTTGATTGAATTTATTGTTTGTATAATTTATTTGTTAAATTTAAACTGAAAAAACGAGTGAACTAATTGTTAATAAAAAAAACGAAATTTTTAGTTTAAAAAAACGCAATTATAGCATAATGTCTTTCTTGTAACATTATACTCTTCAAAGGCCTGATTAACCAGCTACTTGTGCTTGACAAGAAGGCCAAATTTGATGAGAAAATCGGCGCCAATTATTGATGAGAATTAATGACAATCATCTTTCGTGAACGATAACCCCATCTTCTTGTCACAATATAGTATTACATTTCCTATTTCTCCTACCGAATCTCTCCTTAACCTCTTCCGCCCTAACAGCGTAATATTCTGAAAAGATGTATCATAGTAATTTAGTATTACGTTTTATGTAGGAGCTTTAACAGCAAGAGAATTATTTCTCAGGAGTAAGAACTTTAAAGGCAATTTCATTAAAGCAATCCGCAAATAAACATGTCGTTGAAATTTCAGTCAATGAATTGTAGTGAAAAGCCAATAAAACGTCACAGAACCAATTTCTATTTAAAATTTGTCTGGGCAATGTATTATTTTTAAAATATGGACGATATTATTTGCCACTAGCAAAGTATTGCAGATAAATTTAGAAATTTAAATTTCGTATTACATGGTAACCTATTTATTTTGTCTTAAAAACACCTATGGAACTATTGTTGGGTTTTGGAAGGTGTATTAACCGTAGAAAAATATTACTTCGAAAGTTTTATATTATCTCAAAAAGTGGTTCAACGACAATTTTTATTGTTTTTGTTAAAATAACCTCAAACGTTAAAAAAATACTCGGTTCCTTTTTCAGAAAACCTGTTTGGCAGTATTCTCTTCTACTGCAACCGCCTCTATTCTAGGCTCGGATGGATCCAAAAGATTGTACAGACTGCTTATTACCATGATTCAATAAATTACCCAGGTTAGCTCTATTTTACAAACCACGTGTTCGTGACGTCATGCAATTCCGATAAATATGCAAGTTATTCTTTTTTGTACTTTTCGTTTTTTTATTTGTTGTTGTAATTTATACGTAAAAGAATTGGGTGACGTCAAAAAAAAATGGCCATTTGTTTACATATTTCGAGCTAACCTGGGTTTTTTATTGAATCATGGCTTATTACTAAAATCTATCTTTGTACAAAACTAATAATATTTGTGAGAATGAGAGTCAAAATAAAAATGTATAACTGGAATGATGGAAGGACGGAAGGGTGGAAGAACGGACACGAAATTTTTTTAATCGATGTTTTCGAGTCCTGGTACCTAATTCGTCGAGAAATGTGAAAAACTGGAACGATTTTTTTTTCGTGATTACAAAACAGTAAATAGTGCCGAACTGATTAATAGAAATTAAATTTCTCTTCAAAAAACTTGAATCAGGCTTTCAGGTTTCAGCATCATCTATAATAAACCTGTTTTTTATCTTTACCAAGTAAAAAAGAAATCTGGATATTTAATTTCGCAATTTTGAATAAAAATTTGAACTTTCAAATTAGAATCGACAGAAAATTAAGAAAATAGCTCTGGGATAAGCTCTAAGATGCCTGTAAACCTCGCGTAAGGTTACGCTTTTGAAAATAAACTATTAAGGTTCATTCGATAGCTAAAGCTTCAATTTAAAAAACAAAATTAATGAGCCCATTATTCGACTAATAAAAATTGTTTTGTTAATAAATTACTTTACATTATACATACTTATCTCTATTTTGACGTACGAGTTCTGACTTTTACCTGAGACGAGTCGAAAGAATCAGTTGGGCTAAAGGAATGAAAGTAAAGTAAAAGCGGTAAAAGAAAATTCCAAGCAGATGTAGATTACTTTTAAATTATCCCAATAAAAATTTACAGGTATTTTGAAAGATCCAATGATACAGCTGAAGCATGATAACCAATTGCTAAAATCAAAAGAATTTCGTTAGTCCAGAACGACTTATACGTATACCTAATGATGGTTTGGCGCATTTATATAGTCCGCTTATATTTAAAATAGCCGCCAAAAAAATGAGACACACATATATCCATAGCAACCAACCGTTTTACAAAGAAGATGGCAAAAAAAAAGAAAGAATTTCATCTCATTTCTTATGGATTTTTTAAAATTTTATAATATTTTTAAATGATTTGACTTTGAAGAGATTTTTTTTTTGTCAACAATTTACAAAAAAAAAACAGTTCAAAGTCCTAAAATGCCGCCAATATAAATATATTTTTGATTTCTTATTATTCTCCTTTTGATCATGTACCGCAAAATCTCGACTGAATCTACACAATCACACAAACAATTATTATTATTATTCTGTTTCGTTTGTATTTTGTTCACCAAGTGATCGCGAGAGTGGACAAAAATGCTACACTATATGCTATGTATATCTACGATCGCGAAAACTATGCAAAAATCAATTACAACAACGTAACACAAGGTCCAGTAACATTGATCACATCACATGATTTTATTCAATCAAGAATTTTTTTTTTTTTTTTGCATTTACGCGAAAAAAAGATCAGAAGATCGCGATCATTGTTATGATTATTTTTATTTATTTATTATTTTAATGTGTTCTCTGATGATGAATGAAATTCAAATTAATAGAATAAAATATGAGCTCTTCACAACATAAACGGTATAAAATTAAGGTGATCGCGTTTTTATTTTGTGTTTGTGTATTTTGATCGCGCAAAACACAAAGTCGTCGCCGATTTTATATGCCGCATGTACAATAAATAATTGGAACCCTTTGATCGGTGTTTTGTGGTATTTTATGGTATACATATACAATCGGATCGACCTTGAACAATAATTTTATTTAAAGCCAAATATAATGAAAAACACGTTACACAATTATTTTATTCCGCATACCCAATTGTTGCACAATAATTTCGTACATATCACATAACGCATATCAATAATTATGAATGTTTAATTGGATACGTTCGTAACGTATATGAGAGATAAACTTTCTCACAGTTATATCGAACCAATTATGGCAAAAACATGGTAAAATATCCCCCATCGTTTAGTTGTGTCATGTATTACAATATCACTGGCTAATTACATCTCCCACTCTACATACTCGTATATAGTAAACCACACAATTTTTTTTTTTTTTTTTTTATTAATCTGACATTATTTATCTATAATTATTTTAATTAAATAAAATAATTTTCAGTTTTTAATTCGATTTAATTTAAATAAATTGGAAACATGGTTGTATACAAGTTTCACATGTTGTATTGAATTTTAATTAATTAAAATTAGAAAACATTGTGTTTGTTAATTAATTTAAACAAAATAAATTAAATTTTTGTATCTAGATAAAATTGTTATTAATATTTATTTATTAATATATTTTAGTATTTTGTCATTGGTGTTAGAAAAATATTGAATTGATGATTAGTTATACAATCATTTGCGTGCGTGAGAAAATTTTGGTTTTGAACGAAACTTTGTTTATATGCCAATCAGTCGACTTACCCAGGTTACACAGCTCTTTGGTATATTGGAAGAATATGGAAATGCAACGCTGCAAGTTTGAACGTTGAGATAAAGTAATAAAGCAAGTTTGAAGTAAAATCTTTACTGCTGAAGCTATTGTTTAAAAGATTGAAGTTGGTGGTGGATTGTATCATAATTAGTGAATAAACTTGAATTTCTTTATTTTTTGTTAGCTTCAATTTCTTTGGCTCCGATATCGGTTTATACGTAGTAAAGCTTCAAAGCCAAAGGCGACATTATGCACAGCAAACTAAATTTCACAGTTTCATTTATGAAACTTCAGAGAAACTGTACGGTAGTACTAACCGATTATTTAAGTTTACAGTAGCGCTAGCCCCCGTTCAAAATAATTGGGAGTAATCCAAACAAATGTCTACAATAGCGGATCGTTGCCTTTTGCCTCCAAGCTGAGTATTACAATTTGAAGTTCATCAGTTATCAACGGAGGAAATTACGCACTGAGCTCTAAAAGCGAGTTGCTATATTCATGTTGCAAATTCATTATACTAATTTTTTATGTGCCACATTCTAGAATAGCGACCAAAATTGTAGGCAACCTAAATTTTTCGTTGTATTTTTAAACATTACCCTACCCATTATAAAAAATTAAATCCACGGTTTAAATACATAGATAAAAAAATAAATTTTAATTGAGTATGCAAGTGAGAATATAACATTGCGGCACATGTTTTGCCCCATCACATCAGCGTTTTTTTTTCTAACCTCAAATACAGCATGAACCTATGAAACGCAACAATATCAACTCTTAAACCTTATACCTTCATAGCTCAATAACCTTGAGATCGATAACCTATAATCCTAAAACCCAAAACCTCAAATTCTATAGCCTCAACATCTATAACCTCAAAACTCATAAATCTCACATCCCAATAAACTACAAACCCAAAATTCAGCAAAAAACAAAAAACTTACATGCAAAACTAAAATCTCAATCTCGGAGAGTTTTAGCTTTATAATTCTAAACGTCCACCACTTCATTACCTCAAAACACCATAACCCTGAAGGTTAAGTTGCATAACCCTGAAGTCCCATAATCCTACAACCCCAACATCCTATAACCCCAGTAATCCAAAACCTCATAACCCTACAACTCTTAAATGCGACAAAAAATATTTTGAGGTGGACAGTTAAAATTTCACGACACCACATCTCTATAAGTCCATCACCTTTCAAGTTGTAACCCTATAACCGAATAACCCTATAACCCTATAAATATACTTGCACGTAAGACTTGAGTTCTGAGTCTGACAGTTTTGCCGTGTGTCGGCATCCAGGGCACCTCCACGCGGGGCAACGGAGTTGTTCCGCTTTCCGACAAAGTGTCTGTACCATGGCGCTCATGCCGTCATGATCGGCACACGGAAAAGTAGATGCAGGGGGTCAGAAGCCCAGTATCGGCGTATGGTCAGGGTGAGAAAGCGGGCCTGCAGGCGTCGTCATCAAACGATCGCAGCTTTACATCGGTGGGTAACTTAGGTTGATTGGTTCGAGTTAACACAGCAACTCCGATCTATTTTACTATTGACAACAGATAGGGCGCACGCTCTTGAGGAAATTTCTTTCATTAACAGCGCCATCAACTAGATCCGATTCGCCGCAAAGTTTCATTTACAGAATCTCAACATATAATGGAATTAGTGATTTTCCACCCATCGGCATCCTGATTGGAGGCCTTGTGAGGACTATCTCAGATTAAATTTTTTTTTTTTTTTTGTTCTTTTTTTTGTAGATGAAAAAACCTTCAAAAGGCGAAGAGCGGAGCTACACTCCACCCAACAGTGTGAGACTTGACTCACTAAAAAAATTATATACATACCACGGAAGACCCAAACCGGAACCGCTTCCGCATTACTTCGGTCTGGCCCGCACTGCTGATATCCCTCGTCCCTCTATTGCCTCCTATGGATCCGCTAAACAACCCTCCTCCCTCTTCCGTAGCAATATCGCCCATAAAAGGCTACTGCCGTCCATGCCTCTTCCGACTGAAGCATTACATCCACCACTGTGTGCGGTGTTACCTCCCCCACTAGTGAAGTGAGTAGCCTCCGTTCCATCAAGAATCCATCGCACCAAAAGAAAGTGTGACATACGTCGTCCCGCTCCTCCGGGCAGTACAAACACTGAGAGGACCTTAGCTTTCCCATCCTGTGGAGGTAGGCCCTGAAGTACCCATGCCCCGTCAAAAACTGGCACAAGAAAAAATTTACCTCACCATGCCCTCTGTTAATCCATGGACGAAGGACCCTGATCAGTCTGGCTGTCCATCGGCCCTTATCCGTCGTCTCCCATCTACGCTGCCACGCCTCCATGGTTTCGACCCTATCTCTGGTTGCAGCCTCATTCCTCCCTGTGTCCGCGCTCCGCAGATATATCTCCCGCCGCTCCTGTGCCAACAAGTCGATCGGTATTAATCCGGCAATAGCTAAAGCGGCAACATCGGATATCGTCCTATAGGCACACGCTATTCTCAGTGCCCCTTTGCTCTGAGTCGATAGCAGTCGCGTCCGATACTTTTGATGGGTCATAGCGCCAGCCCAAATCTCTGCCCCATATAAGAGGATCGACTGCACCACTGACATAAGGACCTTCCGCCTACTAGAACGTGGTCCCCCCACATTGGCCATCAGTCTCCCCAAAGACGCAGTAACTACCGCCGCCTGCTCACACACCTTTCGGATGTGCTCCCCATAGCTTAGACGACTGTCCAGTGTGACTCCCAGGTATCTTGCTGCTCCGCTCGTGTGAATCACCTCCGTACCCATCGTCATGTCAATAATAACAGGTATCCTGCTCTTGGTCAGCATGACAATCTCCGTCTTGGGCATTGCCAACTTCAGCTCGTGACCTTCCATCCAGGCGTTTATTCTTCTCATCACCTGGTTGATCCTAAACTGGGCCAGCTCAGCACCTCTTGCCGTTATTACCACGGCGATATCGTCTGCATAACCCACCAAGGGGATACATCGTCAGGCATTTCAAGCCGGAGCAAGCCGTCGTACAGTACGTTCCACAGATCTGGACCAAGAATCGAACCCTGTGCCACTCCGGTAGTAATCTGTTTTCTTTCAACCCCACTTGCCGTCTCATACAATAACCTCCTGTCCCTCTGGTAGTCATACATCACCCTCAATAGGTAATTCGGAACCTTAAATGACCGCCGCAGCGCCCCTAGTATATCCTCCCATCTCGCTGAGTTAAAGGCGTTCCTAACGTCAAGAGTAACGAGGAACACCAATGGTCTCGTCCGGTGGCTCGCTCTCTCTGCCCGAGCAACCGCGCTGGTTACCTCCATAATGGCATTGATGGATGAGTGACCTTTCCGAAAGCCATGCTGCCTTGGAAAAAGACCACCCGCAGCTCTTATGGCTGCGTCCAGCCTTATCTTCAACAGTTTCTCCAACAATTTCCCCATCGTGTCTAGCATACAAAGAGGCCTATAATTCGACGGAGAGTCAGGATTCCCTCCTTTACCTTTCTCGACCAACGCGAGTCTGGCCACCTTCCAGCGTGCAGGGAATACTCCCGCTACCAGGCAAATATTATATAATTTGAGCAGTAGCTGTGGGCAACCCCCGGCCACAACCTTCAATACCTCTCCGGGAATGCCATCGGGTCCTGGGGCCTTCTTGTTTTTTAAGGATGCCACGGCACCAGTCAGCTCCTCCTCCGTGAATACAGGAACAATACTAACCTGCTCTGGAATATCCTCTTCGGTCCTCAAGGCATGGGTTGGGAACAGTATATCAACGATGTTTCGCATCACCACTGCATCCATCGAGTTGCATAAATTCATGGAACCTAGTCTGCCCGTGACCAACTTGTAACCATTGCTCCACGGGTCAACATCCACCTCATGGCAAATATTCTGCCAACATCGAATCTTACTAGCCCGTATGGCAATACCGAGCTCTTTCTTTGCCACCCTATACTGGTCTGATTTGCTTACTGCATCACTCCTATTTTGTGCTCGTTGAGCTCTTCGCCTTAATTTTAGGGCGTTCCTCCTAAGCTCCGCAATTTCGTCCGACCACCAGTAGGCCTGCCGTCTTCCACTCCAATGTTTTCTCCGCGGCATTACTGCGTCGCAGGCTCGCTGGATAAGCAGCACGATTTCATCAACCTTAGCCTCGACATCACTCCTGGTTATATTGCCCTGCAGAATCGATAGACCATTTCCAAGGTTTGCCTCCAAAAACGCAACCAGTGCTCCTCCCTCCAGCCTACTCGTATTCCAACCACGTGGATCCTTGATTCTCGTTCGCTGCGCCGTCCTATCATCGAGCACCATAAATTTGATGTAATTATGATCACTACCCGTGTAGTCCTCCATCACCCTCCAGTCCACCACCTTGGATCCCAGCCTTGCAGACACCAGTGATATGTCGGGAATGGAATTTCCGAAGCCAGGCCTTCGATATGTCGGAACTGAACCCCTGTTCAATACGATCAGGTCTAGTCTCAGATTAAATACAGTCACAACACCTGATCGTTACCCAATTCCTCAGAACAAAATGTGTCCATGCATTTAAATGGTTTGCAACTGAAAAAGTTCATAAAACGTTGTTATTTTCGAATTCACCCGGATGCCATTTGGTCAGTATAATGAAGGATGTTGGAAACCACTGGGGTTTTTATCAAAGAAATTGTCGGATGCTGAAAATAAATATTTAGCATTCGACAGGGAACTACTCGCAATGTAAATTATAATTAAGCATTTCAAATATTTTGTCGAAGGTCTGGACTTTACCATTTATACCGATCACAAGCCTTGGATAAGAGCAATTCAGTAAAAAACTGAACGAAGTCCACGGCAATCACGTCATTTGGATTTCATTACACAATTTAACACGGATATTTAACATATTGAAGGCAAAGCCAATGAGATACATTATCTTGTACATCAGATCACCACCACAGTCGAGACTAATTTCGACTATAACACTTCCATTAAATCGCAAAAAAGCAGACGTACTACTTCCGAATTGACTTTCTGGTTCCGTTTGTCACACAAGTTCTAGCATGACACTACAGCTTTTCAAATTACCTGGATTAGAAATCAACTGTGAAATGCCAATAGGCTACAATCGCGCCACACATTACAGACATTGTCCACAATATTTTTTACAACAATTGGTTATTTACACAAAATGGTCGTTAATAGTCAGGAAGTAAACTTACATATTACCGGCAATTAGATTGAAAGAGAAAATAACAATAAATACGAACAGAATGGGGGTTAATAGTCGGAAAAGTTTACTTACGTATTACTATACCTATTACGCCGTAGTGGCGGTTACTCTATAAAATAAATTATGGTCTTTGCTCAGACGTTAGAGATCGCCAAAGAGACCTTAAACTGCAGCATGTCCTTTTCTTTATATCGTGTAGAGCTCGAACTGCTCAGGTAGCAGCTATTTGTAATGTTGATATTTGTTGATAAAGGTAATAACCGGATCATGAAGGGCTTGCTTTCACAGTTGCTATATACCTTGAGATAGCTGTAATTTTATGAATCCAGATTTGGATATCATTTTTACTTTGCATTGTCGCAGGCCTTTTGTAGTGGATTTCACTTTTACAATATCCAAATCCAGCACCTGTTGATATGTCTCTATCGGGCATGAACTTTTAAGCAATTTGACCTAAAACTGATACAAAAATAGTAAGTATTAGAGGTTTCTCATGTGCCAGTTTATTAGTCATCAAATAATTGTTTGCTCCCAAGAACAATTGATGTCAAATAACCCAATCGATACCCATTAGTAACTAGAGATTGTACCGACGACTTAACCCACACTAAGCAAAACGCATAGTACCAATTATCAACTTGTGGAACAAATTACCCTTTGAAACCTTTGAAATTTTTTAACAAGTTCTCAAAAATTTTAATTTAAAAATTTTGGTCCTTCTGTACGATTCTATTGGCAGTAATGAACACAGAGTAACGCAATATCTAGCTTTCAATTTACTGTGTCGTTTTGGAATCGATTCCCACGCTAGATCTTAAATCGCTTATAACTTTTAAATTTGCAGGAGTAGTGTTAAAATGAGCACAAAAACATATGGAATTTCTTATGAAGGTTTCAAAAGGTGTGAAAAAGTGTATGTATTAGTGTAACACTATCAAAACGCATGTAATCTCTTATGGAGGTTCCAACGGGAATTTTGTTTGCAGTAGTAGTTGTTTTGTGTGGGTTCTGCGATAATCCCAATTCTCTCCCCCCCCCCCCCCCCCCCCCCCCCCCGCCTCTACAAAACACGTCATTATTGTATTATCGTAGTCGAACGTACGTCGTCTTTTAAGGTCAAAGGTCAAGGTAATGGTCTATTCACATGAATCGCGATTTGGCTCGTACGAGTAAACCTGATTCACCGATTTCTCTTCAATTACATGGTAAAATATTTACTAGTCACTTAAAAAATAGTAAGTAAACGCGATTTCGAATCATTGACATTTTGTTTCGCAAACGCACATTTCCTAATAAAAGCTACAAAAAATGTTTAAATGGCTGCCATATTGGAAAGTTTGCGCGAGAAAACACTTTTTTGCAATTATTATTAGGAAATGTTCGTTTGCTAAAAAATTTGTCAATAATATTATATTCGAAATCGTTTACTTACTATTTTTCAAGTGACTAGTAAATATTTTACCATGTAATTGAAGAGAAATCGGGGAACCATTTTTACTCCTACGAGCAAAATCACGATTCATGTGGATAAAAGGTAAAAAAAGCCTTGAAAAGCCAAATGTCAAAAGTCACGAAAAAAAATCTGATTATCAAAGTCGTCTACGTGCTACTCTTTAATCAAAATGGCAATGAACATGATTCATGAACAATTTCAACATTGGATTTTTTTAACTTTAACTTTTTATTTTTGCTTTCACATTTTAACTTTAACTTAACTTTTTAAATTTTTTTACTTTTTAACTTTAACTTTAACTTTTAACCTTTTTAACTTTTCAATTTTAACTATTTAACTTTAAATGTTGAACTTTAATTTTAACTGTTTAACTTTAACTTGCACTTTTTAAATTTTTTAACTTTTAAACTTGAACTTTTTAATTTTAACTTTTAGCTTTAACGTTTTAAGTTTAACTTTTTAACTTTAACTTTTTAACAAACTTTTAACTTCAACTTTTTAAATTAATTTTTTAATTTTAATTTTTTAAATTTTAACTTAAACTTTTAACCTTTTCCAATTTTTTAACTTTTTAACTATAACTCTTCAATTTTAACTTTTCAATTTTAATTGGTATTCAAAATAGAAAACACTACGTTTTTTAATGTATCAAAAACTAAAATAAACAAACGCCGAATTTCAATGCATATTTTAAACCAATTTGCGTTATGTTACAAATTCTGATAGCGTCTCTCTGCACACTGGGTATTATTTAATAGAGATAATCAGAAAGTTCCCCAATTTTAAGCTTAAGTTCAGTTTAAGTAGTGTTATTAAAATTAAAATAGTGTTTTCAGTATGACCTACACACTAACAATTCTCAGAGTAAATTTGTACAAATTGTTGCCAATTACCTTCACATTAGTATGGACATACAAAATTGGATGCACAGACATACTGGCTCTTATATGCTATAACGAAGAATTGTATTTAAATTAATAATGTGATCTGGCGAAAAATCCAAGATGGCGGATACCATGCTTGGAGATATGAAAGTACCATACTTGGAGATATGTATGTAAGTGTATTCCACACATTAAGTTCTTGTAAGCTTGTGAACAAATATTTCACTTTCATTCGAACAATTATCATAATGATACTACTATGATCATTCTTTGAACGAAATAAATTTTTGCTATGCAAGTTAAACTTGAATGTTTTTTTATACCATAGCTGCGTATATTATAACAACAAAGTAAAGTAACAAAATCGAATTTTTTTGATACTGTAGAAGATCTAGTTGTATTAAAATTGTTACAAAACCCTCACAAAACAACTTTTTCCTAAATATCATCATTTTTGTGTTATGATACAACAAAATTGTTGAAATTGTTCATGGAACATGTTCATGAAACATCCAAAATTGGACGTGGGATGAATTGTTCATGAACAATGTACATCAACCATCTGAAATCGGATGTCAGACATGGGATGTCCGATGTTGAAATTGTTTATGGACCATGTTCATGAGCCATCTAAAATCGGATGTCCGATGTTGAATTTGTTCATGGACCATGTTCATGAACCACCTAAACTCGGACGTAGGATGTCCGATGTTGAAATTGTTCATGGATCTTGTTCATGAACCATCTACAGCTTCACGGTCGTTATTTTGATTAAAAAGTAGCACGTAGACGACTTTGATAATAATATCTTTTTTTTTCTTTTGACTTTTGCCATTAATAATGACGTTTTTTTTGGGGGGCGGATTGGGGTTATCGCAGAACCCCCAAAACAACTACTGCTGCAAAAATGTTTCTCTTTTGAAACCTCCATAAGAGATTACATGCGTTTTTGTAGTGTTGCACTAATACATACATACACTTTTTCACACCTTTTGAAACCTTCATAAGAAATTCCATAGGTTTTTGTGCTGCAATGCTCATTTTAACACTACGGCGTTAGATCCAAAGTGTATTTTGCAAAAGGGTGACCAAACGATTTTACAAAAGTTTAAATTCATTTATTTTAGATATTTTTCAACTGTAAATTATAACTTTTATTAAATGGGTCCAGTTAATTATAAATTAAAAAAATTATCTTTTGATAACTGCCCGGTTACCGCCAATAATTTAATCCGTCGGTAAAATAATTTTTATTATCCGCATAATTTGTTCGTAAATTTTTGTACAGTCTTCTTCTCCATTACATGGAAAATCAGTATAAATAATTATGCATTGCATGTGGGTGTCAATCCGTAACGCAAATATTATAACCTTACAATATACAAAACATTTTTATTACATTAATATGAAAATTTAATTAATTCCTTTTTACGTTAGCCATGTTTTCAATTTAATATTTATGTATTATAAATTTATGATTTCATATGTGAATAAATAAAATTAAATAAATAATTTGAATTATTAATTTTTTGTAACATAAACAACACAAAAAAAAAATTTCTAATTAAGTTCGAAATTAAAGAAAATAACTCACTGAATTAGAAAATAATAAAAATTTAATTTATTTATCATTTCACGATTTTAATTTATTCTTTGCGAATTTGCGAAGTAATGCACTGAAACCATTAATTAAATTAATATTGATAAATTACCGGATAGATTTCACTTTTTTTTTTGTATTATACTTTGTGTTATATAAAACTAAACGCGACTGTCAAATTCAAGCATCAAGTGCTGGCAATCATTAAAATCCTAAAATGTACACGATTCCAAATTACCCTTTTTTATATAACAAATCAATCAATTATTATTTTTAAATCAAACTGTACGCACGTTCTAAATATCTAAATATTTTGCTTTGCTAGATATGTACATAAGACAGATGATCGACAAGTGATCGCGCACAACAACCTTATTTCCATATAAATATATGATATGTAAATTGATTGACATTTTTCTTCGTAAATTAACTTTCTTCTTTATTAATTTTACGGTTTGCATACGGTTGCGAAAAAATCGACCGCGATCTCTATATAAAATACCTATATAAAAAAAGCGCAGTTTTGTTATTGAATTTATTTAAAATATGTATAAATAAAATAATGAAAAACTCAGCGGGAAGTTAACAATAATCAATAAGAACAAGTTTCTTTTTAGTTTTGTTTATTTATTTTCAATCAAATTCAAATATTTTTGTATAAATGCTATGGTGATCATGATGACGATCATTATTATGTATATTATAATATACAGTAGCTGCAAAGATCAAAACCAGTAGCAAAATATGTTTATAAAAAATTACTATCCAACTGTTTTATTTTTATTTTGGTATGCATAAAATCAACGAACGATCATAAAAATAGCGATCATCTCGCTCTTCATCGCAACGAGAGATCAAAAGGGGAAACATAACAAATTATTCAAAGGAATCGATCACAAAAAAATATATCAAAAGAGACATGATCACTTTGTAAGACAAAGATCAATATATGTATGTATAATATAAGAACCTATCGGCCGGTCAAAAAAATAAATACAAAAAAATAAAAAATTACAAAACGACGTTTTTATTAAAAATATTCAAACAATTCCTTATTGGCAACAAAAAAAAAACAAAAAACAAAAATAATAAAACGTAAGATCTGTCTGATTCTTGATATTCGTTTTTTTGTTTGTACCTTCTGTTCTGTTTATATTTGTAAATTTCTTTAAGATTTTGTTTTGTTTATTTGTTTTGATCATTTACCGACCGCGCCGCCAATTTGCCGTATATTCTTTCTCTTTTTGTTGTTGTTGCGCGTATTTTGTGTTCATCGAGTATTTAACAATAAAAATAAAAAAAATGTATGGAAATTATGTAAGAAATCATTAAAATTATATCCCTTTATTATACGATCGCGCATATTATATTTCTGTTGTGCGATCGAGGACATCATTTTTTTATTTTTTAATTCAACACCTGTTTTGTGAATTTATTGGATCGGTTTTTATGTTGGAATAGGATTGACTTTTCCCTTCGGTAAATTTTTGTATTTGAGGGATCATCAGTGATCGCGATAATGATACAATAAAGAGAGCACAAAAATAGACTTACGGTTTTTGATTCTGTTATTAGTGCCATTACCGGGACACGTGGCGTTGTAACCTCTATCCTCCGTTCGATTGCAGTGGATGCGTTTTCTGGAATTTTTTAAACCAACCAGTGAAGTACGCGCATACTGTTTGCGTTTAGTAAAGAACGGCTCACTCATCAACGGCATAAGTATACTTTCAAGCCTTAGATTCATTTTAAGGCCTTTTTAATTTCTCCTGAAAATACATTTCAAGCATCCTTCCTTTATCTATCGACTGCCGTC
Source organism: Tipula helvola (assembly GCA_963556165.1). Lineage (NCBI taxonomy): Eukaryota > Metazoa > Arthropoda > Insecta > Diptera > Tipulidae > Tipula > Tipula helvola. The sequence continues at coordinate 100,705,220 of OY744482.1, forward strand.
CAATGATCAGAACTTTATATTATTGTACCTGCATCTAAAGGATAATGTTGGATTTTTGGAGCCATTCTGTGACAAACCAACTTCCCTTTATTAACTTTAAAAATTCGATTTAGCAAAAAAAAATGTTTGTCATGAAATTTCATAATGAGGGATTTAGATTCTCATCCATAACATTGTACCATCAGAAAATAAATAAAATAATTTGAAAGAAGGTAAAAAAATGTTTCCACATATTTTATTGATTTCAAGCATTTTTGGGAAATTCCAGTTTAACGCTCTCGGCTTCCGAGATTTTTAAAACAGTCTCTCTAATCCCACATACCTAACCTCAAAAAAAAAATGTTCATGGTTCAACAAGTGTTGGTTTTTGGGCTACGGAACATACAGATATTCGTATATAATATAAAGATATTTTCCAGAATATTTGTTTATTGAACTCCACTTTAATTAACATGTCTTTTCCGTTAAAAGTGATCCCTGGTAGAGTTTTGTCGATGTTTTGAAAGTCATTGAATCCGAAAGAAAAACAAAAAAATGTCCTTTTAGATACCTTTACCCATGGTATATCAAGGCTTGTCTGATTTATATTTTTTATTTGTTTGTGATTGTGACCTGTACGTCAAGAGGATTGGGTATTTGCATTACGAATTTACCCAAAGCCTCCTGGAAATATTACTCCTTTGGACTATTTTTTATTTATGCTAATTCGAGGATTGAGTTGAGCGTTGAGTTAGGGGTTGGATTGGAGGTGGAGTTGGGTGCCACTTGTAGGTTGAGTTGGGGTTGAGCTGGGTTGAGTTGGGGATGAATTAGGGTTTAGCAAGTGTGTGTGCTCACCAATTTTTTTATAAATATAAGCTGTTGAGGATTGGGTTGGGCGTAGAGATTGAGGTTGAGTTGAGTTGGGGTTGTGTTAGTGTTAACTAAACAGTTCAGTATAGGGATTCCGTGCAAATTTAGTATGAACAATTTATACTAAAATAAAAATTATAGTGTGCTTTTGAAAACCCTTTATATGCGAATTGATTATTTTTAATTGATATTTCATAGAAATTATCTAAAGCAATCGTTGAAGGGGTGAAGCAAATGAGAAAATCTTTAGTTTAGTTAATTTTACTAAACTGAACGGAATTCCAATACTGGTGGGGAATTATTTGTTGGATGAATTATAGTTAGTTTGAGTTGAGTTAATGTAGGCGAGTAGTTTTTCAGACCATGTTGTTTTAGGAGTTGAGTTGGACATGAGTTTGGGGTTGATTTAAGGGCTTTCTTGAATGTCGAGTTGGGATTGAATCGGAGTTGGGTTAGAGTTGAGTTGGTGTTGAATTAGGGTTATGTTGGAGTTGAGTTTGGGTTGGAGTTGAGGTTGTGTCAGCGGTTCCGTTGGTAATTTATTTAGCTTCTGTTGAGGGTTGAGTTGGCAGTTAGCTTCAGTTTGTTTTCAGTTGAGTTTATTTACGTGTTTATTTGAGCATTGAGTTGGAAGTTCAGTTTGGGGTTGAGTTGATGGTTGAGTTGATTGTTGAGTTGGGGTTAAATAGTCGAGTTAAGGGTTTAGTGGGAGGTTAAATTGAGTTGATTTAAGTTTACTTTAGTGATTTTAGGATTGGGTTGGCCGTTGAAATTTGGTTCGAGCTGGAGCTTAGTTAAACTTTAATTAGCTCGCAATAGGGTTCAGATGAGAAGTTGTTTGGTGGTAGATTCGTAGATTGGGTTATTCGTTAAGTTTGTGGCTTAATTAAAGGCTCATTTGTAAATTGAATTGGGCTTGAATTGGTGGTTGAGTTGAATATTGGATTTTGGATTGATTTTGGAAGATTGATTAAGAGATTGCTAGGAAGTTTTTAATTTAATTATTCACATTTATTGTTATTTGTTTTGCTCTCCAAATTCAACTTTTGGCACATGTTTTTTTACAAATCAAATTCAACCTTTTGCAAATGAAAATTTGATTAGAGAAGGTTGAAGTGTTAAAGTGAGAGTGTTATTTGTAATATCGTACATAGTTAAAGTTCACACTGTAATTCGGTTGCATATCTTCCATATTTTTAATGACTAGCATGACTGGCATGGACAGCATATTGATAAATTGAATTTTATGGACAATAAGTGTCCAATCTACATTCCAAGAGGACATTGCCTGGCCGGAATTTAAGTGATTTCTTGCTAGTTTCCAGTTGCATTGATTATTGTAATTTGATTAGAAGCGTTTTGCTTTTATTATCTCCCTGGGTTGTTATTATTCGTATGCATAATGTTGTACATCCATCTTCAAAGGAAGAGTTAAGGTATCTTCTTTCATTGTTAGAGTTCTGGGTTGGCAAAGCAAATACTGGATCATTGTTTGGTTTTAGCAGAAGTTAGTGTTTGAATTGTCTTTTCTGCATATTCATGTTTTCAGACAGGCATAATCTATTCCTGTATGGATCCAATCGTCAATCTAGCTATTTATATTGCTTTACAGCTTCAGAACCGGAGTCTTGTAGATCCAATATATTTTAGTAACCGGTAATGCGGCTTGATACCCAAGTACACTCAAACCGACATTTGTATATTACTAGTAAAGTGCCCGTATACACACTGTAAGGCCAGAAGCTAGATAAGTGTACACACAAAATTATAAACTCATATTGGATCATTTCAAGTGGGGTATGGCCAAGTCAACGTGATCGGAAAATTGTTGTCAGAAGGAAATTATTGTAATTCTCCTTTTGATCTTCCTGTGAAGACTTTAGCAAAAATAACGTTTGCTTTCATTTGAGTTCTAATGAGCCGAATTTCATTACACAAAGCTCTGTTTGAAAAAAAATTCCCGAAAACATCGGGCACCACCCGGCCCAATTAGAATGTTAAAGGCTTTCAACTAATAAACCAAATTGGCTGCCAATGCTGTGGAGATAAACATAATCTAGCAAGGTGCCTAAAGTTTAAAAATATAACGATTTTAAAAAAAAGAGAGTTGGCCAGGTCTGCAAATTTGTGTTGTAATTGTTTTCACAGCGATCACAACGTGCAAGGACGTTCAATTGCGGAATGCTGGAAAATATGTAATAAACAACACCATACCTTATTGCACTGAGGTGAATATAATAAAGAAGGCAACAGTTATGTAAATAATGCTGAATCATCAACATCAGTCAGTGAGAAAACAACACTAATAGCTAACCCAGCCAACGCCGGCAGTATTAACAGAACCTGAACATTCTGTTTTAAGCGCCAATGTTCAGGTCAATCGTAGCGTTACTTAATCTCAACAGGAAATTTTCCCGGTGTACAAACATTGGTTTAGCTGATTTTGCAGCAACGGTGATAGGAGGTCGAACGAATATCAAAATTATGGCTAGAAGTGATCCATTTGAAGAGCTAAACGTGAATGTACTAATTGTGGGAAGAATAGCAACATCGATTTCTGCACATCCAGTTCCAATCGACAATCAAATTCTTAAAAAGTATAAGCAAATCCAAAGTGTTCAGTACTAGCAAATATTTACGTCCTGCTAGGTGCTGACGTTTTCTTCGAATGATTGATGCCGGAAAAGAAATCGATTTCTGGTGATATCATACTTCAATCAGCAATATTTGGATGGCTTGTTACTGGCACTACTAAAAACTAAATCAGTCTAAGGTCCTACTCAATCAAGGTTATTGAGGAATAATCTATATGGAACGCATTAAAAAAATTCTGGGAGTTGGAGGAGCCATCTTCTCAATGTCGAATACCGAAATCAAAGAATGAACTATTTTATAAAAAATTCTGTATAACGTGATGTTAATGGGCGATAATCGTGCGCATATACCTCTAAGGAACCCCGAGAATCTAATTGGAGATTCATATACAGCAGCATTGAAATGGTTAAATGCAATAGAACAAGTTCGTGGAGGAATACTAACAATTGGGACATATGAACACAATTAATGATTAAGAAAAGCAGAGTAATTAAAAAGAACAGCTCAACAACTAAGCTAAGGGTCGTTTTTGTTGGCTCTTGTAAATTCTCCAGTGGCATATCAATAAATGATTTAGAAGTCGGTCCAGTCCTTCAAAACGATCTGAATGATAATTACACAATTTCGACAGCACAAGGTAGGTTTTTCTATAGTAATATTGAAAAGATGTAAAGATGAACCAATCCGAATGAGCCACCTACTCGAAGCTGGTGAATTTCATCTACGAAAATTAAAATCCAATTGTGTGTACTCAGCCACATATCAGAAGACGACTGCGAATTATTGGAAACCACGCCAAAGCCGGATGCTGGCATTCCAATTCTCGGTCTACAATGGTACTCAAATATTGATGAATTCGGATACAACTTTGAAGAACCACCGCATGGTTCATTAACAAAACGCAAACTTCTGTCATATGTCGCAATATTATTTGATCCACTTGGCTGGATATCACCAATTATCGTAAGATTTAAAATGTTATTTCAAAAAATGTGGCTCTACACTAAAGACTGGGATGAGGTGATGAAGTGAAGTGAACAAATGAGTTATTACACTATTGGACACTATTTAAACAGGACATCGCAGCTGTGCAAAATATTCGAATCCCACTATATATACAATTAGTATTTGCAGGGTTAAGAGGTAATCCAAGTGAATGGAAGGCGTTCGTCGGTAACCGCACATCTCAACTAATTGATCGTGTACCGCTACTTGGAATCATGTTAGAGGCTGCGGCAATCCTGCCGATTTGATTTTCCGAGGCTCAAGTGTGCATGATTTGGTGAACAAGACATTATGATGGAAGGGTCCTTCTTGCTACAGAGAATTTGGCACGACGGAAATGACATTTTTTCGTTCTCAACCACAGGTTTTATCTTTTAACTTGGCACCATCGAATGAAAATGATACTTTGATTTTCATCTTCAAATACTTATCATCTTTCGAGAAAGCAAAGCGGGTAATAGCCAGATGACTAAACTGGAGATGCAAGAAACGAAACAACCACTCGTTTGAATTATATTTGAGAGCCGAAAGCATATGTTTGCGTTATGTACTAGCGACACTATTTGGAAACGAGATTCGTAGAATACAGTGCAGAAAACCAATAAATGAGAATGGCAAACTGCTTATGCAATCACCATACCTTGAACAAAGGCGGATACCTACGTTTTGGTGGCAGATTAAACAATTCAAGCATATCAGAAAATGCGAAGCATCCAATCATTATTCTCAATCATCCGATCGAATATTTAATTGCTAGTGATTAACACGAGCCAATTTACATGGAGGTCCGACATTACTGACCAGACCTACTTGTTACGTTTTCTATTAAAGTTCTAATTTCTAACGCAGAGACTACATTTATGTCGTATTAATTTTGCATCCAATATCCGATATGCTGATAAACATGTCGTCCTGTCGGCGATGTGGTTGTGTCGACCATCTGTCTTGTCAGCAACGTGGTCGTTTTGCCCATTTGGGCCAATAACATTCCTGTCGCCAATGTAGATATCGGCGAAGTTGCCGGTCGGCATTATTGTTGTCGGCCATGTGGGCAGATACATAAATTGGTAAAAATAAAAAATAAAAATAAAAACTGGTACATTTTAATTTTAAATTACTCCCAAATTCATTAATCAACGTTACAGCTATATTTGAATCCACATCTAACGAAACTTTATAGTATATTGGTAGTAAACTAATATTTTTGATTTTAACATTGAAATCTTCCGCATTTTTTATTGCCCAAAAATTATAACGTAATATGTAACAATTTAAAATATTTTGCAAAAATGTAGACAAATTACTTGTAAAATGCTGAACCATCATAGTTAACAATGTGGCCTCAATGGATTGCCGTCTTTATGGTGTACTTTAAGAAGACCATATACATCCTTGGAGTTGTGCTATTGTATTTCCTTAAGTTCTTAGCTACAGATTTTTTTATTTTGCCCAATCATTCCCGACATGAAATCATTCGATTTAAATTTGTTTGTACTGACAAAATACCAACTTTTCTTATCTCCTTTCGTTTTGTTGTCTGATAAGAGTAAGTCCATTCTCTCGAAATAGGTACTCGGGTTTTTCATGAGTTCTTGCAACTATACGCTGAATTAGCTTTAGAGGTTGAGAACAAAACGGCTATATACAGGACTTTGGAATTGGTTTGTGAATGTAATGTGGGGAGATTAAAAAAAAATTAAAATTTAATTACTTTACACTCTTTGAGAACAAAATAATAAATTAAAAAGACCACCAACGTTGATACAGAAATTTTCCATTCCATTATGAATTTTAAGTACTTTAATGGTAATTCATTCTGTAGTTTATATATTCAATACGCTTGTAAATTCCAATCCTATTAATTCATCTCATTAAAGTTTGTTATGCCTCATAGTTTTGTACTGGACAAATAATCGCAGACGATCTAAATATATAATATGTAAACCGTCGGCTTAACTATCCGCACTAATTAGATATATTCTTCATTGCATTGTTAGGCTTAATACATTTATGCATGGTACTCTCACAAGCACATGATGAATAATATTCAAACTGGAATTAGACGATAAACGTGAATTAAGCGGTTTTGGGAAAATTGACAATTTTCAATTACAATTATGTACCAAGACACATATAACTACCTTGTGAAATTTTCTTTTTCTTCAGTTTGTTTTCATTTCGTTCCATTCTTTGATATACTGTGTGTAACTAATTACATAAAATAAAAGAAAACTTAGCTATTTGACATATGATGACAAATTCATATAGAGGTTTAAAGTGTATCGCAACTCATACATTCGCACATATATAGATGATTCATCTAATGGTATCCTAATCAAATAACCATAAATTGGAAAAATTATTGAACAAAACAAAAAAAAACTAAATTGATCGTTACAGTAAGTACATAATTTTATGATTATTTTTCTCACGATATTATAAATTACATTAACACAATCGAACCAAATTTGGCATTTTGTCTTGAAATGTAATTTATACTTCTCACTGCAAAACAACAATTTTAAGAAAGTATAAAATAAATATCAGAAATAAATAATAAAAGAATTCAATAATGAAAAACTGTGTATACGATATACTGTCATTCCGTCATTTTTATAGACGCTTTAACACTTTCAGGTAAAATGACAGGCAGGTTTTAGAAAATTGACAAGAAAATTTCATTGCGGAAACCATGTTGTTATACCGTAATATTTAGGTATGGTAAGATTTTGTCCTGCATAGCAACACCCACCTCACCTGAATGTGTTTAATTCCAAATTAATCGATCAAACGTAAATGCACATTCTCAAGTGAAATCAATTTTTAATTTTTTTTTTTTGCTTAACTCTGTTTCCTTGTAGGTATGTATATATGGCAATTATAAATTGTGGGCGAATTAAAATTTAACCAAATTTGGTGGTACAAGAATGAAAAATGGTGTTAGGAAATTTCACTGTGCTTATAATATATACAGATACCAGAAAGTTGAAAAATTAGAGTGGATTTTATGTGGTGATAGATTTATGAAGTGTTTAGTTTAGATTTTATTATTATTGTTTTGAGTATTCGCATTACGTCCGAATATGACTAATGCGTTAAATCACAAGGGAATAGTTAAGTGTGACTTGAAATTTACTTGCTTTTATGCGGGTCTAATTTGTTTGTAATGAGGCTTAGAACATAGATTATGGTAGCCCACTTTGCTAAAGAAAATATTCTCGATCAGTATATCCTTCTTTAAATCAGGTTGTATTTAAATACTGAATCTCAAACCGTCTAAAGTGATCATTTCTGTTGAGTTGAAAGAACTATATCCTCAAGCGAACCACCTTGATATCATTAGCGCAGAATTTTTGATATAATGAACTAAAGTTTCAAAAATCAATTTAAGATGAAATCTAAGTTAAACATGACACACTAGGTTGAAACCATAGTTAACATGAATTTTTAACGAAACGAAACTCATTGTGTTACTCTAGTCGGTCCCAAAGTATGTATGTTTATTAAGCTATACTGATAGACCTAACAGTTTCAAATTTTAGTTTTTTGTTCAATATTTATTTCAAGAAAGTGCACTTGTGTTAACGAATATCAGAAGAAAAACACTGTTTTGTCTAAAAGTTTATTTATGGGAAAGCTTTGTTGAGCAAAGTTCTTATATTACAACACCCTCCTCATAAGCAGATACAGGGCACAGTGTTGTTTTCCGATTGGAATGGGTTTTCAATGTAATGGTGCTTGTACTTTTCCGTATCCAAAAGCAGGCGAAAGTTCAAATACTCGTGGTGCTTCTCTCGTGTCAAAATTTTAGGAAAACTGCAACAAATCGGATGGAAGTTTCCTCGTGCTCAATTACACTGAATGAAAAAACTCGGTAATTACAAACAAAAATAAAATGGTTAAATTAACGATGCACTATGATTGTTTTTCAACCGAGCTATCGCATATATATAACACAAGTGTTTGTTCGTAAACCCTCACTTTGCTCCACAACCACTCACTGCCTGAGTTTGGTAGCGATGGCTGCGGGTGAGCGGGAGTGAGTGGCAACAATTTCTAACACATTGCTTTCTTATAAGACCGAGAATGCTTCAGAATGTTCTAGAATAGTAGAGTAACCAACTGAGTGGTGGAGTGTCTGGTGAGTAAATGACAGAGATGTGAGCGCGAGAGAAAAGACGTGCTAGAGAGACTGAAGATGGATGAGTAAGGCAAAATATTTTAGAAGATGTCGGAATATTCCAGAATTTCCTAGAACATTCTATAATTTCTTACAATTTTCCAGAAAATTTCAAATGTTTCGAAATGTTTTAGAATTTTGTAGGATTTTGAAACTTCTAATTAGTTAAGAAATTTCTAGAATGTTTCAGAATTATTTCAAAATTGTTTAGAAAGTTCCGGGAGCATTAGAATGTTTCAGAATTTTTTAGAATGTTTCGGAATATTTCAGAATGTTCTCAAATTTTCTAGAATGTTTCAGAATTTTGTAGAATTTTCTAGAAAATTCCAGGTGTTCCAGCATTTTGTAGAAAATTTCAGAATTTTGTAGAATTCTCAAAATTTTCTGGAATATTCTAGGGCGTTCCAGAATTTTCTAGAAAGTTTCCAAATTCTTGAAAGTTAGACAAGGTTCCAGAATCGGGAGTGAAATTCATTTCAATAAGCTAGAATGTTTGGAAACCGAAAGTCGAATGCATCTGAATATTCTAAAATATTCTGGAATCTTTAATACTACATAATGCGAAGTTCGGCACACGTACAACAGTATTATTTTAACAGCAAATATGAACGGATTGAACAGAACAAATACTAAAAGTCCAATGCGAAAAGCGAAAGTCCATATTTAAGCGACAAATTTAAAAGTGATTTCTAAAAAAATATTTTTGGTTTAACCTTTTTCATTTTAACATTTCATACAAGTATAGATAAGAAAGAGATTTATACAATTTTTTTCCAACCAAATCGCAAAGAGTTACGGCGGTACGGAGAAATGAAGAACAAAGGGAAAGACGACATACTATAATTCTAAAAGGAATGCAACAAATAAGAGAAAGTTGAAGTGAAATCACTACGATGGTACTCCATACAACAATACTTCCGTATCACATCTATGGTTGAACGATATCCTGATTGAATTACGACAAAAAGCTAGGATATTGCTGGAAGAGTAATGTTTAGCGGTGACCAACCAAATTCTAATAAAACTGAGAGTTCAGTCACCATGGCCAAGTGGATTTGGTGCCACGAACAGTGAACTAGTAAGTTACTATACGGAGCGAGGATGAAACTAAACAACATGAATTTTGTGATTCCAGAATTGGGTTCAATTTAGAATATTTACTTAATTAGAATAAAATTAGACAATTTTATAAATTTTAAAATGGTTTGGAAACCATCGAATTTGGATTTTTTAAATTTATAAATACAACTTTTCTTGCTACTAAAATTTGAAAGCTTTTGAGAGGTGACTAATAATATTTTGCAGATTTACCAACCCTTAAAGGTAAATCTGCAAAATATTCAAATAAAATATTTTGGACAGTGGTGGAGTTTTTAGATACTTTTTTGATTGTTAAAATATTAACAATAAATTTTCGTACTTACTATGACGTAGGGATTTTCCTCATTACATTACCAATACACACTATTTTGATTTTTGTCGGTTTGTGCATCACTAACAATTGGTCTTCTATTTGATCGAATTAGATACATAATGTATATTAATTTTGGCGCGAAATTAGAAAAATATATATTTATTTATACCTATAGGTTAAGCTATCGGTTAATAAATAAATTTTTCGTAAACAAATTTAATCTGATTGAGGCTTTCGCAAAGTTTAGTTCAGCATTTAAAATTAAAATTTTGAAGCCAATTACAATTGGCATTAAATAAAATATTATGAAATTGTATTATTAGAATAGTTCAACTCATTATTATGAGTAAACAATAAATAAAATTTCACATTTAGCGGCAGACAAAAAAATTGGAGTTCATATAAGCCGAGGCACGGTTATTTAAAAATTCTTGTGGTGACATTTTTCATAGTTGATGTTGTTTGTTTATTTCGGATATATAGTTTGTATGTAGATATTGAGATTAACAAAATAGTGGTTTATTGTTCATCATTGTTGGGTGAATTTACCTCATTTAGTGCGTGGTGAATAATAAACTGCTGTGAGACCTCAAAGTTTTATTAGGCAGCTTCTATAGTATCGAATAAAACCAATATACGGTGCTCAAATTCGTGAAGCAATTTAATATTGCTACTAGCAAAAGCAACTTTTATTTTATTTAGGAGTGCTTATTGTGAAGAGAAAAAAACATCTTCTTCCAAATTTTCAAATTTTAAGTAATTGTTTTAAGTAATTTAAAAGAATTATAAAATACTTTTCCTTCTTGCTTAGCGATTTTTTCACATTTGGCCAGTGTTGGTGTATTTCCAAACCAATAGAAATTAACTGCCAGTTATATCAACCCAATGAAACATTATGTATCCAACTTACTACCATAATCAAGAAATTATGTCAGAAATTGACATATCATATCAAAATTCGAAGTATTATGCCATACCAGAATTAGAAACTTTGGTGTCAAAATTTGATATCTCATGTCATAATTCCATCGAGATATTATGCCAGAATCCCAGCATGTCAGAATCCGATAAATGATGTAAGCGTTAGATTTGCAATATCAGAATTTGTATTTGTGATGTCAGAAATCGATATGTCTGAATTTGATAAGTCATGCCCGAATTTGATTTTTTGATGCTAGAATTCGGTACATCATGTCAGAATTCGATGTATCATGCCAGAATTCGATATGAAATTTCAGAGTTTGAAATTGTGATGTCAGAATTCGATACATCATACCAGAAAAAAACAAATTATGTTAGAAATCGAAATAGCATGTCAAAATACAATATGTCACGTTAAAATTTGAATTGTTGATACCAGAAATAGATACTTCATATCAGGATTTGAAAAATCATAAGCGAATTCGATATGTTTTATCAAAATTTAAATTTTTGATGACAAATTCTATATCTCGTATCAGTGTTTGAATTTTTTATGCCAGAATTCGAGTTACCATGAAGAATTGTATACTTTATGTCAGAATTAGATATGCAATGTCAAAAATCGACATAGCACATATTCAAGATATTATGCCAGAATTCAATAAATTATTTCATCCGTTACTTCATGTCAGATGTTAAAATTCGATATATCATGATGTCAATCCAGAATTCGTTATGTCGTGTGGGATTGGAATATATGATGTCAGAATTGATATAGGTAACCCGTCTGAATTTGATACATCATGTCAGAATTTACATTTTTGCTGTCGGAATTTATGTATTATATGTGTCAAACATGGCATAGTTCAATATTTCTAGTCGGGAATTTATGATGTCAGAATTCAATATATCAAGCCTGTTTTGTTTGGGATGAGCAGGAAATCCAAAGACGAAAATTCTTAAAACTTTTTTTTTTATTTTCACAAAAATCCAAATAATCAAAAATATACTTATTTGTATGACAATCGTTTTGGCTCTGACTTTTTATTTTAACAATTCACAATCACAATTACCCAAAATGCATTAATAACTTAATATACGGAATGTCCGATAGGTGAATTGTGACTACTAAAAATTGAGTTTACTGGTTGCAACCAAAAAATATATGTTTTTAATTTAGCTGTCAAATATTGATATAAACAAAAAACAAATGGTAAGCTAATTTATAATATACATTAAATTAATTTTAGTTACATTAATTTATTTATAAACATTTTTAGGCTTAATTTCATCTAGGTGTCCAATTGTAAGTATTAATTAATCGCGAATAAATTGGTGTAATCCTCAATTATATCCAATAATTTAATGGTCATATTTATAGGTTATGCAGATGTAGAAGTGAAGTCCAGCTGGATATTCAATGTAGAATATCGATTTTTTAAAGATAAGTTTTATTATTTTATTATGCTTTAAATTGTATTTAACTATTTTTTTATTATATTTTCAGCAGTCATCCTTTTCTTGTGTGTCATCAATTTTGTTGGCGAATGATGCTCGACATTCAACAAAGCCAGAATTCGATTTGTCCTGTCAAAATTAGAGTTAATGCTGTCTAAATTCGATATGTCTGAAATCAGAATTTGAATTTTTGGTGTCAGAATTGTATATCTTATACCGTAGGCAGCCACAAACCGAATAATCGCGAATTCTTGATTATTAAATAATTTTTGCCTCTCTATTATTTATATCCAAATTCATTACATCAGAATTCATTATGTCATTCCAGAATTTGAAAGTTTGTCACAATTTGATAAATATGTCATGAAGCCTTCAGAATTATCTCAGTATTCGACAAGTTATATCGGAATTTCAATTTTTGGTTTTAAAATTCGATATTACAAGTCAAATTTTATATGTCACGTCAATATTTTAACTTTTTCCGCATTGGACATATTGGGTCAAAATTCAACATGTTTTGTTAGAATTCGATACATCATTTCAAATCATCATCATCATGTATTATTCTGACATAACATCTCGAATTGATATATCAAAGAATTCCATATCTCATAACAAAATTCGATAAATTTCTTCAGCCTTTGACTTTATGATGTCAGAATTCAATAGTTCATGTAAGAGCTTGAGTATGTATGTCAACATTCGAAATATCACACCGGTATTCGATAATCATACCAGTATTCGATAAAACATATTAGAATTCAATAAGTCGTGGTAGAAATTAATTTTGTGACTTCAGAATTTGAGTTATTGATGTTAAAATTCGATATATCGTGTCTGAATTCGATATGTATTCCAGAATTTGTATTTTTATGACAAAATATGTTCGATAACTCATTAGATAAATTATATCCAAATTTGAACTTACGATGTCAGAATTCGATATCTCATATCAGAATTCGATATATCATTTTCAAAACATATTTCCGAATTAGAAATTTGTAAAATATAGAATCATTTTGTGTCAAGGATGCACTGAATCCGTATAACTCTGTGATACACATACCTATAGGATCCACATTATAGTTGGCCTGTAAGCCTCTTACATACCATATATCACATCATAAAACCTTCGAAATTTTAACTGTAGCAATTTTAAATAATCTTGCAATCGATTCGTCTTCTCAACTTCGGTAAAATTTCAATGCATATGTATTTAGAGATATCTCTAAGTCTACTAGAAAATTAAATTTGCGTTTTGAATTATTAGTGAGACATGAGAATTTTAAACCAAATAATTATAACAATCAATTCCGTATAAAACAACTATAACCGTCTGCATTTATTTCCAATTGGTATACAACAACGAATCGAATCATCGTTGAAATTTTATAGTGAAATGATAATTTGATTTTAATTATAAACCATTTTAAGATGATTAAATATTGTGTGGTATAGTCGATAGATATATAGAGACAGGTTTCACAAAGTACCACAAGATATTGCCAAACAATAAAACAAATTTTGTATAAAAATTATTACCATGGTGAATTTTAACTTAAATCTTTTAATTTATTGATTTTTAATTTAATTTATTCAAGATGCAACTACGTATGGTTATTTCGTATAATATGAGAAAGAATACAAAACAAATAAATAAACAAAACAATATACGATGACAATAAGACAATAATTACTACTTACATAACATAAATATAAGAATATAAATTTGTTTGTTGTGTGTGATGCTCTGTTGCATTTCGGTTTAATTTTTTTTTTGGAGGTTTTGGTTTAAGCGCGCATAAATTAATAAATTGTCTGGCGCTTACGAAGCATGGGCCGCACACAATGCGCTGGCAAATTATAAAAATAAACCTCAAGCGATTATTATCATATAAAATTGAATATCAAAGTTTAAACAAAAAAAATTTTGTTTGGTTTGTCTGCGAGATATGGTTCCGCGATTTCAACGAATTTGCACTTATTACATAACACGCGCATTGTAGCGATTGATAACACAAGTTTTTTTTTATTTTTACCAATGTGATCGATTCCACGTGAATTATTGGGTTTTTCATGCCAAAATATTTTTTCATTCATAAATATTTTTTATGTGTAACCTTGTATCTTATCATTATTATTTTGGCGCCATTCACAAAATTTAAATTACTAGATGTTATACGATATTATGTTTAAAATTTCTCGATAAGCATATTATGTCTATAAATACCTAAAACTGTGTTAATTCTTAGAAAATAAAAATAATATTAAGGGAGTAGAACCGGAATGTGTAAAGTAAAATGCAGCTTGGGAATTCATTGCTACCAAATTGTCTCTCCATGTTATTCAGCTGCATATTGTAGAATATAGTGTGTTGCTTAGTTCGCCTAGGTTCTTCAGTGGTAATCTTACCATGTAACTGCGCGGGTATCTCAATTGGAATATATTTTCTTTCATCAATCAAAACTGGGAAAAAAATTATATTTTAGGATAACATTATATCTTTGTACGACTATATGGGTAGTCGCCTGCTCTTTGGTTCAGTATTTGTAAGAACCAAACCACTTAATGTGATTTGTGAGCTGATTCATTTCTGGCTACCTCAAAACAGGCAGTGTATTCGACATTCAGCGTCATTTTAACAGCGATATTCATTAGCAAGTGTGGTGTATTTATTTGTGTTCACAATTTATTAAACTATTATTTATCAAACTAATTTAAATAATAAACTATTTTTAAATACTTATTTTTTAGCCGTTACACAGAGGAAAGAGATTGCTTTTATGAAACGAAACTTATTTCATTTAATCATTGTGGTACAATAATTTTCAAAGTATCAAGCCTGTTTCTTGAATTGAGAAACTGCTTGAATAGGACAATAAAATTTCGGTTTTCTTCGTTTTAGGAATAATTGTTAGATCTAAGAAAGGCTAAGTAGCACTAAATCTAGCAATTATTTTATTAAATTTTGGTTTAAAACATTACAACAAAATGATTAAAACAAAGAAAGTGGCTTGCTTGAGGTAATTAAATAAGTTTATTAATTTAATACGTATCAACGTAAAATCAAGCTTATGTGTTGTTTAAACTAATGAATGGTTTTGTTTTAATGAAGAATTTGTTTTTTTCAATTTATAAGAGTACTCGCTGTCTATGAAAAATAGTTCTTAATTTAGCAACTGATTTCTTTATGGAATACGAGAGAAATTATTCCTTTCTTCTTTTAAGCGATTTTTGCGATTAAGAATTTTGTTTTTAAATTTTAAACAAAAACTTGCTAGATGTGAATACGAAACTGATCAATATGATTATATTTTCGCTAGATTAAAGACAAATAGTTCTTAATTTTAGTAGTTAATAGTTCTTACTTTCTGTATTGAATACGAATGAAATTTTTCCTTTTAGCAAGGCTTTTTCTTTTAAGCAATTTTTGCTTTAATTAAGAATTTTATTAAGTAAAAGCATGCTCGCTGGATAAGCAATTAAAAATGCCTTTTGTTATTTTACATTCATAAATAATAATTTATTTGGCTTTAATTAAAACTACTATCTTAAATTAAAATAAAATAATTTTGTATGTTTATGATAGATTACAATTACAACTAATAAATTATCGTATAAACTCAAAAATTAGCAAATAATGAATTTTTAATAAAATAATTGTGTTTTTTTTTGTTTAAGTTTTCCATTGAGAATTGAAACGTTGGGTTTTGATAAAAAATTTACAAAAAAATGTAAGCTAAGAAACCAAAAAATTATTTAAAAAAATAAATAATGCTCAACAAGTAATTAATATTAATTTAATTTATTTAATAAAAAAAATTAACTTTAATACAAAATAAAATAAAATTATATCATAATAAATAAATATAGTAAATATCAAATTTGTTTCATATTTGGTTTAATTCACATAAATCCAAGTTTCACGCATTTGGCGCAGTTCGATAGTTTACGTAGTAAAATTGGCTTTATAACATATGAATCCAAAACAATAAAATTAAATAAATTAAAATCAATTGAACCATCTGTAATGCTTCATAATGGTCATCGTACCGAATTATTTTTTACTTTTTCAGTAACCAATATAACGTTTGTATCTGAGTAAGCAATATCAGCTACTTTTAGCATATTATGTCATATGATCTACTTGGAGAATTTAGTTCTAAGTAAAAAGGCTTTATGTTTATTTCGATTGGGTCATGTTTTATTACACAAATATCTGAGCCTAAACCAACATTTTTAAGCATGAGCATAAATTTTTGCTAGAGAAAGGGCCGGAATTTTCTGTGAAAAACTACTGTTAGTATAGTTTTTAATTTTCCGATTTTTCGACTCATATCTCATGCACCAATAATGTATTAAAGGCCCTGATAGCTTGATAATTGAAGGATAATTTATCAAAATCAAAGTAATGTCTTGGCCTTGATCTTGTATTCAAATAAATTTTTATATAAAATGTTGTGTAATGAAATATTTGTATGTAGCCATTCAGTATCTTTACCGGAAAAAGATTCAGCAGAAGGTTTTGAGTTATATCTTGCAACATAATAATGTACTTGTCATTTTTTGTAACCGTATCTCCTAAAAATAACGTTGCTTATACTTTATATAGCTGAAATGTGTAACTTTTTCTGTTTAATATGATCAAATTTTAACTGCACTCCGCGCGAGTTAGTCTCTATTTCTCGTATAGTAAGGAATTTTTTTAAAATTATAAAATAGTAAAGACAATTACCTAACCCATATTTAATGATCCCTTCGAAGACATCGTGCATGACATCCACACAAGAATTAGAGACGACGTAAAAACTTCCAATATCATTAAAAATGGAATTTTCCCGAATTCCAGTATCTAAGTAATCATTTTACTGCAAATCTGCGTTTTCCTCATTTCTCATCTTTTTTTAACATTTTGCAGAAGCGACAACTTTGATTATGATTAAAAGATTTAGAAAATCCTATAATTGTGTTTAAACCCAGATTATCCCCAATTACAAGCCCTAACACAAAATATACAATTATATTTTCGTTTACTATTGTCATTGAAATACCCTCAGTTTCAGATTTCCTAATTGTATCAATTAACCTAGTAAACATTTGTGGTGTCCAAGTCGTTTAGATCTCTTGATTTCATAAACATAGCAACAAAAATATTTTCACCAGAACCATATTTTAAGGGTAAAGTTGGAAAACTATAATAGAAAGCTGCCAGAAACTTTACACAAGATTTCGAATCGAGAGGGTTTCCAGAACCGAAATCATCATAGTATATATGGTAAGGTATACAACTTTTTCTTTAAAATAAATCATTTTCTTTTGCCAAAGCTCGGCTTGAACAAAATTTGAAATGTGGCCTACATTATCTTTAAAATGATTTGAACTGTGTATTTTCCATTCTTCGTTACACAAAAAATTGGTTGTCCAAAAAATGTTGTTATTTGATATTCTATAGGCATTAAAATGCATTCAGTATTATTATTAGCTAAAACAGCTACTCCTTTTCGCATTGCTTCCGATGTTTGAGAATTAATAAGAAGCTTTTCAGGTGGTT
Organism: Tipula helvola; assembly: GCA_963556165.1. Classification (NCBI taxonomy): domain Eukaryota; kingdom Metazoa; phylum Arthropoda; class Insecta; order Diptera; family Tipulidae; genus Tipula; species Tipula helvola. The sequence continues at coordinate 100,723,196 of OY744482.1, forward strand.
TACAAAGATTACGTGCTGTTAAACTTTTTATTAATAAATATAATGTTTATTTTTTGAAACGAGGCAGAACAAAATTTGAACATTTCTTCGACTATATTTGGAATATTTGCATCAATCAAAGGGAATATTTTTATTAATTCGGAAAACATTACTTCAATCACTTGAGATGTCAAATTTTTTCGAATATTTTCAAGTAACGTGGTTGTAACATTACTATTACTTGAAATTTTTGTAACAAATGCAAGTACTGATTTTTTTTACTTTCTCTTTAAATTGTACTACATTAATAGTGAGATCATTCCGGGCATAAATGGCGTACATTAATTATTTTAAAATCAATGTCAATCTGCAATTAAATATAATTTCTTATTGCAATAAGTGCCCAAATTGATAATTTTTTATGTTGAAAAAGTATTCGTTGAAATATGTATATAACGAGTATAGGGCAGGGCAATTGTACTATCTTAATCTTCCCAATTTCAAACATAATTCCAATTTAATACTTACTGAAAAAATATATCAAGAAATGTTTTGTGTTAATTTAAAAGTACAAACTAGAAAATGTATTTACAATTAATTTATTTTTAAAGTTAAAAGTTCGTAAAATTATCGGGTTTGCTTAAATATATTGGCAAAAAAACCCTTTTTTATATGTATCTACATCAATATACAGTGAAATTCCCTTATAACGTAGAGAATCCGCTGTTATAATCGAATGTCGTAATATACGGATTTTAATTATACGAGTAACATAGCAAATCAGTTCAAATTTCCGACGTTATAAGCGTAATATCGTTATATCCGATGGCATTATAAAAGTGAATTTCACTGTATTAATATTTACCAATCACAAGCCATTAGATGATTTTAATCGTGGCCAACTGTCAAGAATCTCTGCCGCCTTTAAGTTATTTTGTTCATGTAATTCCTTGTGACGCCCTTTAGCAGTGCCTTTCTATTTAAGTTCAACTGTTTCCGATGGGGGCTGCATGTAAGAAAGCCATTTCTTGTTTTCTTCGAACTCTGGCTCTATTTCTATTTGATTTTTCTCTAAATAATTTAAAAAATAACAGAGATAAATTTTACAGTACTATAAAAGCTCAAACCATATTTTATACCTGTTTGATCAATTGTTCTGTCTCCTGCTGTATGTTTTATCGATGAAAATTTGACTTTATTTTTTAAAAAAAAAACAATTTTTTCAGTTTGCTGTAGCTCGGTATTTGTTGTAGAGTTTGCCGGCCGGTATTTTTCCTTCCCGTATAAAAAAGTGCCTACCATTATGTGAGAAACAGATGTACATAATTATGCATTCATCAAAATTAGAATGAACTAGTGTCTATGAAATGAATTCCATGTATTCTGCATGGCATGCAAAAATATGCAAGATGTTTCTATTTCTAATTTACTACGCATCGGTAGACTGTATTACGTAAAAGAAAACAAATCAAGTACAATTTGCATATTTTCTAACTTTTTTCAATCAATTTTTTTAATTTGTTTACAGAAAAAATAAGCTTTTAGTGACAAATGCCATAATGGAGGATACAAATTAATTAATTTGTGACAAAATAAGTCATCATTCATATGAAAAAATAGTAAAATAAAATTAAATGTGTAACAAATAAATGTCAAAAAGTATAGAACTGCATGCAGCACATGTGTTTTAAGTGCATATCTGCTGCATCACTGCATGCATAAATAATGCACATCTGTTTTCCACATTACAAAATCAAATGCATGCATTAGTTTATTTTAAGTGTTAAGAGTTTATTAAATAGTTGCCAATTTTCCAAGTTGTTGTTGAAAGAATGTTATTAAAATATTTAATAAAAACATTTTCATGTCTATAAAAAACAATTAATATTTAAATAATTTAGAATTATATGTGTCTTATCTTCCCTGATCAAGAATTCAAGTACGATACTTTCGATTATCAAATTTCTGGTATCGTCGTCCATAGAACCATTTTTGCTATAAGCATCAGTAAATTGTTTACCTCGCTTTATATTAAGAAAATTTTGAATTCCTACATAAATTAAATGAATTCGAATTTGAAATGAAAAGCAAATAAAGTTTAAAATTTACAAAGTGAAAAGCAGAATGTAGTTTGCTTTCACATGACTCTAAAGATGCGCTGGAACTAGGAATCAAAGAGTTCATCTGTGTATCTATGGATAACGTGCTATTGCTGTTACGCAATGTAGAGGACTGTAAAGGAAACCCCTAAAAATCAAAGGTAAAGAAACGGAAATGCAATATTGGTATTAATTAAATTCTATATTAATCTCACATTTGCAACGCGCCATTCCCCAATTTTTGATTGGAGCAAACTTTTTTTGCTAAGATCTGTTGGGTCTGGAAACAAAGCATCCATATCTGATTCTGTTAAAATCTTTAAATTCATAATGTGATCAAAATTTGATCCTAAAAGAATTTTAAAATTAGTAAAAAACACAGTTTTACTGTAACTTAGAAGCTAGGAAGAAATATTAGAAAATAATACCAATTTGATTCGAGTCCCCACTTATCTAATAAGTTATGCAATGCGTTGGGTTGATCGTTACCAGAATCAAGCGTATGGTAAGCATTAAATGAACTCTATTCTCTAAGTCAAAAAATGATTGAAGATAAAGAATGTAATTGATTTGTCTGAACCCCTAGTTTTAATAAAAATACTTGTTGAGTACAAGAAATATATATTATACATGCTCTATTAGATTGTGCGATTTTGATCCATCCTCTCAAATTTTACTATATCCATTATCTAATTGTAGAAAAAATTCATATTTTTGTAACTCTACGAGTAAATTTACATTGCTACTTGAAAATGTGTTCCACTGATGAAAGCAATATTTAGATGAAATATTTTCTTTTCTAGGGAGAAGCAAAATTGTATTTTCTTTATATTTCCAATAGAGTACCGATATCCAAGTAGAGGTAGATGCCAACGAGTTTAGGATGAATTCAAATTACCGAAATATTCAAAATAGCATTATGTACCTAATATTAAAAAAATTTTGAATATTAGCAAGCAATTTTTTAATTCAATAAAGTTTTGAGTCGTTTTAAGAGATGTTTCGCTTCAATCAATTACTAAACATTTCTTGAATGATGAGTGGGCATTTCTAAACATTAAATTTATAATTTAAGCGAAAGCTTTCCTAATATGAGTTTAGTATCCACAGTATTTCTAAAGTTTTTGAATTTTTTAAAAAAGTGAGTTACAGCAAATCTTCAACTTTGGACACCTCTCTATTTTGGACACTCCTCTATTTTGAACACATTCATTTAGTCCCTTGGAAACCTATATACAGATATATTGGATAACCTTTATATACATATGGGAAATTGGACATCACAAATAGTGAGACAGCAGACTGCCCCGGTGGCACAGTTGTTAGCATGCTTGTTTTAAGCCCTGGAGGTTCCGGGTTCGATTCCCGGAGGGTGATGAAAAAATCACGGCTGGTTAATTAATGTAGGATCAATTAATTAATCACTCATTATCCGTTAAAAAAAAATGAATACGAAACTTCAATATAAAGCGCCCTCTATGGGATGTAGCGCCAGCGAACAAAAAAAAAAAAAAAAAAATGTTCAATTAACTATGGAATTAATGTGAATTCAAAATAAAAATGTTGATATGCACGTCATTTATTTTTTACTAAAAGAAGAAGAAATTTTCCTTATATTGGACACCTCCATAAATTGGGCAGCTATGATAAGTCCCTTTGGTGTCCAATATATAGAGGTTTCACCGTATTTATAAAATGTTTTTCTTGAATTAAGTCAGTTTTTGATTGTATTAAGGAAGAACACCACTGCGAGATTTTCAAAAAATCGATTTTTTTTTTGCCTTTAAAAAATCCTTTAAACCCTCAAAAATATGATACAAATTCGTTTATAGCTAAAAAAATTTTTTTTTAGAAGGTTTTCAAGCATTTTCCTGAGAGCTCTTATTGAGAAGTTATTGATACCAAAAACTTTAAACGCGTTTTTCTCGAAACCGTGTTTTGGAAATCTGCACGCAGCAGAACTCAATCAATTTTTGTTCAATCGACTTGAAAATTTAACTGTAGCTTCTTAAGTAGATTTAAAATCGAAGACATGAGTTTTTTTTGATTCATTAAAAATTAAAAAAGATATACAACTTTTTATACGAAAATTATAGTCGAAAAATGAAACTTTTTCTTCAAACTTGTCTCAATTTTTTATTTTTTAGAATTTTTTAATTTCTTCATGTACTTCGATGCTAAAACTAATATATTTCTTGAAAATATTTTATTTTTTGTTCCAGGAACAAATTTAAGACACTTCTACTGCGTGTAGTGGAGCGACTCGAATCAAAATCCCTTCTACTAAAGCTACTCTAGCGCCGCCATTTTGTATTTTTTTTACATAAATTTTTTTTTTGTTTACTTAAATATATGCCAAATACAGCCTAAAAGTTTTTTTTTCTATAAACCCAACCCATTTCTCAAAAAAAGTACCAAACTAAGCACTTGAAAATGGTAGGTCACAATGGTGTTCTCCCTTAATAAACCATTGAATTGCTTGATTTAAATGTCATATTCTTGATTTGACAAATGTTGTAAAATCATATTTTAAGAAAAATACATTTAGTTCAATAGTTTTTACGATTGATTTAAACAAAATCTGATTTCTATTTAAATTTTCTATAATACTTGTATTAAGAAATGCGTTTCTTACTATAAGCAAGTTTATTTGTTTCAGTGTAATTTCATCCATGTTTATTGTTCAGTTCCCGACTGAGGCTACTGACTTGGATGATTGAATTTATTTAATTTTATTAAAATACTAGAAATGTTTCATCGGTGATCATTAAATTGTAAGGGAACCGCAATGGAAATATTTTCTCAACCACAACAATCTGTTGCTTATACAATGCGGCTATTATACATTTAACAAAATAATTTGCATAATTGATTCCAGCTATATGAAATTTAATTTTAATTACACATCACAAAATAATTTCTTTATTCGTATCTTTGCGCGCGAACATCTATAATTAATTATAAATTTGTAAATTCCCCTTCGAGTATTTTTTTTGTACTCTATCTAGCTTCATTTAGTGATAATAATATAGACAGATAAAAATAGTTTTGTTTATAATTAAATTAAGTAATAAAATAGGTAAATTTCTTTTCTATTTATACAGAGCCGAAATCTTTTCTTTTTGTTTTTTTTTAATTTAATTACGTAATTATTGGTTATCAGCCGGTATCTTGCACGGTTTGTTTATGTGCGCCTCTATATAATTATTCAGTAGCTTGATTCCGATGATATATGAGCGCGTCAAATTTTATGGTGTTTTGATTTGGATAACAACTGATCATGGTCTCTACCTGTATACGTTTACATGTATAACATCTATACCGTATCAATGCCTTATAAATCAGTGTGAGAATTACCACAAAGCACTGTATCGATACGTACAATGTATACAAAACTTGTCTAACGTGAATTAGTATTTTGTTCAATTTCTGATTGACAAGATTTAAAAAAAAAAAGAAAAAACACATTTTTGTGTTACGACCTCAATCTTATAATTCATGAAATTATAAAAATATTTATGAATAAATAAAAAATTTAATTTGAAATAAAATACAAAATATTTAATTAATTTATTTAAAAAAAATCAAAAAATCTTTGCACTGTTGGATTGTGTCCTTGTATGGACAAATGTATATGAATATTAATTAAGACAACAAGTTTTAATTAGTGTGTTGTATAATTATTATTAGTACAACTTTCAAAATATGCATAAATAATTCGCCAGAATAATAAGTGTATCACACATAAATCAAAACAATTTTTTTTTGTTTGTAATCCTGTTCGATTTCATACCGGTACTTCGTGGGAAATTGATTTCTTAAAATTATCATCACCATTTCTAGAATAATGCAAAAACACAAACATATTTACGAACAAGCGTGTTAGACGATTTGACATTTTTGACGTGATTTATACACAATGAATTATTCGCGTATGACACCCGTAGAATAAAATTTTAATTTTTTGGATTTTCATTAAACATTTTTCTTTTTTTTTTACTAATCCGTAATGATTTCGTTCTGCGGTGTGTACAAACTAGTTTTCATTTGGCTTAACAGGAATACTTCATACAGCGCGGTTTGATTAGTCTTCAAGCAATTTTACAAGTTTTGTCATTTGGGAGAGGTAAACAATTGTTTCAATTGCACTTTATTCAGCGAATTTCAAATTTATCAAATTTTACGCTTTAAAAATTTTCTTTTAGAAAGCTATTTTTAAGCTCTTACTTAAGCTAGCTTTGATTAAATGCAGGGAGAACTGTCGCTCGATGACTAAATTAATCAACTCCAAATAGGTTCAATATTGTCTTAATTACCAGGTTTTAATGAAATAAAGAGCTTTGAAAGTAGGTAGGTAAGTTTATAAGCTTCCGCTGGAGCTTAAGCAGGGAGAACTGTCGCTCGATGACTAAATTAATCAACTCCAAATAGCTTCAATATTGTCTTAATTACCAGGTTTTAATGAAATAAAGAGCTTTGAAAGTAGGTAGGTAAGTTTACGTATACGCTTTCGTTGGAGCTTATATGTGTGATGCTGGAGCATCAATAAAATAAAATACAACTTTTATCACTATGATTGATAATTCAATCTTCAGAATAGCAAATTTAAGTTATTTTATTTTAAAAGCTCACAATGAATTCAATCAATAAAACAAATCGTATCTTGGCTTGAATTACGGTTTGTGCATTTACAACCTTAAATTTAATAAAACTTTAAAACAACAAGATCGTTGCCTCAATAAACTCTCAATAATTAATTTTATTTCCAATATACATAAAACATAATATATAATCAACGGGTCCGAGGAACGGCTTCAAAATCGGTCACAAATCATTGAATTTAAAAAAAAAATTTAATTGAAATCTTTATACATATTTATAAATCCTGCCTAAGTGAAGGTTTTACTTTATTTTGGTTCATTAAGGACGCACAATATCTAGAAGCTCATTTAACACATTAATCGCCACCATAATCGAACTTACTCAAGCAATTTTCAGGTTTTGCTCCTGGTAGGCGAAGCTTTTGAAAGATACAGCAAATTTATCGTTTGCGTCGGAAATCAGTGACTGACATGGCCTTCTACTAAATCCCGTATGTCAACATATATGTCTGGCATGGCTCATGTAGAAGTTCTTAGTGTCTGCCACATATGACTGACATGGCGATTAACGTGTTAACAGTTTTATGGTTTTAAGAATCTGTTCATTACAGATTCCGAAACATTGAAACAAGACCGCAAATTTTTTGTTCTTCAAGCAATCTAATTCAAAATTAAGCTTATATAACTTTATTTGGAAGCTTTTATTTTAAGATTTTAAATTCTTTATCAATAAGCCAAATTTAAAATTTCTCTACCTTACTTGAAAATATAAGTCAGAAAATTTTCGAAAACATTAAATATTTAAACTTCCAAAGCACTTGCAACAAACTTTACATATATGTATTGAAAAAATATTATTATCACTCATTGGTATAAACTCATAGATTTGGAACCTTTCCACTGAATTAATTAAAATATCAATAAAAATAAAGCTTTTTCCCGCTTTGACTGACAATACAAATTTCAACGTGTTAAAATAAAATAAATCCGTTTAAGGAAAATTGAAATTTTATTGTGAAAGCTCACAACGATATCGTAATATCAACGAAACTATTTTAGGGAAAAGTTCATTTAACAGTTACAACATTTTAGGAAGCTTTTTATTACTGATTCAAGTACAGAATTTTTTTCTTTCTAAGCAAAATTGAGCTTAGAAAATTTTATTTTAAAATGTTTATCCCATTTCATATAAATTAGAGAATTTTTGCAAGCATTTAAAATTTAAGCTTTCACAAATTTAGAAGCTTTACGTATTTTGAAAAAAATGCAATAAAAACTCGCTTAATCTTTTATTATTACTAATTGCTTTAAGCTCATAGCTAGGCATAGGGTCATTTGAAAAACATAAATAAATTTAAATTAAGCTTTTATTGCTCTGACTGGTAATACAAAGTTTAAATTTTCAAAATAAAGAAGATTTAAAGCCTAAATCTCATTTACATCTTTGGATTATTTTGAGATTTTCTGAAAAAGCTAACAGCACAAAAAAATAATTCAAAATTCAAATTGCTAAAAGCACATTACAAATTATAAAATCGATTTAATACTCTCAACAAGATCGTTGAAGTAGTTCAACAATTTTGGTATAATCTATTAAGTTAAAATATTTTTACGGTTTATTAAGGACTTTAGAATAATAGAATTATTGTATTTTTTAACAATTTAAACTCAACATTAAAAGCTTATTTTAGAGTTTTTACCTTACTTGTAGGCTAGAAACCTTAAAATGTAAGCTAGAAAATTTTCGAAAATGTTTAAAGTTTAATTTTCCAAATATTTTACGCTACTTCAGAAGCTTCACATATTTTTAAAAAGTACAAAAAAAAACTCAGGTACCCTTTTCTTACCTCTAATTGATTTAAACTCATAGCTCTACTCATTTATGGCTCATTCAAATGCTTTTGCTGAAGTAAATAGAAATGCTACCAAACAAAACTTTTCTCGATATGACTGAAAATTATAATTTCAAATTGAGGAAATAAGGATGTTGATCGTTTAGCCTAAAGCTCATTTAAAGCTTTTGATTTTTTTAGATTTTATTGTTAAAGCTGACAACGAAATCATAATATCAATATTTAGTTTATCAAATTTTAAATTTTGCCTTGGTTTATGCTTTCTGCATGTAGAACTTTGAGTTTTAAAATTGCTAAAAGCACATTACAAATTATATATTTATTATAAATAATATCATCAAGGTGGTTTAAGATGTTCAAGGAACTTTCAATAAAACCGTTAATGTTGTTGAGGTTTATTAGGGACGTACAATAATTAAAAGCTCATTTATCAGTTATAAGTTTCAGAATGCTTTTCATTATTGATTCAAGAACTTGAAAACATGATTTTTTTTTAGACTTAGGTCAAAATAAAACTTAAAGAATTTTATTTGGACGATTAATTTTAGGCAAATTTTAATTTTGCTCTCCCTACTTGAAAATATAAGCAACATCATTTTTGGAACAAATTTAAAATTTATTGTTCTAGAACCCTTTACACCTTCATAAGTTTTATGTATTTTGAAGATATACACAGGACAACTTGTGTACTTTTACCTAATAGCTTGGGTTAAACGCATGACTGCACACATTTAGTACATTTAGGGCACATACATTTAATGAGCTTTAAATTAAAAACTTTACGAAGTTTTAGAGAACATCAATAACACCAAACTAAGCTTCTGTTGCTCTGACAGGCAATACAAAATTTAAAATGCTAGAACTAGGCGGAATAATCTCCTAAAACTCATTTAAAGCTTTTGACCTTTTGAGATTGTATTGTGAAAGCTCACAACAAAATCATAAATAATCAATCAATAACGCATTTTGGCTTGAACTTTGTTTTCTGCATTTAAAACATTATTTAATAAAAGCTTCAAAGTAACTAAAACGGCATTCCCTTTTATGATTAAGCTAAAGACTATCAACAAGGTCATTTAAGATGTCCAATTTACTTTAAATGATGCATATTTAAATGTTACGCTTAGCGGTTTATTCGTTATGAACTGTATTAAATTCATTTAAAACGTACAATAGTTAAAAGTTCATTTAACAGTTTAAACTTTTATGAAGCTTTTCCTTGATGACTCCGAAATTTTGTTTTTTACAATCTTAAAGTAGACCTTTGTGAAATTTATTTTGAAAAAATATAACCTTGAAACTTTTCGATAATATTTAAATTTTAAGCTTTCAATACCGTTTGTTCTCCTCATAATCTAATATTTTAACTATCCCACATGTCGAAGCTAACAAAATCTAATAAATATTTTCTCACTCTGATAGACAAAAACAATTTTAAAAAATTCGGAAGATATAGTAACTAACATGATTTAAGCTTTGAAGTTTTAATACTTTGCTGTGAAAGCTCGCAATGAAATCAAAATATCAATATATCTTATCGCTTTTATTCAGATTTATAGGTGTAACGTTTTAAAGTTTATTAATGTTTATTTTCAGAAGCTTTAGATTAATAATTCAGGAAATTTCAAAGAGGAACTGACTTTTTTGGCTTTCCAATAATCACAAGTCGAAATTAAGTTAAAAATTCTCTATTTAATTTTATAGATCCAATCATTTTATGATTTACAATTCTCTTTCAAGTTAAACTTTACCTAAGTAACTTGAAAATATAGTTTAGAAAATTATCGAAAATTATATTTTTCTTCTTAATATATTTTGAAAAATTTCAAATTTTTCGATAATAATATTTTCATTAATATTTCAATTAACTTAAATTAGATACTCTAAAACATTTTATTGTTTAATTTCATCAAGTTTGTTTGTGATAAAAGCATTGCACATTGGTTTAAATTTACCAATCATAAGCTGGAACCTTAAATTGGAACGGAGCTTGAAAAAAGGTGGAAGCTCATTTATCTGTTTACTTTTCTGAGAGGTTCCCGCTACTATTAAATTTAGCACCCAAGTAATTGTCAAAATTAAACTCTTAAATGGCCGATAGATTGCAAAATAAAGCTTTCAGAGAAATTGTTTTGTTTCATAACTCCATTTAATCGTGGTTATGTGAGGAACCTTTTAATCATTCATAGCTAATATGAAACCACACAGTAACGTCATTTGTAATAAAATAAAATAAAATTTTTCTGAAACTTTCTGATACAATGATTTTCAACATTTTGAAACCTTTAAGTGAATTCAAATCATATGAATATTTTTTGAAACCGTAACGTTTTGCCAAGTTCATTTTTGTAAACTGATTTATCGACCGTTTAAATTGTTCTTTCCAGAGTGATCGAACAATTCAATTTTTCGCGCTTTTTATTAATGTGACTTTTAAAGTTTGTTTTAAAAATAAGCTTCTTAAAGTTCAGATTCAGTTAAAATTAGAATACTCAAGCTTGTTGAACTGGAGAAACTTTTAGTTTTACCTTTAACTTAAGATAATCCATAATTTTTCAAAAAATATTTCAGAGTAATAAAATTAAATGTTTGAACAATCTCAAGCTCATTCAGAGTTAAAATATCTGTTTGAAATTTTCTTTTTGAGAATTTACAGTATAATATAAGTTAGATAGCTTTAACATACCACAAATTGGCTTCAATAGGCTCACTTAGGACTTTTTGTTTTACAGGAGCACCTGTAAAGTCAAAAATTATTTTAATTTTTGCTACTGCTTCAACTTTAGCTACTGCGATTGTTAGCTTTTATCAGAACCTCTAAACGCAGTGGTGACCAAGCCAAATGAGTATTTTTGACCAATTTTCAAAATAAATAGGGCAAGAAAATTAGAAAAAAGAAGTCAACTGGACAACATGGTAATTATTTATGTGTCCAGAGTCATAGAATATATCACTAGGAATTGTATGGTACGACCACCGCAATAGTTAATCAATGTTGCGGTATGCGGTCCACGTGCCGCATTTCTCGAGATGAGATAAATATTGCAACGGCTTTCAAACTCATTCCACAGTGATAAATTGTATCTTACAATTTGTTTTGTAATGCTGGCAATAAGATATTGTTTCGTTATTTTTTAATTAAATCACTTTGTCCAGCTTCTGTTTTCTCTAAATTCTGTGACGCTTCTGTGACGCTAAATTCTGTAATCGTAGTTTTGTTGCTCTATTTATTTTGAAAACTGGTCAAAAATACACATTTGGGTGGGCCACCATTGCTCTAAAGAGCCATAATAATCAAAGTAATCTAGATTATACAAAGCCACAGGTCTAAAAAACGATGCTTTTGTAAGGGAATTAGAAACGAGGAAAAACCAAACTTTCCATAGTAAAACACATAAAACATATGGAAAATCAGTTTTTTTCCTAAGAACACTGTTTAAATGAAAACGTTACACTCTTAATTCTAAGATATTTGCATAAATGTATTTAAACCAAAATTGCTCAAATTTTCATAGCAACAGCAGCATCCTCGTCAAATTGAAATAAAAACTTACTACAAATCGTGTGGTCACTAAGTCAATACACATTACATAGATAGCAGTGACCGCAGTACAAATTTGGTAAAATCGAACCAAAAATTACCACCTATCGAAGTTTCAAGTTTACAATTAGTAAAAACGTGTGATGATAATTTTGTGATTAAGTAACTTTTTTTACGTATTTTTCTATACATATCTTAGACAAATGACGTACACTAGTAAAACTAAAGTTAAATTTACCAAGTCTTCTTGTACGTTCTTTAGAAAAGCTTCTCAAAAATGCTTACTTATGGGTGTGATTATGGCTTTATACTCTAGAAGGCTCTGATTAAACGCATAAAGCTCATATTAGTTAAGGTTTTATTGTGACGGCTCACAACGATCATAATATCAATGAAACTTAGTGTGCACTTAGTTTAATTTTTGAATAATTAAAATGAAAGTTTTAAAATAATTAAAAGCACGTTACAAATATTGTATTACTTTTAAGTATTTTCAATAAGGTTTATAAAGATGTTCAAAGAGCTAATTAAAGCTTAAATATATAGGTTTATTCGTTCTGAATTTTATTAAACTTAATTTAGGGGAAAAATCTTATTTAACAGTTAGACAATTTTAGAAAGCTTTCCATTATTGATGCCAAAACTTTTAAAAATCAAGAAAATTTTAATATTATTCAACTCTTGAAATACACCTCCAGAAGCTTTACTTATTTTAAAAAATTACAAAGAATTTTTCATCGATTTCTTGTCATGTTATTGGCTCAAACTTATAGCTAAGCTGATTTGGCTTATTTAGAATCTATCCGCTGGCTTTAAGAAACCTTGATTAAAGTCAACTAAAACTTTTCTCGCTCTGACTCACAATACAAATTGCAAATTTCCAAAATAAATAAGGTTAAACACCTAAAGCTTATACAAATATTTGGATTGTTTTGAAATTTCCTTAAAAAAAGCTTTCCAATTGCTCGTTGAATATGTTCAAAAAACTTTTAATGAATCCGTATTGAATTTGGAGTAACCTAATAGGTTTAAAGATTTATTCGTTTTACATTGTATTTATGTAAGTCTGTTAAGAATAGCAGTAATAGAAATGTTTTGTTTTTCAACAACCTTAAGTCAAAATACTTATAGAATTTTATTTAGAAGCTTTATTTTAAGGATTTTCTATTATTTCTGAATACAATTTTTTACATTGAGGCGGCTTTTCGTCAAATTTCTGAAAACTTTAGCGAAACGAAATAAACCTATTGTGTAACCTTGCTCTGACTGAAAATAAAAATTTCAACATGGTAAATACGATGTAAAGCCCAAATAAAGCTTTTAATGTTTTGATGTTTTTTATGAAAGCTCACAACGATTTCATAATAGTAATATATGTACTAATCGCTTATTGTACAGGTTACTCGTGTTAAGCTTAAAGCTGATATAACAGTTATAATGTAAAAAAGCTTTTCATTACAGGTTACGGAACTTTCGAAGGAGAATTGAACTTTTTTATTTTTCAACAATCTTAATTCAAAATTAAGCTTAAGGAAATTTGTTTGGAACTTTTTATTTTATGATTTTTAAATCTGTTTCAAGAAAACAAATTTAGAATTTTCCCACCTTATTTGAAAATAAAAGTTAGAAACTTTTAGAAAATATATAAAATTGAATGTTCCATAACCATTTACCCTCCTTCAGAACATATTTTGAAAAAGTACCATTAAAACACTTTTCTTATCGATTTAACCATTTGGCTCATTTAAAGGCTGTTGCTGAAGTTTAGGTAAACATCAAAGAAACAAAACAAAACTTTTCTCTATATGACTGAAAATAAAAATTTCAATTAAAGAAAATAAAGATGAGTAGCCAATGGCTAAAGCTCATTTGAAGCTTTTTACTTTTTTAACTTTTTTGTAAACGCTGACAATCAAATCATAATATAAATATATAGTTTAGCGCATTTTGCCTTGAATTATGCTTTGGGCATTTAGAACTTTGAGTTTTAAAATTATTAAAAGCACATTAACAATTACGCATATGTGCTTTCAATAAAGTGGTTTAAGTTGTTTAAGAAACTTTCAATGAAACCGGTAACGTTATTGAGGTTTATTAATTACGTAAAATAATTTAATGCCCCTTTAACAGTTTAACGTTTTAGAAAGCTTTTCATTACTGATTCCGGAGCTTGCCAAGGACCCTTTTTTTTTGCTTTTGATCAGTCTTTAATTGAAAACTTTAAATAGCATTTAAGCTTCTTAACTTTACATTTATGCTTCTAGCTTAAGTTTAATGAAACATGAATAAAACCAAATAAATCTATCCTCGCTCTGACTTTCAATCAAAATTTAAAATGATAAAATTAAGTGGAATAAACGCGCAAAGCTCATTTAAAGCTTTCGATGTTTTTATTCTGAAAGCTCATGCCAATATTATAAAATCGATATAACTTACCGTATGATGGAAAGAACTTTGCTTTCTGTATTTATAAGCTTAATTTTAATAAAAGCTCTAAAATAGCATATTACAGTTTTTGATTGAATTTAATTAAGTACTCTGAACAAGGTCGTTCAAGACGTTCAACAAACTTAAAATGAAGCAGATTTGAATTAAGTTGGTGAGTATATTCGTTATGAACTTTATTTAGATTCATTTAGGACGTAAAAAAACTTAAAGTTTATTTAACAGTTAGAACTTTTTATGAGGCTTTTCATAATGATTTGAGATTTTGAACTGAAATTTTCTGTTTATTACAATCTTAAGTAAAGTTTATTGAATTTTATTTAGAAAAAAACCCAAAACCCTTTATTCTCCTCATACTCTAATATATATTTATGCCATTTGTCGAAGCTAAGAAAATATTGAAAATGACAATTTCCTACATTCGGGCTTTTCTCTGGAATTTAAGAAAACGTCAATAAAATCAAATAAATCGTTCGTCGGGTTGACAGAACAAAAAATTTAAATGTGACAAAATTAAGACTAAGCTGATTTAAATTAAAAGCTTAGTAAATTGTCTTAAGTTTGTCACATTTAAATTTTTCGTCTGTCAAAATGAGAAAAATTGTATTTGATTTTATTGACGTTTTCTTAAATTTTTAAATTTCAAGTTTTGATATTTTATTGTGAAAGCTTACAATGAAATCAAAATCAATATAAATTATCGCTGATATTCAGATTTATAGGTTTATCGTTTTAAACTTTATTAAAATTCAAATTTAGAAGGTCCAATAAAAAAAGCTACACCAGTTATATCGTTTTAGAAAGCTTTTCATTAATAAGCTAACACTTAAAATTCTATTGTAGAAAACATTTAAAATTGTATCTGCCAAATCCTCTATATTTCCTCAAGAAGCTTTACGTATCTTGAAAAGGTACAAAGAAACCCGCACTTTTGTCTTATCGCTAATCGATATGAATGTCAATAAAACGAAATAAAATTGTTGCGCTCTAACTGACAATACGATTTTCAAAGTGAAGAATTTAAACGGATTAAACGTATTAATCTTATTTAGAGCTTTTATTTTTTCGGTATATTATTGTGAAAGTTCTCAATGAAATCATAGTATCACTAAAGTATGCTTTGTGAGCATTTGTAATTTCAAAAATATTATGCTTTGTGCATTTAAAACTTTAATTTTAATAAAAACCTTTACATTATTAAAAGCAAATCCCAAATTATTTTAATTACATATTATGTATTTCATTATACGTTTTAGGAAACTTTCCATGACCAATTCGGTAACTTTCAGCGGAAAAACTGGGTTTTTTGGATTTTCAACAGTCTTAACGTCTTAAGTTAAATTTAAAGAATTTTATTTAGACGCTTTTATTTGAATATTTTGAATTATCCTTTGCTTACCCTACTTTAAAATATAAAACGTTTTACACTTATTCAGCACTTTATACCGGGTGATTTTTTTAACCTGAAACTTTCAAATATCTCGATAAATAAACACTATACGGAAAAAATGTTCATAATCCAAATTTAATCAATCCATGCGGGAAATATTTTAGTGCTAAAATTAATCCCCGTAGAATCCGAATGTTCAATAAAAAATAGGGACTCCTATGTAACATTTCAAAATGGAGAAGTGTGTACGAAGAAGTGTGTCTGATTTAATTGCGGCACAATCATTTCTGATTCGCTTAATTATATTCTCATGTGTTGTTGATTCTTGTTTCTATACTTTGACAAAATCCCGATTTTGGAAATCAATTCCCTGAAGATTTTGGTGTAAAGACCCATGATATGGATAATACTTACGCGTTTTAAAATTTTCCAAACACTGGTCTGGAACAATCCGGAATCGTGAGCTATTTTTCGTGTACTAATAAGAGGATTATGAGCCACTACAGCCAATACAGCAATTTCATTATTTTCTTCGGTGACTGTTACTCAAGGGGTCCTTTTTTTGGTTGAACAGTTCCACCGGTAATAAATTGTTTGACAGTACGGTAAAATGAAGCATGCGACCAACTTCTATCCGGTAAACGCTGAGCGTAGAGCATGACAGAATTATCCTGCCCCCTTCTCCATAAACCAGAACCATTAATTTTCTTTTATAGAGCATTATAGTGAGAGCTTTACATTTAAAGTTTCTGTTTAAGTTTAGGCATCAATAAGAAAAATACATCTTTTGTCACTCTGACTGACGATAAAAATGTCAATATATAAAGAAGATTAAACTTTAGGCGTTTAATTTATTTAAAGCTTTTGATTTAAACTCATTTAAAGATTTATATCTTTTGATATTTTATTATAAAAGCTTCAACGAAAGCATAATATCTAAATAACTATTTTTATTTTAGTTTGAATTATGTTTATGCATTTATTACTTCAATTTTAATAAAATCGTTAAAATATCTTAAAGCACATTGCAAGTTAATTATTTAATTTTAAGTACTTGCTTCAACAAACTTTCAAAATAGAAAATGTAAGCCTGTAAAATTCGTTTTAAACTTTATTTAGGTTCATGGACATAAAATAATCAAAAGCTCATTTGACAGTTATAACGTTTTATTATTTTTGTTTGTTTACGCCAGCTATTTTAAATTGTCAAGAAATCTTTTGAAATTCAAACACATTTAAAACAATTAATATATCATTTAAAGCAGATTTAATTACTACTAAGCTTTCAAATGAGAATTATATTTGTTGGGTTTTGTTAAAGTCGCAAGCGTGTTTCATAATTTATAAACAAGAGTTAACATTAAGCTTCTAAATCGCGAAAGCTTTACATTTTTAATTCCTAATATATTTAGAAAAATTTTTAATTTCTCTTTTTATTTCATTATCATGGATACGATTTCAATAGATAGAAATTAAAATAAATAAAAGCTCAAGTTTTGTTAAATACTTTGTTGTTTAATTTCAGCAAGTTTATTTGTGAAAGCAGCATTGTACATTGGTTTACATTTATCAATCATAAGCTGAAATTTTTAATTAGAATGATGCTTTTAAAAAAGAAAAATGAATTGCTAGAAGCTCATTTATCTTTTCTAAATTTCGGAAAGATTAACGCTACTATTAAATTTTCCACCCAAGTCATCGTCAAAATATAACTCAAACAGAAAATGTATTGCAAAATTAAGCTTTTAAAGAATTTTTTAATTTGTGTGAGGAAAATTTCACTCACACTGCATTTATAGTTACTATGAAGCACCATACGTTAACGCCATTTGTAATAAAATAAATTGTTTACAAACATTTCGATATAATGATCATTTTGAAACCATTAAGTGAATTGGAAATTTTTGAATATTTCTTAAAACTGAAATATATTGGAAAGATTTTTTTGGATAATTTAACTTTTCTTGCGCTTGCACAAACGAAAGTTCTTTCAAAATAAAAAATTCTGCTTAAAAATTATTGGTTTGGAAATTAATCAAATAGCTAGTGTTAACTTACCACAAATTGGCTTAGAATACGCTCAACAGTTGCAACATATTTTTAGAAAATTTGTCATTCCGATGTTCCGACATTTTGACGGATAACAGGCTTAGAACTATTGCATATAATTTGGAGAAAAGCTAGTAAAGCTTGTTTCAATCTTACTACATCTTGTTTTTGGTGTAATTTAATTCCCACCAGTGTACCAATTTTCTCATTCGCAACTTTTATTTTGATAACCGATTTATGAATACACATAGGGTTTTGGGATTTTATTTTAATGGATCGTATTATTAGCTATCTATCAGATGATCATGCGATCTCAATTACACAACTTAATTTGTAAGCTTTAAACTGTAGACTATTTCAAAAAATCCAAATAAGATTTTCGAATAATCGCTTATATTTGTATTTTATTATATGAGTTACCAAATTTAGAAGAAACTATCAATGGCTACTAAATTTAAAACTCATATAGAGCTTTTTTAATATTTTGTTAAAAATAAATAGGGCACTTACCTAAATATCATTTCACCCAGATTATTGGTGATTGAAATGGTTGGTTGAAATAATCCATTACTATTGAGCCATTATTATTTTCGATAGGTTAACAGCGTATTTTTTTTTTTAATTTTCACAGCACGATTCACCTTGGTTAATTATCCAAATTCTCAAAATAACAACTAAACTTTTAATCTATGCATGCTTGTATCAACAGCGTCAATAGTATGAGCTTTGCAATTCTGAATTTTAACGTTTTAACATTCATTTAATACGTTCATTTACTTTTACTTTAACTGTTAGTTAACTGTCAACTTATGGTGTTCAATGTACCGTCAACTCTAACTACAAGTAAGCTCTCTCTATTAACACTTTTCCGCCCGCTGACGTTCGAAGAGCCTTGCAAAAGGTATGGCGACAGAGAAGAAAATGTTTTTGAACTACCGTGCGGACGTGAAAGTATTAAGGTGACCATACATCCTGAACTAGAAAACATTACTAAAATAAAGGATCAAAGTGAATGAATGCGAAATTGATATCCGGCGACGTTTCCATCACGAGAGACATCAAACTCAATTTAATTCAACAGCTGCCACAATGTTGCTCAGTATTTGCATACTGTCAGATGCATACTGTCTTTAAGTCCCAAAAATCAATTAGCCTGAAAAAATTTAATTTGAAGCTCCTTGTTCGTTCATTCATAGATTCAGTACCGTTTCGTTTTCTGCTGCAATCAATCCATTGTCAACATAGATTACCATTACTTTCCAGCCAAATTTACCAACTAAATTTGCAATGAGATGCCTGCTTCAAGCGATAAAAACCATTCGATCGCTTGCATACATTCGCCGACTGGATGATTACTCGACTGAAAGTTGCTTGATGCCACATTTACGAGGTTAACTCAAGCACAACCAATCGGGCTTTGTATAACAATCTTCTTCGATACTCGCACTGTTTATGATCATCCGATTACATTTCAATTGTCTAAATTTAATAGACAATATCCATAACTAACAGACATGACGCTTTTACCTTGGAACATGAGCGAAAAATTCGTAAATCTTCAACTTTTAAAGAGCTTTAAAGCTAACCTTAAACATTTACAGGAACGGGTTGTAAAATTTGCAGAATTTTTTTATTTTTTTTACAGATGAAAATTCGCCGAATATTTAGATATATAAATAAAAACTTCAAGCTCAATGTACTTATTAGTTGATGTTTCTCATTTCTGTATGCTGATTCTCTAAAAAATAAGATAATGGGTAAACGCGTAAGCTTGTAAAACGCAAAGATTTCTTTTATAAATTTGCAATTTTTTGATTTTATTTGAAGTAGAAGTCAAATCGAAAAATTGAGAACTCAGTAAAGTAAGCTTTGGTTTTTTGCCAGTTTACACGTTTACCCATTATCTTATTTTTTTAGAGAATCAAGACCCTGGAACTAAGATGATTAAGACTTATGTTATACTTTAGCATTCAAATGAACTTTCTAAACTTTAAAAAAACTAGTTTAGCACCGATTACCATTGGTAAATTTTTAAATGATCTAATTAGGTTTATTTATTAATTGTAAAGGAAACGAAGCTTTTGTATATACTATGTACATTATTTAAAAACACTATGTTGCCATACAAAAACTAAGAGATTAGAAAAATCATATAAATGTTTGTGGTACGACAATAGCGACTCACTGCTATACAAAAATGAAATTATTCAGAATATCTAGAAACCAGTGGAACATAGAAACTTAGTTCTAATTTGTAAGTCAGTGGTTTATTCCTTTAGTCATTTTTAATAGAGAAACGATCGATTTAGAAGGTACTATTGTTAACTTAAATAAAATAATTTCATTTCTTCTTTTCTTTCAGGTCAGCGGAGGATATTGATACTGTAAGTAATTTTTAAAAATTATTAATTTATAAATCTTGATATTTATTGTCAGAACTCATTTATTATTATAAAATGGGCTGTGTTAAATTTAGTTTTTCTAAATTTTACTTCTATTTTACGTTATGGCGATACAACGCCTGTCTTGCAAAAAATTTCTTACTTCAAACGCGGTATAAATTTTAAATCTTACCATAAGATATTAGAATCCAATGTAATATGCCACGAAAATACGAGAACCAGTATATAAAAAATGACATATGATCAATGTTTAACAACACTATGTCACCCCGTTATTTAGTATATTGCAGCTACAGTACATTGAATTTAAAGGAATAATAGTTTCCTAATGAGCTATCAAAAATAGAAAATCGACTGGAAGCTTTTAAATAAAGATGCTCAACACATTTTTAATGTATCAAAATTACATGTTATACATGTTGCTTCATCATGAGCTTTAAATACACATTATATTATTTAATAATTTAAAACGTTTGATTGCAAAAAATTGAAAATACTAAAAGCTAATTTTATCGTTAAAGCTTTCTTTTAGGCGAGTATTTTTTGATGAGGTTTAGGCTTAAAGTCATCCATCACTGAATTGGATCTTTTCTTTGGAATATTGGTTGAAAATTAGTAAAAGCTCTTTAACGTTTTATATTTCTTTTAAAAAGCTACTAAGCTTTTGAAAGTTAAACATTACTCGATCTTCTTTATTATTACAATTTGCAATGAATTTAAGTAAAATGCCAAATCAAGGTGCCCCCAAGGCCCCAATAAATATAGACTGTTTACAAATTTTAAAAGCATTAAAGTAACTACGCATTAATTAAATTATTAAACATTTGTTTTAAGATATTCAATAAGTTTTATGATTTAACTATCAAAATAGACTCATAAAAGCTCTCTGAAAGATAACTGAATTTGCCGATGTACAAGTAGTTGATACTTCAGTCTGATTGAAAGCACTTCAAAATAATTGTATTTTTTCGCAAAACAAAACGCATTTCAGCATTAGTCGAAACGCATACAAAAGCAATGCTTACTTCTAAATGAACTTTTACACACTAAATAATACATATTTAAAATTTTCGGCAATCAGAACTCATATATTAGAAAGCTTTATATTTAAAAAAACGTATCACTCAACAAACTGTGTTTTAACTCAGCCCTGATTTTAACCTGGAGAGTTTTAAACAAATCTTTATTTGCAAGTTTCTGTGAATAAGTTCTGCAATTTGTCTACATTGTTGAATCCAAACATTTTCACTCATATTAAAACTGAAATAAGTTTTTCACTTTCGTAATAGCTTATAGCTTTTACATAACTTTTATATTTAAAAGCTACCGAGAATATCAAATATGTAAAGCTCTAATTTAATATTAGCGAGGCTTTTTATTTTAGAGCTTTTAACTAAACCGTTTAGAACTAATTTATTTTAGCAAACAGTTCACTTCCTAATTACAACTTGGTGATACTTTTGTATCACGCTATTTGAGGTATTCCTGTTCATATTTTATGATAACACTGAAATATATTTTTTGTTATGTACACATAACTGATGTTTGATAATGATTATGTTTAATGATAACATAAATATAACATTTTTCATCTAGTTTAAGTTTATTTCGAACAACATTGAAAATTATAATTCCTTAAGATGTTGTTGTTGTTGTTGTTGCTTCTGGTTTAGTTTTTTTTTTTTTTATAAATGTATGCTGCTTCCACATCTTTATGTATTTCCAAGAATTTTTTATAATGATAAGATTTGTGATTGAATAAATAACTAAAGAATATAATTATACAATTAAAATAAAATAAAAATTACAAAAAAATATTCAAGAAATTAAAAATTCTATAAACATAAAAATTTAATGAAATTCATTGAATTTTCCAATGAAAATAGCAACAACACAAAATTGATGCTGCGCGAATAAAGTCATTGACCTGGACATTGTAAATTTTTATTGAATTGCGATGTCACATAAAATTTGCGGAACAAAATAATTGGTGGGTTTTATCAGGTTTGAGGGCTCGATATTTAAATAACAATAAAACGTATTTATGTGGTGGTTGCAAATTTTGATTGGTTAAATTTGTTCAAATGTCCAGAAACCATTGATGTACATCATTGTGGAGTGAATTTCATACGCAAGATCAAGAATTGTCGCAAACGACTTAACTATTGAATCTTAGGCTTAAGGGTGAAAATGAACTGCTACGCAAACGCATTACGAAATATAATTTTTACAATGAAACACGACATTAAGCACGGTTTTAAATTGCACAGTACCACACGCCATTTCAGGGAGGCATTTCTGTGGTCGGCAAGGGGAAAATTGAAATTTGCCAAGTTGCATTGTAATTATCACGTTTCATTAAATATTTATGTTGTGGTAAATGTTCACACATAAGCCCTGTGATTTCTTAATGAGACTTGTGTTTTAGATAGTTTAAGGGTTAGGAAGTCGGGAACTTTAGGCTATTTCATGGAGACGCCCTTGAGATCGCCGCAATAAATTTCGAAAATTGACACAATTCGTTAGAAATGTTAAGTAAGACATTGTGGTTAATTTAACCTTGAAAATGCTTCATTTGAGTATTCACAATTAATGTATATTGTCTTGTAGAACTATTAATAAATATTTAGTTTAATAATGCCATCGACCAGTTTTCTGGCATCGGGTACTTCAACGAGTTCAGCTAAATCGAATTTATTAAACTGCCGTCTGTCTAGGATTTTAGCCGAGCCACATAATTTGAAAAAGCTTTTTCGTGATAAATTCTCAAACTTCAATCAATATACATACGTCCGAAATTTATAGTCGTTAGTGCAACTATTATGTGTACCGAATGAAATTTGTGATTTGTACATGAAGAATTAAAACTAAACGGCAATATATAATCATTATTTTTCTGTACTTGTTCTATTGCACATATTGTACAGTTTTTAAATAATCGTATTCATTCAAACTTTTTGTTCATTTTACGGCGAACATTCACCTTTTCATAATCCCATTTATTATGTATGGATGTGATCTTAAGCCGCATTGGCAAACTGCTTGCCAAACCTTATGTTTTTTTGCCAAATTTTTCAACAGCTATGGTAGTAATTGCTCCGTTTAGTTCTTTACCTTTCTTTTTGATGTAATATTGGGGACCTGGAAGTGTCGAGAAATCCATTTTGACGTAGGTCTCGTCGTTCATTACGAAACAAGAATCTTTTCTTTCGTTCAACCATTTGTTGTGTTTCTTTGCTCGATCGATCCCTCTATTACATAGTTCAACACTTCTTTTGGGGATTTTTGACTTCTTGTATGTCCGTAGATTATTTCTGGTTTTAGCTCGTTCCACAATCGATTTGGTTGTTTTGGTTTTTCTGGCCAAATCTCGCACAGACATCGAGGGATGTTTCGAAATGACTCTTACAATTTTCTGATCCAACATTTTATTTGGAGCACCTGATTTTTCTCCGGATCCGGGCTTGAGTGATACAGAAAGATTGATTTGACATTTTTTTTTACATTTGTTACCGTATTATTGGAAACACCGGCCAATTTACCAATTTTTTTATTGGTATACTCAGGATGATCATTGCACAATCTAATTATTAAATCACATTTTTCTCCTTATGATGCGTCCATTTCGAAACAAATAAAACAAATGCCCAATTTGACGTTTATTCGTTTTTTTAAATTGTTTTTCTACAAAATAACGGTACCAGTTTTTTTCTTTTGCGTAGTAACCTATGAGATAATATAAATTTGGGAATCACAAATTTCATTCGGTACACATAATATAAGGTTTTCCTATTTATAAACCTTAGATTTGTTTATAATGTAGCAACGTTTATAGTGATTAAAATCCATTACTATAAATATTGCTACAAAATATCGAAAACAACAAAATAAATTCGTTATACGATTTTCGAAAATTATGGCTATGGAAATAGCAATAGTTACGACTTTAAATAAATTCGGGCCTAAGATTTACGGAAGGTCGCTATAATTGTTCCACTTAAGCAGATTATATGCCGACGAATAGAATTGCGTAGGTCTCAAACATAGCAATACAAATTATGTACATACATATGTGAAGTTTTAAAAAATGTTAAGCTAAAAATCTATGTTTGGACCAATAAGATGGAAGACGAGATCAATAAGTATAATAACAGATCATTCAATAAGTAATAACAAACAATTTAAGGTCGACTGGCCCGAAATTGTGGAGCTAGGATAAAATATTTGAGCAAGGTTTCGAAATTTTATATTTTTTTAAATTTTCATAAAGGAATTTAAGGGTCACCGGGAACAAAACGAACTCTTAATTAGATTAATTTGTGTGAAAGGTGTTCAGTCACGTGAACATACCAACTCACCATGCTGCGCAAGCATGGCCTCAATCGTATAAATAGTCATTCTTGTTATTATTATTGATGAATGAAATTTAACTACAATGGAAAAATGTATATTATGCATTTTTCCTTAATATAACGTTTTTATATTTTTAGTCAGTTCATTGACACCAAATATATAATTTTTTAACATACAAATTGTAATATTAAAATCAGCAATTTTAGTCGATATTAGTTGTTATTAGTATAATTAATGTATGACCATTTTGTATATAAATCAAACATTTGTCTGATTTAATTCAGTTCAAAAATTAATTGACTCAATAAAACATCGCCTTGACCAACGGTAAGCGATACAAAATTAATAAAAGAATAAAAAACCAACAACGTCTTTTATTCACAATACAAAACTTTTGGTAAATCAACGACTATCTTAAATTTACAACTTAAGAAATAAAGTCTGAGATTTACACATAGTCCTTCGAAGCCACTAAAAAAACTGGCACCAATTGAGAAGTACATCGCCAAACAACAACCGGCATCAAAAACACCAACAACCAACTGGAAATTTACGATCTGCAAATTCGAGTCATCAAGCAACCAGCATCTATAGCAAGCCAACAAACAACAGGCAATCGACAGAGTTAACAACCAAGCAGCACCTACAAGTTCAAGCCATCAAACAACAGCGACATACCCAGCAATACACTACCAACAAACGGCGGAACAATGTCGACCTTAGGCAAACAAGAAGAAGTAGGCGGCAAGATAATCCAGATGCACACAAACTACAATAAAGATGGAAATGCTCGGAAAACAAAGACATATCTGGAAACAAAAATAGCTGCTTTAAAAGCATTGTACACAGAATATGTCGCAACGGATGATATCATCCGACAGATGCAGCCACCGTTAGAGCATAATCATTCCTACTTCGACTCACGAAAGAAGATAGCGGAGATTTACGACCTCCTAATCGATGATATGCGAAAACGATTAAACTACGGGCCACCACTAACACCGACACCAACAACATCAGCGGAACACTCGCAAAGTACATCCTTAACAATGTTAAGTACAGATGACAGCAGTAAATCAACACCAAAAGAAAGACAAAGCTCATCTAATAACATTCCAACTTCCGTGACAGCCAACAGGAAAGAGTTCGACCAGATGATGAAGCTACAAAATATAAAGATGAGGGCTCCATATAGAGAGATAAACACAGCTAAAGAGGCATTAGCACAAAAAAAAATCAAAACAAGCACTAAAACTTGTTTTGAAACATATGGAGAGGATGATGGAACAAATCATGGACCTCGACGATAAAATAAACATAGAAGTTTCAGAAGAAGATGAAATCAATGCAAAATATTTCATGGAGAATTAGTTCGATAATATTAAGCAGGCGCATGATGACATTGTGATTGAAATTATAATGGAGATTGAGAATGATCAACAATCAAAACACAATTCAATAGATATCCGACTACCAAATATTTAAATTCCACATTTCTATGGAGAAATCATGAGATGGAAAGGTTTCGCGGATACATTCAAGAAACTCGTGCATACAAACCAAGTGCTTATGGATACCCACAGGATCAACTACTTAAAAAGTCATTTATAGGAGGTCCAGCCGCTAAAATAATAAGCCATCTTGAATCAACCGCAGAAAATTATCAGGTGGCATGGAATATATTAAATAATCGCTACAACAACGAAAGAATTCTGGCAGCAGCATATTTTAATCAACTAATTAATCAACCAAATATGATGACAGAAACCGCGGCAGGAATCAGAACAATGCACGACACAACAAGTGAAGCCATTCACAACATCAATAATATCTTGAATGGTGAAGACAAATATGATGCCCTGATAATACACATACTTCAGAAGAAATTAGACAACGAATCCATCAGAGCCTATGAGACAACTTTAGACGACCCAAAAAAGATTAAAAATTTGAATCACTTTTTGTTGTTTTTGGAAAAAAGATTCCAATCACTAGAAGCACTAGGAAGTAAACCGAATCGACAACCCTTACCAACCGGCCGATTACAACCACAAAAAGCCATGACAACGCTAGCAGCAACAACAAATAGATGCGTCAATTGTAAAGGATCACATATGATTGAAGCATGCAAATCATTTTTGGAGATGTCAACAATAGATCGCAGCAAAATATGCAACATGAATAATCTATGTCGGATATGTTTAGGAAAACATAATCTTTCAAAAATATGCTTGACAGAAGGGAAATGTGTGGTATGCAAAGGAAGACACCATACTCTTCTCCACACCAAAGAAGGTGCAACTAACAAAATTGAATGCCGACAAATAAATCCACCTGGACAAAACCCAAAACGTGGCATACCAGTTGCGGAAACACACATGATAGACAGCACAACAACAGCAGCTCAGGTAATACTGAGCACAGCATTAGTTAAAGTTCCAAGCAACGGAGGTCACCCACAACTACTTAGAGTGCTGATTGATCCAGGTTCTCAAGCATCATTCATAACTCATGAGGCAGCTAAAAAATTAAATATATAGAGCAAGAAAACGCATGTAGAATTTAAAGGAGTAGGAGGAGTGACAGCCGGAGTAGCAGAACAACGGATGACATTCAATATTGAGCCGAGATTTCCGTCGAAATTCAAAACACAAATAAGCGCGCTAATAGTAAATCAACTAGTGGGAGATCTACCAGAATACAGTTTTAATGCCTGGAAATGGCCACATATTAGTAATTTGTTATGGGCAGATCCAGAGTACAATAGGCCTAATAAGATCGATATATTATTGGGCGCAGATTACTACCCAGCGATAGTAATGAATGATGTGGTAAAAGGCGAAGCAGGAGAACCAGTGGCACAAAAAACAGAACTAGGATGGATAATATGTGGACCAATAAACTATAATGAGCCACCAAGGGTTCAGTGCATGATAACAAAAACGGAACTTGACAACAGGTTAAAATCATTCTGGGAAATAGAAGAAGTACAACAAGACAGGCTATTAACATAAGAAGAACAAAATTGCCAGGAACATTATGAGGCAAATTATCACCGTGACGCTGATGGGAGATATACAGTTCGAATCCCATTTAATCATAATCCACCAATACTTGGGGCTTCAAAAACAAGAGCATTAGCCAGATTCCTGCAGTTGGAGAAGAAATTCGCAGCATCACCAACATATGCCAATGACTACAAAAAATGCATTAACGAATACATTGAACTAGGTCACATGCGACTCTGTGAAATTGAAATGAGTCCATCAGAAGAATACTTCATACCACATCATGCAGTAGTAAAAGAAAGCAGCACAACGACAAAGCTACGTGTTGTTTTCGATGCCTCAGCTAAAACCAGCAATAATAAGAGCCCCATTAATCAACAAATGGTTGGGCCAACACTACAGGAGGAATTGATTTCGATCCTGTTAAGATGGAGGAAACATAGGGTGGTCTACACAGCAGACATCGAGAAAATGTATCGCCAAATACGAATACATAAAGATGATCAAAGGTATCAAAAGATACTATGGAGATCAAACGAGAAAGATGCAATTCGTGAATATCAATTAACAACTGTATCCTTTGGAACAGCTAGTGCCCCATACCTGGCCATCCGCACGTTACAACAGTTGGCCAATGATGAGAAAAAGGAGTTTATCATAGCAGCCGATATAACTTCACACGATTTCTATGTGGATGATTTACTAAGCGGCAGTGATTCTGTAGAAGAAGCACACACACAGCAACGTCAAATCATTACAATGCTAAGTAAAGGAGGATTTCAACTACGGAAATGGGCTAGTAACAAGCCAGATCTATTACAACAGATACCACTCGAATCACGGGCAATCGGTACAATGGATATCAAACTAGATGACACAATAAAAACTCTGGGCATATCTTGGAACCCTGACACTGATACCTTCGGATTCAAAATAAATATAAAAGAGAAGAAAACTGAAATCGCCACCAAAATAAAATTATTATCCGAGGTATCACAATTATTTGATCCTTTGGGATGGTTGTCACCAACCATTATAGTAGCAAAAATATTACTCCAACAACTTTGGCTAACAGGATTGTCTTGGGATGCACCATTACCTCAAGACATCTCAATGAGATGGAACAGTTATAAAAATTCATTGCCTGCGCTCGAACAAATAAAAATACCGAGGTGGGTGAACACTTCCAACAATTCGCCCATAGAACTGCATGGATTTTACGATGCATCTGAACATGCATATGCAGCAGTTATATATTGTTACCAAAGAGATAATATAAATAGTGTACCTCGACCTTATTTACTAATATCAAAAACAAAGGTCGCACCAATAAAATCAAAACTAACAATTCCTAGGCTAGAATTGTGTGGAGCGTTGTTGCTTGCAAGGTTGATGGCAAAAGTAACTAAAAGTCTTCGAATTTCCAAAATAACAACTTACGCATGGACTGACTCAATGATAGTGCTCGCTTGGATCAAAGCAGAACCACATCGATTTAAAATATTTGTTGCAAACAGAGTAACAGAGATCCACAGTCTAACCAGCCCAACAATATGGAACTATGTTAAGTCGTCTGAAAATCCAGCTGATTGGGCTTCAAGAGGCATAGAAGCTGACTGTCTCGAAAAACACCAAATATGGTGGAATGGTCCAAGTTGGTTAACAAACACTCCAACAAATTGGCCAGTTCATAATTCTTCTGAAAAATTTGAAAATATTCCAGAGAAAAGGTTAGTAGCACTAGCTAAAACAACGGAAATAAAGGACGACGAAAACCCATTTGATCATCTTTACATAAAACATTCAAGTTTAAAGAAGATTCAACGAATAATATCATATTGTAGGCGATTTATCAACAAGTTAAAACTGTATTACATATATAAATATAATTAAAAGGCAACTTTTATATTATTTTTAATTTTTAATTTATATATTTTTTAAATAAGTATATTCCTTATAGTGAAATTTTATTTTTAATTTTCGATTCAAAATCGATTTCGATGCCAACAAACATCATCTTCAGTTGAAGCAATACTTATTTACACTTATGAATAAGTATTGCTTCAACTGAAGATGATGTTTGTTGGCATCGAAATCGATTTTGAATCGAAAATTAAAAATAAAATTTCACTATAAGGAATATACTTATTTAAAAAATATATAAATTAAAAATAATATAAAAGTTGCCTTTTAATTATATTTATATATGTAATACATAATAAAAGTGAAATAGCCACAGCAATTGAAAAGTATTTTTTTAAAAAAAAAAAATGAGTTTCAATAATATAAGTTAAAACTAATGAAATACGAAATAAGTAACATTATATCACCTCAAGAAATGCAAGAAGCTCTCCATCAGTTAGTTGGAAGGGCTCAACTAACCCAATATAGGAATGAAATTCATAATTTAAGGAACAACAAACCAATCGACAACAAAAGTAAGTTACTATCACTCTCACCATTTTTAAAAGATGGACTGCTAAGAGTTGGTGGACGATTACAAAACTCAACCGCCTGGTCATATGATGAAAAACATCCCTTGATTCTTCCACAATCACATCCAATTGTTAACCTGATCATCCAAGAAGGCCACAAATCAACGATGCATGGCGGTACTCAGTTAACTTTAGCACACATCCGAACAAAATTTTGGATCATAAATGGTCGAAATATTGTCAGACAACAAATATCAAAATGTCTGAGATGTCACCGATTCAGTAAAAATATTAAGCATCAACTAATGGGTAATTTACCAGAAGCAAGAATAGCTCCTGCTCGGCCATTTTTAAAGTCAGGAGTTGACTACGCTGGACCTTTCAACGTAAGAGTATCGAAAGGTAGAGGCAACAAATCGTATAAAGGCTACCTAGCAATTTTTGTTTGTATGGCAACAAAAGCTGTTCACATTGAGGTGGTCAGTGATTTAACAGCCGAAGCATTCATGGCGGCATACAAACGTTTTGTGTCTCGTCGAGGAATATGTTCCGATATTTTTTGCGACAATGGTACTAATTTTGTTGGTGCTAGTAAAACAATGGAATTACAAAAAAAAGAGATAGTAGAACAAATAGCTTCAAACATTGTAAATTCTACTACGGAACATGGTACTAAATGGCATTTTATTCCACCGGGAGCACCGCATTTTGGGGGATTATGGGAGGCCGCAGTAAAATCAGTAAAATATCATTTAAAAAGAGTGATAGGCGAAGCAACTTTGACATTCGAAGAATTAACAACATTAACTTGTCAAATAGAGGCTTGCCTTAATTCAAGGCCAATTTCACCAATGACCAATGATCCAAGTGATCCGACCGTTTTAACTCCAGGTCACCTTTTAATTGGAGATGCTATCATAACCCAGCCTGAAGTCAGAGTCTCAGACAACAACATGAACTCATTGACTCGATGGAAATTGGTCCAAAAAATGAAAGAGGACTTTTGGAAAAAATGGTCCCAAGAATATTTGCATCAACTACAACAACGAGCAAAATGGACCACGAAGACACCAGATCTGAAGATTGGACAACTTGTTTTAATTCGAGACAACAATGTTCCACCATCCAGATGGATTACTGGACGGGTTGTACAAACTCACCCGGGACAAGACGGAATCGTTCGTGTAGCTACACTCCGCGGCCCCGGAAGGGCCCTTATAAAAAGGCCAGTGACAAAATTAGCACCTCTCCCAATTGAAAACACCATACAAGAACAAGGTACAGAATTGGATACCGAGGCCATCACCGTATTGTCAACCACGTTTCGCAACACCATCACCACGAGGAAACGTAAGTCAACAGAAACACATGAAGGGAAAAATCCACCAAGGAAATGGTTGCGAGGGCAAATAGACGATGTGGTAAAAATAGCTGCAGAAAAAGTAAAACCATTCCTCAACCAAAAAAGAAAAAAAGGACAATTAGACCTTGTTACCAATCCAAATTGATGTTATTAACTATGATTCCATTAATAAGTGTACTCGGCATAGGTATGTTCAGCAACTTTAAAGGAGGCTAGTTTTGATATTACAACTTTAAATTCTACAATGGGAATATATTTTGAAAACATTGGGATAGCTCAGCTCTCCCACCAACAATGGACTATAATATCTTACTTTAATTTATCGGCAATATTCTTAGAGGCTGAAGTATACAAAGCCGCTGTTGATAGGATGACTCAAACCTGTAGCGAGGATAAGGGATGGTTGCAACTAAGACAACCTTGCAAGCCCGCAATATCACAAATGAAACAACAACTTTCCAATATAAACCTCAACAATGAAATACTCCAACCCACTTACAATCATGATCGGACGAAGCGAGGTTTAGTGAACGTAGTTGGTACTCTCACAAATCAACTATTTGGAATTCTCGACCAAGACGACGCACAACGGTATGATAACGAAATCACTTCATTAAAAAATGATCAACAGCACATTCATAAATTGCTAAAAGAACAAATTTCAATAATGGAATCAACAACGAATATCATCAAAAGGGACTGGATAGCAGTAAACAATCAACTACAAGAAATAGATAAGCAAACAGTGGCTTTACACAACTTAATAAAAAGAAACGAAAACGAGCATATAGCAGTACAAAGGTTCATGGCTCTATGGATTCACCTATCATTGGAAATGGTAAACTTTTATTCAATGCAACAGCAGCTAATTGACGTCGTCATAGACATTCACCATAGCAAGATAAACACATTTATTCTCAAACCTAATCAACTCAAGGCAGAATTACAAAAATTACATGAAATAATCCCAGCTGATGCCACCATATATAGAGAAAATAACATGATAAGCTTGTACCAGATGATGACGGCTAAAGTTGGACAAATAAAGAACGCGTTAATTTTTGAAATAAAGATGCCGTTATTCAACAACAGAATATATCAGAACTTAAAGCCAATTGCTATTCTAACCAAGCATAAAGATATGTATGCTTATATAGAACCATCAAGTGAACTCTTATTGTTAAGTTTGAATAGGGAATCCTATTACTCCATGTCAGAGGCCCGTGGGCCGTAGATTTCCGATCCTTGCTTTATAGCTAGGATGAGTAAATCCTGGTTCTCAAATCGTTGGCCACCTTCATAAACCTTTTATTCAATTCATTCCCACACATTTTCTATAATATTCAGATTATATGAATAAAGTGGCCACGTCTAAACTTCAATGTGTTCCGCTTGGAACCAACTTTCAATTATACTAGCCGTGCGAAATGGTGTCGATTTCAGGATGAGAATTTTCTAATATAACTAAATACAAGTCTGCTTTCATTGTACCCTTCATAAATCGTAATTCGATGGCCCCTTAATAAGAAATTGCAGGGAATATTCTTCCTCTTGGAAAATACCAATTTTTAATTTTTCCGCTAAGCTTTTCTTCATGTCCATTTTATTGTCACAATAAATATTTTGTAACTAATTTGAAGCATTTTCTTAAATTTTTGAAATAATATCAAAATAATTGGAAAAATATTAATGACTTACCTCTTTACGAGGTCAGAATAAAACTGAACCTATTCTAATGACGCATATTTTATTGCTAAATTTATTTTAAATCTAAACCAAAAGCTAACGGGGCTCTCAAAATACAAAATGTTGTTCTCAAACTATGTAAAGTAATTTGACCGTTTTTAAAAAATTTAAAAAATTTAGATGACTCATATTCATATGATTGGGAGTTTATTGTATATATGTATGTGTGAAATTTTAGTTCAAGTTTATTTCAAGACTTTACATTCCTTTCACTTTCAATGATATGACCTTCTAATTTTTATGGCAGAATAAATTCATATTTTTCGGCGGAGTTAATTTCATTTGGAAATGAATTAATTTCGCTGATAAGAATTGAAATCTTTTTCAATATGAATTAAGTCCATTCGCAATTTGGCGGAATAAATTCCCGCGGAGATATTTCATGGCTCTAAACTAAATGAACATATACAATATAAATCGAAATATTACAAAAAAATCATAATTTAACATAAAATATTTAACAAATCTTTATTTTCAATTAACCAATTCATTAAATTCCTGTTATGCAACTCCAATCGTAACAATAGTGGCAACTAAGAAATACTTGCGAAAAGCTTTAGAATTAATTCCCGGAACAGAAAAAATATTTATGTAATTATTACGAATATCGTAAGCAGTATTTTCTCAGTATTCGGTGCCCGCTTTTAGAAAAAGATGATTATAAAACTTTAAATACGATTGGCCAAAATGGACCAAGAATGATCTCTAAGACTCTTAAAGGATATAATGTACATATAAACAATTAAATAAAACTGAAGATGTAACGGACTCCAATTTAAATTAGCAGCAAAGTGCAAGCCTAAAAACTTTAAACGGGTTCAATTTGAATTACAAAGGCTTCTTCAATATTTTAAATTTCAATTTCGTTCATGGCAAATAATCTATGGAACACAACTTGAATGAGGATCACCAACTAATCTAAAAAACCAAAATTTCATTCAAAAACAAAATGCTCAATCGTAAACCATAACAGCTTAACGCCATCTGTCCGCTGCTAAAGCAATAATTTGGCCTTCCAAATTCATATTTAATATTGAATTAATATACACCTAACATAACACTAGACTAAGGATAGTACCTTGAGGAATAATCTTCCTTAAACGGCAATTTAAAAGAATTGCAAATTTTCACTTTTTATAATCTATTACTAACGAAAGGTTTAAACCGCTGAGAAACCAAACGGTTAAACATTTCACCCTTCCTTGGGGTCGAATGTCGCCGTCCAACCCTTCTTGTTTTAGCCTTCATTATTTGGGGTGTTAACTTTTTTCGTATAACTTTGAATTTTATAAAAGTATTTTTCAAAATTTTGTAGCGCTGACCAATTATTAGGACTTAGTGAAAAATTATGACCAGTAAGCAGCACCGTAGCTCAACTCTTCCTATTTAAATCACTCCCAAATTTGTTCTGCAATCTGAGCTTCTGAGCGCACTCCTCCGTTATTCTTGGGACAAGAAATAAAAACGATTTTTAATCTTTTTCTAAAACTTACGACGTTTTGTAAGGAAAGGGTCATCGTTTAATGATCCCAAAGAAGCAAGATCTTTCCCATTATAAGAACTGAATAGGAATACCTCTTCTCAATAAAATTATGACAGTTGTAACTTCAATGATTCTTAGTCTTAATGAGCTGGTCAGAGATGACATATTTTATGTATAACTCAATAGACAACATTGGATGTTAACAGGACTAACACAGAAGACAATTTTACGATATTGATGAAATCGATCTTCTATTATGGAAGGTTACAAATATAACATCTTGAAAATATCAAGGGTTCATCGATAAATTTTTAAGAGAAAGTACATCTATCATCGAAGCTTAATCGAATTAATGGCAAACTTCAATTTTAGTTCTTATCTGTAAAACACGCATGCAAAAATCACTTTTACAAAGGCTTGTCCAACAACAGGAATCCCCTGCAACCGTGTGAAATTTGTATTTACGAGTAAACAATAATTAAATTACTATACATAAAAATGACTGACAGCCACACCCTAAAAACAACATAAAAATAATGTCAGACTTTGAACTCTTTGCGATTAAAATTCTATAAAATATTTTAACCGTTTATGACGTATGTATAATAAGTACAAACGATTTATTCGAATTATGCATGACCATTAAATTTATAGATAAGCATCATGGAATTTATATGTTATGCAAATATAAGGTGATCGCACATAATTTACATAAAATTCCACCTGCGACTTATATCATAATTTTGTGGCGATCGCATATCGTTATAATGCGATAAAAATTTATTCGTCTCGTCTCTTTTTTTTTTGTTTTTGCTGCGGCGGCGATCATGAAAATTTTAAATACTATTTAACTATGAGGAGCGCACGCGCTCTCGCTTGCAAATTGATCGATTTTCATATTTAAAAATAAATCTTGGTGTTTTATATACTATATACACACAGACAGGTAGACAAACATTGTGCAAAAGGTGGATGATTTAGTTTAGTAAAAATAATCCAAGTTCAAATTAGTCCATACACCAATCAGACCTGAAAAAACTTTATGTATGTACAATACAACAGATATAATTATACGATCGTTGCATGATCATTATCGTTAAGTATACGGAATACAGTGAACAAAAAAAAAACAACAACAGAATGAAAGAAAATAATAGAATTTTTTTTTTTTTTTGTAAGAACCTGGTGTAGTGGTAAAAAACTAGAATTTTTTAAATTCTATAAATTTAATTTCACACTTTCACACCTAATGGTATAATTTGTGATCGTTAGGTAATTACCTACTTGTCGGCGCGCTTATCTCTTTAATTATAGAGCAAAAGAGATTATTGCGGTTTTCCCCTTTCCAATTTGGTGATACATCACAATTTTTGGCATTACAAAACAAAAAATCCGGAACAGGTTGAAAATTTTATCGAGTATTTATGATAATTTTATGCATAAAAAAATGTTAATACATAATAAAGTAAAAGGAATAAGCATAAAAAATGTATGTTTTGCTGCATTGCGAAAAATGGTAAATAAAAAAAATTAAAAATTTCTTGCGAATGACAAATAGGATCGGATCACGCCATTTATAATCCGAATAATGGAATTTTATAAATTTTTTTTTTAGTTTTGTTTTTTTTTTCAATTAAAACTAATTTTTATGAAAAATTAATAATTTTCACGAATCAAAATTAACTGTACCGTGAAATGAATGAAAAAATACACAATGAGATGTATTTTATTGCGTATATGTTGGGATAATGTTATGCACAGAAAATTAGTTAGTTGGAAATTGTGTGGGTTCGATATGAAACGATCACAATTTTTTTTTTTTTGTTTTGAGATTGCTCACGGGGATCGGTAAACATTTGGTCGATTGAAGTATGCGGATATAATATTATGCAAAAATATACCACCTCAGGCTTAACTCGATTAGGACGAGTTTATGTTTGCTCGCTTCTTACCATTGGTTCGAGACCACAGAAGTGAAGTTTCTAACGTTAATTTTATGTCTAGTTTTACACTATAGATGTGTAAACAATAAATGGTGGAGAAGGTGTCAATAGAGTCAAATAATTGCAACCTAACTCTATTGAAGGCCGGACAACACGAAGTGAATGCACTCATCATCGTCTTCAAGGCAATCCTCGCATACAGCGTCAAGAGATAGCCCCATGCGCTAAAGGTGTACCTTAAAATGACTCTCAACTGTTTCTTACTGAGAGATAAAGCAAACCTAGTGGCCCTCAAATTAGGTCCACTAATTAAAATTTTGGCAATGCGGCAGCTACAAGTTGCAAGCCACTGCTATTTTAATTCACTTACAGCGCAGTTTTTGATCGCCTTCTTAACATAACTAAATTGTTAGGAAGTAACTGGTTCGGGACCGGTGAATTTAAACTCAGCCCCAGCTTTCGCTAGAAAATCAGCTACATCATTGCTCTCAATGCCACAATGGGCAGGAACCCACATAATCGTCACGGTATTGCTAGAACAGAGAATATGTAAAAAGTGTTTACAGTCCTTAACAAATTTTGACCCAGTCAAGGGGTTATCCAAAGAATTCAGCACAGATAAGCTGTCTGTACAGAAACAAAAGTTTTATTCGTAACAGCGAGATTCAATGCCTCAATTACGCAGAGCGTTAAAGCAATTAGTTCCGCTTGAAAAGCCCAGGCAGCCTGAAAAATTTAAATCAAACGTAGGGCAGTCAACTCCATAACCAGAACTATTATAAGAGCGAGAGCCATCAGAAAATAAGACGATCGACACTCATCTCTATCATTAACCATATTAATTTCTGGCACTAATAATGCAAACTAATTTAAAATTGTTCTATGACCCACGACTGAACCAAGAGAGTTCCACATTCCTAGGCTCCTTAGCCGAAACGCCGAGGCCATGGCTCCTATGATGGCCCTACAAGCAATAATTTGTAGACCATTAAGTTTAATGATTGAAGCCTTTAATTTACATAAGACAACATTGGTAGAACCAATGATTTTAGATGAAAGACAGCATTTTGAGAGTTAGATCCCAGGTTTTCCCAAAGGCTCATCTACACTGCCAAAAGATGGCAGTCGATTTTTGAAGTTTATACTCCAGGTGAAATGCTTAACGTGGTCGGATCGGTTAATCGGCCTCCCGAAAAGTAAAACCACAGTTAGTCCTCAATATTTCGATTCTTGGTAAATATAACCATATCAGTTTTAAAAGGATTAATGTGTAAATCCTTTCCACCACACTACGACTCCACAATACGTAAGACATTCTGCGTTAAGTCGGATAACACATTCAGGTGCTTTCCAGCAACTGTAATAACAAGATCGTCAGCGTAGCTTTGAGCAACAAAGCCTGACTGCTGAACTTTCACAAGTAGATCGTCAATCACCAAAAGCCATAACAGAGGTGAGAGCGCACCTCCCTGAGGACAACCTTTGTCAACTTTGACCGAGATTGAAGCATTATCTATACCAACCACAACGATGCGAGATTTGAGCATACAATCAATCCATTTTACAATGGTGGGATCAATACCGAAATTGATGCAGGGGAGCGCACTAAATCAAACCTGCGTGGATCGGAAATACATAAAGCATTTTAATTCTGTTTAAGTCATTCTTCTACTATGGGTTAGGCTCAAATGACAAGTTGTCAAAAATTAATAACTTTTGCGAATATGGTTTGGAAGCAAAACTGTGGCGTCTCAATGTAACTCGTCTCAACGAGAGCCAGTGCCATAGTTATGTAATGTCCGACAGAATTAAATAGTAGTAGTTATGAGTAGCTAAATTGCATTAGGCTATATGTAGTTTACTCACCTTAAATACTGTACCTAAAACACTGTGGTAACCGTCACGTTGAATGGTATAAATACAGAAACCTTATACGTATAGAACGCAACCTTTACGTTTGAAGAGTTAGGAAGGCTAATCGATATACGATTTCAAGTACATCAAGACGCAACCGAAAAGAAATCCGTTTCTCACCAATTACCGCCCCCGCATTGTTTTATTCCCATTCTCATACCATCCCATAAAATGACTAATACGTCGGGTTATAAAAACCAAATCAAAATACCTGGCTTTATTAATATTTATGATTTTTTTTATATAATATGCTGGTTTGATTATTGAATTGGGCATTGAATTTGGAATTGATTTGAAGGTTAAGTTAGGGGTCAATTTGCGAGTTGAGTTGAAATTGAGTTAGGGTTGGATTAGGATGTATTGAGCAGTTAACCAATTTTTTATATATGCTGGTTTGCGGATTTGATGTAGAGTTTGCGGTTGAGTTGTGGGTTTAGTTGAGTTCCATTTGCGGGTTGAATTTGGGCTGAGTTTGGGTTGGATTAGGATTTAGTGAGCAGTTAAACAGAGGATTTGTGAGTTTTTTTATAAACATTTTATTGGGAGTTTATATCTTATCCGATTTTGATGATATTCAGTATTTCCAATGGAAATAGGATTCTCAAATTATTTTTAGATGAAGTTCTGGAATATGGCCAAGTAGGATCTTGAATGTAACTTGCCTATTTCTCAATGGATTTTTATGAAATTTGACATGTGTGTTGGAAATGGGGTTTTAAAATGATTTTTAGAAGATGTTTCGGAATATCTTATACAAATAAGATTTTAAGATTAAAATATAAAAGGCTGAAATCTCACGAGGTGATCAGAACTTCGGGTTTTGGTATCTTCAATGGGGATAGCTCTCACGTGTGTCATTAAGTTTGTGTTACAGTTTTGACAGTATTGATTTCTTTTTTAACCAACATATATTTACTTAGAAGCCTAGAACTCTATACCGAAAGTAGTATACAAAATTATACTGATATTTCTAACCGTGTAGCTGACCATATCCCAGAACTTTATCCAAAAATCATTTTAAAATCCCATTTACAACACAAATGTCAAATTTCATAATAATCAAGTAAGGAATAACCAGGTTCCATCCTACTTGGCCATATTCCAGAGCTTTATCCAGAAATCATTTTAGAATCCCATTTCCAATACACATGTCGATATTCATCATAATCGGTTGAGAAATGGGCAAGTTTCATCGTATTTGGCCATATTCCAGAACTTCATCCGGCAATCATTTTGGAATCCCAGAACTGCTTCCAAAATTCATTTTAGAATCCCATTTCTAACACAGATGTCCAATTTCATAATAATCGGTTGAGAAATAGGCAAGTTCCATCATACTTGGCCATATTGAAGAATTTCATCTAAAACATTTTTAGATTCCCATTTTCAACGCACATGTGATGAGAAATAGGCAAGTTCCATCATACTTGGCCATATTCCAGAACTTCAACCAAAAATCGTTTTAGATTCCCATTTCCGACA
The DNA here is from genome assembly GCA_963556165.1 of Tipula helvola. Classification (NCBI taxonomy): domain Eukaryota; kingdom Metazoa; phylum Arthropoda; class Insecta; order Diptera; family Tipulidae; genus Tipula; species Tipula helvola. The sequence goes on from OY744482.1 coordinate 100,763,282, forward strand.
CACATTTCAAATTTCATAATAATCGGTTGATAAATAGGCAAGTTCCATCACATAAAAAATTTGTTAACTACTTACTACATCCAAATCCAACCCCAACTCAACTCCAACTCAACTTCAACTCAACCCGCAAATTGACCCCTAACTTAAACTTCAAATCAATTCCCAATTCAACGCCCAATTCAATAATGAAACCAGCATTATTATATAAAAAAAATCGTAAATATTAATAAAGCCAGGTATTTTGGGTCAATTCGTGTGGCAGGTATCCCACCTTCTTGACGTACAATCTCCAAAAGCTTTTCAAATCTCCGCCTTGACCATAGAAACAGATTGGCGAAAAAAAATTCAAAATTGGACAAGCCGTTCTCGAGATACCACTGGTACAGACATCCAGACAGACAGACGGACATTTTTTTTGCGTTTTCAGACTCAGGGACTTTCAAAACGTTGAGAAAAGTGGTTTTGAACCACCCAAATTTTTTCGGTATTTTTGACAGGATTTCAATACTTTGGTCTTTTTAGACCGAAGTAATTACGGAATATGGGCAATTACCTTAGATATTTTTAAATTTGACACAAAAATTATTTTTAGATGAGGTTGTGAGGAATATGTCAATATGGCTTTTAAATTACTGTCTGATGAGGTTTCTGTAAATCATGCAGCTATTGAAGTTTGTTTGAGGCAGCGTAAACGTCTATTTCAATTTCTTAGCGATCAAAACTATCTACAATAGTGTAGCGTCTTCGAATTAACAGTATCATTTAGAATCACCTTTCCATCGCAAATCTTGAATGTCATCATAATCGATTAAGGAATAGTCAAGTTCTATCCTAATTGGCCATATTCTAGAATTTCATCCAAACATCGTTTTAGAATCCTATTTCCAACACACATGTTGAATTTCATCATAATCGGTTGAGAAACGGGCCAGCTAAATCATACTTGGCCATATTCCAAAACTTCATCCAAAAACCATTTTAGAATTCCATTTCCAATGTACATGTCAAATTTCATAATAATCGGTTGGGAAACAGGCAAGTTCCATCCCACTTGGCCATATTAAGTTTATCAAAAAATCATTTTAGGATCACATTTCTATCGCGGATGTCAAATTTCACTAAAATCCATTATGAAAAAGCCTTGACCAATTTGAACCAAACTTTACACAAATATTGTTTTTGGAGGTTAAGCTGAAGACTGACTTAAGAGATTCAGTTTGGGATTGATTTGGGAGTAGACTTAATTTTGAAGACCGAAGTTCTAATCACCTAATGAGGTTTCAGCCCTTTATGTTTATTATTTGTAATTGCGGTGGCTGCTTTTATATTATTATGTGTCTTTTACCTTTGACCATGTAAGGTTCTTGCATACTAATCAAATCAAGATTTCCATGAGCTGCACATTGTTCAATTTCATGTCGAAATGCATTCGGATAAAAATGCTAACGCAGGGATGTTTGATGTGAAGGTTTTATTAAACCAGGGGATGAAGTCTTACTAAGCATCGAATTCCAGTGTAACGTCCCCATGATTTCAGTCCAACCACATGAATTGAAGTTAAAAAAATTGAGTATCAAGGGTCTCCACCGACTACTGCAGCCGCATACATAATTTTGCAATTAAAATAGCGGAATCAATTAATAAATTAACTAATTAGCAAAATGTAGACAGAACAAAAACATAATATGCGAAGATAAACGCATATATAATTACGAATATGTATATATGAAACGATGATATACTAGTAAATTAAGAAATATCATTTCCATTGTTCCGCAATGGTTAAATTACCATCTTTAAGACGAAACAAACAATTGGAAATTATTTCATTCCACGTTTGCGTACATATTCTATAGCCAAAAAGGAAAAACTTCACCAGTAGTTTGCGTGACGCTTAATAGTTTATCAACCGATAATAAATTCTATAGTTGGTTCTGCGCAATTATTGAATTCACAAGGAATACAAAATTTTTATGTTGTTATAACATTATGTGGGTGGTGATGATATAAAAAATTTAAATTATGAAAAATAATCAAAATGCATGAGTATTATGGTAATAGGCTGCTGCTTATGCAGAGTATATACAACACACAAAAAACACAATAAGACCATTAATATAAACATACATAATCGTATAATGTTGGAATGATTTGACGGTTTATTCGTACATATATTTAATGTTGGTGTGTACATACATAAAAATACATAATTTATTATGTTTTACTCATCAAAGTGTTATAAAGATTGATAGTTGTGCTCAGTTTTACATGTGTGTTGTTTCTTCGTTGCCTTTTAGTTGAGACGAATGTATGTATATTTAGTCAAAATTATGCTATTAATTATATACATGTGCTTTTATGTAAATTTGAGGTTTGTTAATAAGGTGATTTAATTTAATTGGGATTTTTATTAATTAGTTGGATTTGTTGAGAGCGGTTGGAATGTAATTTTTCTGAATTTTTTTTTGAGGTTTGTTTAAAATTTAATTTTACTTGAAATAAAAGCTGTAGTACTGAAAATCAACTAAACAGTACTACTTGATATTGCGACTAGAATTGTAGTAAAATTATGAGCTATACTATTTTATAATCAGATTTCAAGTAAAATCGAATACTACATTTTTTTGCAAAAGTATACATGGGAGTTATAGTCGAATAAAGTCTATTAATTAGGCCATCATGCCATATGGTATCAAACGCTTTTTCAACATCTAGCATAGTGAAGCCTGTAGATAATTTATGATTTAGTTTATTTCTAATATTATTAACTACCCTATATAGTTGATGTGTTGTGGATAGTCCTCTGCGAAAGCCAAAGTGTTCATTCAGTATGACCTTATTATTATGAGTATGTTGCTCGAGTCTCCTTAAGATAATGCGCTCAAATATTTTGCTAATTGAGGACAGAAGTAAAATAGGGCAGTCTTTAGATAAATCATCAGTGTAGCTATAACATTAGCTTTCTTCCCAGCATTAGGAGAGTATCCAATATTTAAACAGCCATTATATGCCAGCGCCATAAACATTTTTCTGGGACATTTTTTTAGTGTTCTATTTAGGATTTTATCTGGCCCGGAGCTTTGGTTGTTTTGAGGGATTTAATTATCGATTTGATTTCTGATGGCTTGGTTAATTCAGTCATGCTTAGATTATGGCATTGGATTTGCGATGGCTTGGTCAATTAGTCATGCTTAGATTACCAATTTTTACTGAAGTAATTATATCTAGGCTTCTTTTAACTGTAGCGTGAGATAAGGCATTCAGGTAGCCCTCAGTAAAAAGATGTGCTTTAAAGAATGACTTTGCTACTGCTTCAACCGAAGCAGATTAGTTTACCATCCACTTTAAGTGCTTGAATTTGGTGTTTTGTAAGTCTTGTTTTTAGTAGTTTAGTAGCTTTTCAGAATGGAGAACTGCCAGTTTTATTTAAAGTCATTAAGTAATTAGACCATCGAAGGTTTCAAATTTCATTAATTTTATTTTGAATTTCATAGTTCAACATTTTGACGGTAGTTTTGGGATATGAATCATGAGTACATTGGAATTGCCTTCGGATTGTATTTCGAATTTGGATTAGCCTTTTGGTTTCATAATATATAATTCAATATCATTTGTTTTATATTCAGATTGGCAACAGCAGTCCTTTGAGCTTCTAGTATAATAGAAATGACTCTTGTTCAATCGAATTATTTATTTCAGTTAAGTACTTTATTCCACATATTGACTTTTGATTAAGTTTTAATTGATTACTAATCTCTATATAATGAAATTTGAATCACGAGTTAAATTAATGTTATTATTGAGTGAAGTTTCAGATACTTAAGCTATATCAATAAAATTTACTTTTAAAAAGTTATACAATTCAACTATTTTATTTTTAAGGCCCCTAGAATTCCAAAGGCATACGTTTATTTTATGCTATTACTATTCATTTTGATTTAAATAGATATTTACATGCAAACTATGTGATTTTGTAAAATTGTTCTTCTTTGGTCCATCATTTCATCTTTTGAATTACTTCGGCTACAATTGTTGTAATTTCAGAGGGACTGAACAAGTTAGTGTTTGTAGTATTAGCCGCTACATTAGAATATAGTAAATTAGGAATTAATATTTAAAATATCTCTGGATAAAGCCTATTTATTGATTTTATAAATAATTACATATTATTTGTGACGTTTCGGACGTATATCACATCCAGTATCAAACTCTAAAAATAAAGAAGAACAATCTTCCTTAGAGATTAACAACTTATGGTTGGTACAAAAAACCGTAAAAATATTTGTTGACAACTTACAATAAATGTTGGTATAATTAGTTTTAATACAAAAGAAAAAAAATTAATAAATAAAATCTTTCTTCACTTATTTCTTGTAACAGAAATTTTTAGATAATTATAACAATCTTCACTACTTTAAATTATCCAGCGTCACGAAGGAAAAAACTGATTCACAGAAAAAAAAAAACAAGTCCAGTAATTTGACATAAAAACCAAAACCATCACTTTTCTACTACTATTCAAATTTAAACAAAGCAAGACAGAGGATTGTATGTAAATAACAACAACCAACTGAGTGTGGGCTAATAATAACTAAAAACTGTTACAGATTACATATACATTAACCTGTGTTTCCAAAATGTATACTATAAGTATGAGTAGGTATCAATCCGAATAATGGTAGTATCCGCCACTCGATGTCAACCCAAAAACTAGAAAAATAAAAAGAAATAAAACCTTCCAAAAATGTGTTAAACATTGGTCCAGAACGAATTTTTAGAGTTTGATAATGGATGTGATATACGTCCGAAACGTCACAAATAATTTTTTTTTTTTTTTTTTTTTTTTTTTTCATTTTATTTTATTACGACTGAGACTGCGCTCATCTAGCAATTTTTCTTTCAAATACAAATTTTTATATATCTAGTAAAATTCACGTTTGTTGGGGTGTAACCCACTGGTTAGCCCCATAATCAATTAAACCTATTTACTAATTTTAGTTTGGTAAGTTCACTAGGTCAAGTGGCCTCGTTCTTTGGAGTCTTCTTTCAACGACAGGGTTATCTATCATATGGCGAATATAGGGGTTTCCATGTTCCTGGAGCCTTATTTCGTGTTTTGCGGCATGCATTTTTATTTCCTCTTTGATGTATTCCATCCGTAGGTCCCTGTGAAGGTCTTCATTTCTTGCGTACCACGGAGCATTGACGATGCTACGAAGAACCTTGTTTTGAAACGTCTGTATCATTTTGGCGTTTGTTTGCTTGGTACATCCCCAGAGTTGTATACCGTAGGTCCATATCGGCTTCAAAATTTGCCGATATAGCAGCAGCTTATTGTGAATTGTAAGCTCAGAGCCTCTACCTATGAGCCAATACATTTTTCTGAACTTTATGTTAAGTTCTTCTTTTTTCTTTTTGACATGCTCTCTCCATTTAAGCTTGGCATCGAGGGTCATGCCAAGGTATTTAGCTGTATTTGCATATGGCACGAGTCGCGAGTTAATTTGTATAGGTAGGTGGTAAGCCTTTTGATAAGTAAAGTTAATATGCGTGGATTTTGTCTCATTAAGTTTGATTCGCCAACGCTTTGTCCAGTTACAAACCGCATTGGTCATCCTCTGGAGTTTGCTCGTTGCATCAGCGACATTATTTCCAACTGCCATAATTGCTGTGTCATCTGCAAAGGTGGCTATGGTTCCTTCATTTGTGGTTGGTATGTCCCTTGTATATATAGTAAATACAGGATTGGTCCTAAGACACTCCCCTGCGGGACACCGGCAGAGATTTTCTTTAGCTCAGAGTATTCATCCTCATATTTCACTCGAAAGTGTCTATTGGATAAATAAGATCTTAGTATGGCATAGAATTGTCTCGGTAGATCTCTATGCAGCTTGTATTCCAGACCACTGTGCCAGACTTTATCGAATGCTTGCGCGACGTCCAGGAATATGCTTGAGCATACTTTTTTACGTTCTAACGTTCTTTCAATTATGTTGGTGATTCTATGGACCTGTTCAATTGTAGAATGCTTTTCTCTGAATCCAAATTGATGTGGAGGAATTAGTTGTCGGTCCTCAATTATTGGTTTAAGTCTCTTTAGTAATAATTTTTCAAAGAGTTTTGACATGATTGGCAGCAGAGAAATTGGCCTGTATGATTTTTTATCGTTAGGTGGTTTATCAGGTTTTGGTATCATGATTACTTCTGCTACTTTCCATTGATTCGGAACATATTTTAACCGAAGGCTCGCATTGATTATGTGTAGTAGCTTACGAAATCCTTTGTTAGGTAGAGCTTTGATAATTTGGCAAGTAATCAAATCATACCCTGGGGCTTTTTTAACATTCATGTTACTTTTCACTTCTTCTTTTAATTCTTTGAGAGTTACTGGCCGTATTTCAAACTCATCCAGCTTGTGAATAGATATTATATTTTCATTGGCAGTTTGTCTTGGTAGTGGTTGGAAGGTTTCCTGGAGATACTCCGCAAATAGATCAGCCTTCTCTTTGTGGCCTCTTGCCCAGGTTCCATCATCCTTTTTAAGTGGAGGCACTTGCATTTTGGGTCTTTTGAGTCCCTTCGTCGCCTTCCACAGTGAGTAATCAGAATTTTTTTCATCAGTTAGGCTAACTAGATATCTGTTGATTGATTCATTTTTAACTTCTTTAAGAAGGGATTTGAGGCTGTTACATAAATTGTTAAGAATTGTTTTGTTTTCCGGTGTTCGATTAATTTGCCAGGTTTTACGAGCTCGTCGTTTTTCTCTTACCAACTCTCTAACTTCCATTGGGTAGGATATGTTAAGCGTCTTCTTATTTTGTAAAATGGGAGTGCTTGCCAATGCAGCATAGTGAATTATTTCATTGAGTTGCTCCAATTCGTCTTCCAACTGTCGAGAATTTCTTATCGGTACCTGGAGATTGATTTTGTCCTCCATTATTTCACGAAAGAGATCCCAGTTTGTTTTTGAATTTGTTAATCTGGGTGCACTTTCCCTTTGAATTACAGTTTCACTGACTGTCATGATAACCGGTGAGTGATCCGATACTAGAGAATTGCTGTTTTCAATGTGAATATAGTTCTGAGATATACCTCTTGCTACATAAAAGTCGATTAGGTCCGGTATCTTAGCTTCGTCACTGGGCCAGTAAGTTGGGGAACCACCAGAGTAAAATTCACATTTTGATGTCTGTGCTGCTTGAAACAATTCTTTACCCTTTGACGTCGTAAGTCTAGATCCCCAATAGGTGTTTTTTTGCATTAAAGTCTCCTCCAATAATAAAATCACGTCCTAATGATTTAAATAGTTTAATGTAGTCCTCCCTTTTCAAGTTATGCCGGGGAGGACAGTATATTGCGGAGACAGTAAGCTGTCTGTGTTTAATGTGAATCCTAACAGTGGTGACTTGCATTGTTTCTTCTTCGATTTCTGTTTCTACATGGTGTTTTATATTTTCTTTTATTAGTAATGCTGAACCACCTCTTGCTCTTTCTGCTGGGTGAATGGAATGATATAAGTTATAACCCCGGATTTTAACAAACGAAGATTTAACAAAATGGCTTTCGGATATTAGAGAAATGTCGATTTTTTCTGTATTTAAAAATATTTCTATTTCTGGAATATGTTGCATAAGTCCATTCGCATTCCAGATTGATATTCTGAAAGTTGTGTTCTTACTTAACATTTTTTATCGGATTGCGTTGTGGGAGTTGCATTTTCTTCAGTTGATCAAATATCATGTTGTTCAGGTTACTTTGGTCATCTAGCCGCTTTGTAATAGCTTCGATGCTGTTCATAATGTTTTCCATAATTCGATTATTTTCAGAGCCCATATATTTGGTTGAACCCGAGCCTTTCACTACCTGAGCAAATGTTCTTCTTTGCCCTGCGTTGCTTGGTTGTGGATTTTGATCCATCTGATTTGATGGTTGAATCCTTCGAATTTCATGATTTTGCGATTGATTTCGTGATTTATCTCTTAATTTTTGTAGGTGTTTAGCAACCTCACAGCCCCGATAATTGGCCGGATGTTGGCCTTTACAATTTATACACTTAGCTGGTACATCTCTCTCTATTGTACATGCCTGGGTAAAATGTTTACCTGAGCATTTTACACATCTCGGATCCCGGTTGCAATATTTTTGGGTGTGATTAAATCCCTGACATTTCTTTCTTCTTACTAGCATAAAAAGAGGGAGTCCCCTTTTATTGAAAGTTGGGTTTCCTTCTTGGTTTTCTATTCTCTCTTTTTTAATCATATTCACAGCATCTAGTATTTTAAGACCTTTATTTTTTAAGTCTTCCATTATTTCTTCGCTTGAGCAAGTGTGATGCAAACCTCTTGCCATAACTTTTATCGGTCGAGCCTGTTTGTCCTCATAGGTAAACCACTGATACTTTTCAGCATTCAGCTTCATAGATAATGTTCTATAGGTTTCTGAGTCCAGAGTATTAATTTTCCAAACGTTATTGTTTAGCGCTGTTACCTTATATTCTTTGTCAGTAACCGATTTCATTAGTGACTGAATTATTGGGTAACTGGTTACTCCCACGATACTTATTGGTGGGGGGGTTTTTCTTTCGGTTGCACCAGTTTTGGTGCAATGTTCTTGGTAGATTTACTACCTTTCGGTTGATTGGCCTCAGGTTGGACAACTTCCGGTTCGGTACTTGTAGTTCCACTAACATTTAGTTGTTCAACCTCAGGTGACGATTCAGCTTTTCTTTTCTTGCCCTTCCTGGAATGTTTTTTTTTCTTCTTTAGGATCCAGTTCGTCTCCCTTTCTAATTCATCCTCATCAGTGAGATAGTTGACTTTCTTTGGTTCAATACTCTCTAATTCGCTTTGTTCTTTAGCATCCCGATTCATTTTTAGAAGTTCATTTTCTCGCTTTAGAAACTCAATTTCTTCGCTTAGCTTGGCAAATGATTGCTCCATCTTCTGTAGCCTCTCAAAGAGATCCATATTTTCCTTTTCTAGGTCAACAGTTCTTTCACTGAATCCTACTGCTCGCATTGTAAAATTTCCGCTGGCATCACTTCTTTCATGCAGTGTTTGGCCCTCCTAAAAATCCATAGGGCCAGCCTTCGAAGAGGATCGATCCCCCCCGGATATATTGTCCAGTCGACTGATTAGAGTACCACTTGGGGTAATAACTTTCTCGGACTTATGCAAAAAGATACAACGAAACCATGGTATTTTTATTGCAGACGTATTGCAGAATCGTTTGCGTAGGTTCTCAGTAGGAGAACTAAAAAAAAATTGAATATCGTCAATTACAGCGTCATCTATCATGAATGGGAAAAAATGTTTCAGCCGAATCCCACGTATTTTTAGCCGTAGAACCCGAATCTGCAATAAAAAATAAAGGTTCCTATTTATCTTAGTTTCAAAGTTACACCTCGCCCCACCTACAAGGAGGGAGAGGGGGTTCTAATTTTAACTGTACTGTATTTCCCCCGCGGAATAATTAAATTTTGATCTTTACAATTTTTTTCGTATTTTTTTCCAAGATATTTCAGTGTATCAGGTTAAAAAAATCACCCGGTATATTAAAAAAGTTATATAAATACTATTAAACTGCTCAGAAACTACTTTCACGGTCAAAAATTTGACATAGCTACTAATCATTTATACATATTTAAAAAAATTTAAAAAATCTCTAAGTTACTCCTACTTACAAGAGTTTGAACCTTGGTCAATTGTGCAAATATTTTAGTTGCTCCCTTTCAAAAGTTTGGGGGAGCAATTTATAACGATATGGAGCTTTAAATTGTAACTATATGATATTAAATATTTCGAGATGTTAAACATTTCTAGTATGTGAAATCATAGCCATCTTACATATATGATAGCCGTAAGGTAGAAATAGAAGCTTTCTTTAAGAGGTAAACATTTTTCTGATTCCCATAAGAACCAATGTAAAATTGTTAGTTTTGATTTATAAGTTTATTAATGACAATTCAATTAAATGTAACAAATTTTTTGTTAATTTGCATGTTTAATATGTTTCGTAGATATGGTTTTAAAATCGTAGAAAAAAATATGTCTAAATTTTCAAATAAATTGAAAAAATAAAACTTTCCATTTTCAACAACTACGCACAAACCATTAAATCCTTATATGCATACAAAAAATCTAAACAAATAGCATCATCCTTGTCTTTTCAATATAAAACTAACAAAATAAACGAACGGTGTTCAAGCTCCACCTGAACCGCAAATGTTTGGTAAAACCCAAGGTCTAAAATAGAGGTAAATATTGTAATGATTTTGGCCATCAAACAAGAAGTTACCAGTGGCAAGCGGACAGATTTAAATATGATAGTGAAGTCAAAACAAATATCAAAGTGTATAAAAGTAGAGTGAAAAAGCCTAATACATGAAAAGTACACAGTGTTTTTAATTGCAAAATCCGAACGAACTCAGAAGCCCAGTTCGTAACAATATTTTTGCTACATGACATGATTTGTTTTTTTATTTTTTGTATTTTGAAAATGATGATCATTGAAAATTATGGTATGCAATTATATTACATTAGGAAAAATCGGACGCCAGAAATATTTACCCTCAAAGATGTCGTCATGACATTTTTAACACAGCTTACTTTGTAATGTGAACATTGAAACTACTCTCGCTATGTTTTTTTTGTTATTTTTTGTTTCTATTTTAATGCATTAAATAAAAAGAGAGGAAATATTCATGACATTAAATCGGAATTTGTTTTTCGGAGTTGCAATTTTGTCAAAAATCCAAATTTCGTCTATTTCTTCGAACAATACCTAGGTTTGTCTATCCAATAATAGAATCTTCTGTTTTTTTTTATTTCAAATAATCCAAACCGGAGATATCTTGCCCACCGCCAGACACCTTTTTTTGGAGGACCTCCAGGAGACCGTCTACAGGAGCAGTGTAAATTAATATTTTTAAAAATAAAAAATGCCGAAATAAAGTTAAAAGTTACCGCTGAATTTATTGATACTTCTTGTATTTGTCAAATAATAGCCCTTTTCAGAATAAAAATCGTAAAAAAATGTCATTTTTTAGCCTTGAAACTGGGTATAACCCCTATTAAAGTAAAAACGGGCAAACACGAAAATAGAAAACAAAAAAGGTATAGATATCTTTATTTGATCTACAAGACAAGAAAACAAAAAGGCGACAACACGATAAAATAAAATTAAAAACACGTGTAAAAATACAAAAACTAAGAACAATTCTTGTCGTTCTAATAGATACCCAAACCCAATATATTGAATATTTTATGTTGTTTATTTTTCTCCTTTAAAAAGCTTTTGTAGTTTTGCAGGTAGTTGAATAAAATTATGGAAGTTTAAATTGTATTTTACGGATTAATTGTTAGATTCCAAGTTTGGTTTTCATATATGTCTAAATATAATTGAATCGTTTATTCTCGAAAGGGCTCATGTCCACTTTTTCAAATTATTCAGGAAATAAAAAAAACTTTTTTGACATGAGACCTATCTAGAATAAACGATTCAATTATTCATCTACGAATGGATGATATAAAATTGCCGAAAATAACGAGTTTTCATTCAAAAAATGTAAATTTTTAAAAAGTCTTTCTTACACCGACTTACATGGAATATCACAAAATCTACACCTCTTATAGAAATCATTTTTATATATCTTATATATACAGAGGGCTCTGGTGAAATTAGCCGATCCTTAATTTAAACTTTAGTGTGATTTTCTTACACCAGATTACATAAAATTAAAACAAACTGCGAATAAACTGGGAGCCTAATTAATTCCGCAAAACTTTTGTGTCGCGAAATTGATGATTAACAATTAATTTCGTGACGAAAATGGCGAAATTAATTAATTTTTTCTGCGGAATTAATTCAGGGCATCCGAATAAAAGCATTAACCGAATCCAGGAGCAAGATTTAACCGTTCCGTTCATGGCATGTTTTTCACCGTACACGAAAAGGTTTCGCCGAACCTTCATATGTTGTATCAAACAATACTGAAAAGTTAATGAAAGCTCCTTTTTATAGTCCTTAAAATAGCACATAAAATCATTTTTACAATGCTCGCGGATCGAAATAAATTGGAAAACTAATAACAATTTATCCTCTTCGTAAAATAATTATCAATCTGGAATATACCAGAATAATTTAATGTTTGAATATAGAACCAGCATGTATGCGTTAATTGCACTAAAAATTGAAATTGTTAAAAGATTTTAAGGGGAATGTAAAATTCGCTAATACTACAAGTTGATTTTATAATATACTAGCTGAGTTACCCGGCGTTGCACGGGAGGTATATAATTCAAATACCTTGTAGTTGCAATCACATATGAAAAGAAAATTATAAGTAGCTGTATTCAGAAACGGGTGCCTCCGTCAATGCATCCAGGCGAAATTTTGTAATGATATTATTGGACATCCTGTTTGTGAGGATAGTTAATTAATTTTGGTTTGGTATTTGTTATCAATTGCCAAATAAATTATACGTCATGTTTACAAACCTTCAACCAGATCAAAGTGAATAATAAATATAAAGATATTTTAGTTAATAATTTTTATTATAAAGCCTTTTGATAAACAATATTTTTGGTTTTTCCATTTGGTGTGTAAATAAATAAATTTTTTGGCGTTCCCACTCTGGAGCAAGCAACATACAGTTGGCCATGTGAAAAGCATGAATTTTCCAAAATTACACCAGCTATTTTCAATGATTGCCCCTGGGCTTTGTTGATTGTCATTGCAAAAGCAAGGCGTAATGGGAATTGTAGTCGCTTGAATTCAAACGGCAAATCGGTGGGAATCATAGGAATGCGCGGAATTAGCACATCTTCTCCTTTACTTTTACCGGTAATAATCGTTGCTTCAATCACATTCGGCATCAATTTCTTCACACAAAGCCGTGTTCCGTTGCACAATTTCGGTGGATCTAAATTTCGGAGCAGTATTATTGGTGAACCCTCTTTTAAAAATAGTATGTGTGGTGGAATACCAGGTGGCTCCAAAGAATTAAGAAACTTTATTGGATAATTGACGGATTGATCCACATCAGTAACCGTGTCGATAGATTTGTATTTCATTAGTGGCCCGGGTAGTTGCGATTGAATTTCATTATTTAATTTATTAACGCCGTCATTTTTGGGAGCTAGGAGGGCACGTTCGCACAGCCAATCATGATTTTTGAAGTTATTTGGCAAATTTGGGAATACTTTCATTACCACGTCCTGTATTGATGGCAGCATTTGACAAAAATTAGGCGGGAACGATATCTCACATGTTACAGGGTCATTTGGCAATTTCCCGTTACCCATGTCCAAAAGCTGCCTGGCAAATGTTTTAGATGTACCATCGTGATTTAAATTCACACGAATGTTTGTAGATAGTGTGATTTTCGTAACGTGTTTCCAAAGATGAAACGCCTTCAGGCAGGCATTAAGTTCATCAGCGGGTGTTGATCGTGGAATGACTGGCAAAGTTTGACGAAAATCACCTGCTAGTAGTGTTAGAGCTCCTCCCATTGGTCGGTTATTTTGTCGCAAATCGCGCAAAGTACGATCAACCGCTTCAAATGCTTTTTTGTGTGCCATGGTACATTCATCCCAAATAATGATTTTACATGTTTTTAATAACGTGGCAATTCCCGAATTTCGTGTTATATTGCAAGAAAAATTATCCGCTTGATTCAAATTCAATGGTAGTTTAAACGTTGAATGTGCTGTGCGTCCTCCATTGAGTAAAGTGGAGGCAATTCCAGATGATGCAACAGCTTGGCCGATTGTATTCTGCTGTCATACTTCGGCAAGTATCAAATTAAGGAGGAATGTTTTTCCAGTGCCTCCGGGTGCATCAAGAAAAATAATTCCTCCGTTACCGTTTGCTATGTATTGCATCACTTTAGTGTATGCCTGTCTTTGATCATCCACTAAGAGACTTTTTTGAGTCTCAGCGAAAACTCGTAACTGACCAACGTCGTAATTTTGTTCTCGTAATAGATCTATATCACGAACAATGTTTCCATGGCGTGTCGGTGCTGGCAACCAAGTTGGGAAATGACTTTGTTAGTAATGTATAAGCATGCATCCTCGAGTAATATAAGTCCTTCATTAAATATGTCTGCGGAAAACTGTATTTCCATATCGGGATTTGTTCTACGTGCTTGCCAAAGTATATCTTCACTAAAGCTTTCTTTGTGCTTTTCCCAAAGACCTTTAGGATCGGAAGATGTGCATGTTGTTAATATGATTGCAAAGAGCTTGCGTATTTGTGCTGGACGACACATAAGACATGCTTCGGTTAGTGTTCTATCCCAGTGTTAATCATTTTCAAGTAAGCCCAGTTTAAGACATGCCTCTCTGTAGGTTTGACATACTTCGCCATTTACAGTTCTCAGTGCTTGAAAAGACGTTGGTCCTCTTACTTCATGAAGCAGCATTCTCAGAAAATAACACTCCGTATTGTTAGGATGAACATTATAAACTCGACCCAAGGCATCAGAACCACGTATTCCAGGGTACTCCCGAATAATTGTTCCTTGCTTTCTTCTGAAAAACTGCTTCTTCGACGTGTTCCATGTATAATATTTTGGAACTTCATGATACACAGCAATGTTTTTACGAATGAATCTGTTCCGCACAATTGAAAAAAGGCTGTTAATGTCGTATTCGTTGGTTGCGCAGCTCTCTGTAACAGATTTTCTTCCGTAAAGTAAACTCATTGTCCATTTTCTAAGTGTACACTAAGATGTACAACTGTTGGATAACGCTCGTGAATATTAAAACTCAGAATTCGCCAGACAGCTTCATTACTGCTGATGTAACGTCCTATTTGAAATTGCGTGACTTCATCGAATGGTGAATTTGTATTCGAAAGTCCAAAAATTGCCATATCACTGCCTTTGTTGACGTATTTACATATATATTTAATTGACTTAACCGAGTTGCAGTACTCAACGTTAATATGGGCTTTAAATATTTTCGACAGTAACGGAGTGTAAGGAACAATCCAGCTATTATCTACCTCATGATGCACATTGTTTACTTTGATAGTGGCTGTGTGTCCTCCGTCATCGGGTTTTCGTCTCCGGTATTGTGGATATCCGTCGTCACCAGTTTGTGTTTCCTGACACATCTTTCGGGGATATTTTTTCGAACACTTTCCGTCTTTCATGCAAGGTGAATTGGGATTCACGGCTCCACATGGCCCATGTATCATGTTTTTGCTAACGATTTCAAAAAGTATCGGATCTTCTTGGGGATTGGGTAATTCAGCTGATATAACACTATCAATTTGAGTCAGAGTAATCTTGTCCTTTAACCAAATCAAAATGTGAGCATGTGGTAGGCCTCTTTTCTGCCATTCTATAGAATACATCCAGCAGCGAGTTTCTCCATAAATATGATTTTTAGTTATGAGGTTCATGAGATTTATGAGTTTCTGTTTGAAAACTCTAGCTGTCAGATCATGCCGATGGGTCGATGATTGCCCAATTAGAAGTAAATCTATAATCTCAGTCCATGTTGGATTACACGTAAACGTTATAAATAGATCAGGACGTCCAAATCTTTGGACATATGTCATGGCATCCTGAGCGTATTCGTACATGTGCCTTGGACTTCCCGTATACGTAGCTGGTAATATGACCAATTTTCCAATGTCAGCAACGTTTCCATCATTTGCAATTGCATCGTGCAAGTGAATATATTCCTCGGAACGAAGTTTTTTCTGATTTAAGCGAATGAAAAGAAGTCGTTCACTTTCGATTTTAGCATACATATCAACAATGAATTAATGAATTGGTGAAAAAGTTGACGGCACTTCAGGATGTGGTTTGATTGTTGTGCTCTAATCATAATACGATACGCATAAAAATTCATGCAGGAAACCCTTTTCGTCATCGCAGCACTTGTTGTTGGGTTAGTTTGCATCACGTTGAAATGGTACCCATCTTCTCCTTGCCAAAATAGTATTGGATACTGAAGAGCATCATACGATCTGTGTGTTTCAGTAACACGCTGTAGGCTTTCATTTTGTCTATGGATAATAATATCACGTTGGTTGAAATCCGTTCCGACCATAACAATAGCAACTTCGTTGATTGTTGGAGCATTGAATCGTCTTTCATGTTGACCAGATGGTGTTTTGTCTGCTCGAATAACTACTCTGTGGTCATCTGATGGCATTTGCTCCAATGCAGTTTTGAATAAATTTACCAGATGATTGCGTTCATGGAATAAAATCTGTAAACTTGATATTATTTCACGTTTTGTTCCGGGACTAATAGCACAACGTTGATAAGTCTCCGCCTCCTCGTTGCCCATGAAGTAAATTTGTAAAAACTTGGAGTCGTTGTTAGAGAGAGGAAGAAGTGATCCAGTTTTATGATAAATTTGTCCTTGTACTTTAAACGTGGGCATAAAACCTCCATCCTTAACAATTTGGGTTGCTCCAAAAGATGTCATTTGAAAGCATGAGTTGTATTTTCGAATATTTTGTAGAAAATGTCTGGATAACTCAGTAGTTCCGGAGACGTAAGCTAGAAGAGGTTCAGGTGGATCATCCAGAGGAGGCAAATTCACTTTTCCATTTGAACAACACATTCCAGGCGATTCATTGTGAAACTTTAAAGCATGACAATACAAACAAATGTTTTCCATTTGCCCAATTGAAACATTGTAATCATAGTCTTTCTCGTAATTGAATGCTGCTAACTTTAAATCACCTCTAAAAGTTTCTATTAATCGTCCATATCGTAACCGATCGACTTCCAGCCGGGCCTCACGATGTTCAATGGTTTCAGTAGCTCTAGAAGAAGACATCCTGCTTCGTACATTTTTAAGTCGTGTTTCACGCTGTTCAGTTGTTTCATCAGCTCTTGAAGAAGACATCCTGCTTCGTACATTTTCAAGTCGTGTTTCACGCTGTTCAGTTGTTTCATCAGCTCTTGAAGAAGACATCCTGCTTCGTACATTTTCAAGTCGTGTTTCACGCTGTTCAGTTGTTTCATCAGCTCTTGAAGAAGACATCATGCTTCGTACATTTTCAAGTCGTGTTTCACGCTGTTCAGTTGTTTCATCAGCTCTTGAAGAAGACGTACTGCTTCGATCATTTTCAAGTCGTGCTTCACGCTGTTCGCTTGATTCAGCCACCCTTGCGGCTCTAATCTTCTTCGACTTTGCAGTTACCTGCCCAATTGATCTTTTTTCGGTGGCATTTTTAAGCAAAAATAAAACGTGTAACTAATTAATCAGGAATGACGGGCATTCAAAACAGAAATTAGTATTAATTTATCAAAACGATTTTAATGTTCCCTTCGATACGTTTCACCGCGAACTGTGTTTGAAAATGTCTTTACGGAATTTTTTTTAAGCAAAATCAAATCGTCACCTGAATATTTAAGTGTTACAAACGACAAAAACCTGAAATGGAGAAAATCGAATCTTAACTTTGAATGTCTCCAAATTAAAGGTTTTTCAAATATTGGTAAAAAAAGTTAAATTTTTGGAAAATGTTCAAGGAGCTTTGTCTTACATTAAAAGGAATTTTTTGTCATACGCATATTTTTTGTTTAAGTCGGAATTAAAATTTTGAAAATTTCATATGTATCACAAAATTTTATCGTTTGGTTTGAATATGTATTGTATGTATCAGTATTTTATACTTTTATGTATCATTTAAATATTTAAAAATTGTTTGCATATGAACCATAATTTCATACAAAAGTTAATTAAAATGCCTATTTTAATTTGAATGTAATTATACTTTTTATGCGTAGTTCATTATAAGAATACATAAATATAACAAAATTGAAGCTTACTGAACACCCCTAACCCAAAAAGTTGCAATTTTTAGAACAAAAATTAAAAAATAAAATGGTTTTAAGAACTTCAAAATATCAAACAAAATTTAGAAATTCATTAAACTTTATTAAAATAATATATTTTACAGCCTTTAAAAATAGTTCATTTGGCTCAATTAGTTAATTTTCAGTTATTTTTTTTTTTTTCGTTTTAGCAATAATTTTTTTACTCCTCGGGATAGTTCTGCGTGACGGAGGTTTTTGCAAGGCATTCGTAGTTTTTGGAGAGCTGGTTTCTCGATCCATAATTAATTTCGTAGTATTCAGTACAGTATTATAGTAAACTACATCCACTGTATCCATATATTCCAACATAGGCTTAATATCTTTTTTCTTTTCATTGCTGATCGCCCAATTAAATATTACTGGTTTTGCCACTATACCTATTTGGAAATCTTTTTTGAGTAAAATGTTTATTTAAGATTACACTTACAAATGGATCGGTTTCTGATAAATTAATTTTATAGTGCAACGTGCTTAAATCGTTCGATTTGTACTTTATTAGCCTGACTTGCATAAAAGGTGTCATATTTGTAAAAATCGATGACGCTAAATTAAAATTAAGAAAATTAACATCCTTCATTTGCATTATGCGCAAATGTACTTTTTCATAATTCAACTTTTTTAATTGTTTGAGCAAACTGACAGGGCTGTAAATTGTCATTCCTCTCAAATGTCGCTCGATAGCACTGTGAACTGCATCAACTTCCTGTAGCTGTGAATGTCCAGGTTCGGAATATTTGTGAATGATGCTCTCTATTCCTTTATTTTCCTGTAAAAATTTTATAACCATGGTCGTGTTTACGCGATTTTTATTTTGTGCAACACAACTGTCAGACCAAAGGATAATTTGATTAATATGAGGAAGATCAGCAACAACGGAAATTAAAATTTTATATAATGCACTGGCCAAATCATTACCAGATCTTCCGCTTTGTGCTTCCGTCCATATGCTGCAGTAAGTTTGTTTATTAAGATTGCAATGTGCTGTTAAGTTATATACCGCAAATTTTCGTTTATAATAAAAATTGCTCACTTCAGCTTTTGGGAGAGCAAACACATTTTGTAGGTCGTACGTTAAAATAGCTGTTTTGTGATCAGTGTTTTTTTCTATCTATGTCTCTTTCCTGTTTGGCACAAATTTAATTTTTTTCGTGTTGAAAAAATTTAATTTGGTCAGCATTATCTAAATCAACTTTATCTTTAAATAAGGAACACAGATCACATAGATCTTTTTTCGGTAAATGAAACGCACAGTTAAAGTCTTCAAATACTTTTGTATAAATGTGCTTTTTCACTGGTACTCCATCACACACATCCTTATACAAATTGTACATTTTTTGGATACATAAATTTGATCCAAGATACTCCTTTTGGGTATTTTCTCGACAATAGTGAGATTCTACTTGAGGAAAACTATTAATGTGTGTTCTAATTTCCTCGATTTTAATTTCTGGTGTTTTTTTTTAATATGCTTTCCCTTATTGGGGGATGATGCAATACCAGTAGTTTCATTATATTTTTTTTCGAAAAACCATTGCAATCGTCTCGAACTTATGTCTAACGTTTTCAAAAAAAAATTGCTTGCATACTCCAATATTTTGTTCCTCATAATTTAAAAAATAATTATAAGTAAATTCACGTTTCTTCACAGGATTATTTTTTGATTTTCGTTTAGCCGGCATCTTTTTTACGAACTGTGCGTAGTAAAAATTTTTGGACTTATCATCCAATTTCCAAAACGCATCGTAGAGTATCTGTTGTTGTGTTGGATTAAATGAGTCATAACATCTAAATGTGCATGTACATTCAACATTTTTAACTGCTCTTGCGGGATGTGGATTTCCCTTTATATCGATGTACGATTTACCTTTCTGTCGGTTTAGGTTTCTTACGTTGCACTTCCAATCAGTTATATTTTTTTTTCTCTTTCGAGACGGTGGAGTATTTTCGATTCCAGAATTTGATTTGGTCGTAGTAGCTAATTGAACTTCGATTTTAGAGGATGTGCTTAAAATATTAGAAGTTGTACTATCCACACATTTTTGGGTAAGTAGCTTGACTTCTTCTGTGACGGTTCTCTTAATTTTTTTTGTTGTTGGAGTTCCTGTACTGCTATCAGATTCCGATCGTGCTTCATAGTTGGGATCAGCTAAGGAGTCATCTGAATTAAATTCAACTATCTCGTTTTCACTGCAAAAGCTTTGAGTTTGAGCAAATGGAACCTCAAAATACTTTTCATCATGGTTGATTAGGCATATAGTTTTTGATTCTACGTAAGAAAAAAGTATAAGTTTTGAATTGGTACATTTTGTACGAATAAATTACATACCTAAGTGTTCATCAAAATCATCATCAGACAAAATGCCACTCATCGCATTCAAAATTTCTTCAGAAATTTGAGGCACAGGAGAAGATCTATTATAACAAAACATAGTTTGATTCATTATCAACAATAATACATTATATAAAAAAAAATTATGTGCACTCATCGTTGTATAAACTATAAAGCAAGAAGTAAGTTCAAGAAATTATACATAATATAGTAGCTAATTCTAATTCACGATTGGGGCCTCACGTAGCTGGAAAGCAGAAAATGTTTGAATTAAAACGTTAACAATTCTATATGAACCGAGCAAGTAGCATAGTAGTTAAATCTATGGTGCTTGGAGCGGGTGGTACCGGGATCGAATCTCGATAGGGAAGGGATGCAAAACGGATTATTCATGAACTATGCCGAGCCATCGTTCATGCCAGTAGTCCAGGCTGGCATGGAGCTATGCAACGTGCGGGTGGTTATGAAAATCGGACCTGTACATATGCGTATGTCCTCGATATGGCTGGCAACAGTGCTAGGTTGGACGTAAAAGTGAAATAGTTAGGTGAGCTAAACTACAACTAAACAATTTCACTTTTATTGTCAAATGTGACTCTTACAGTAAACTCGCGCTAATATGAACGCCGTTGCCGTGAACTCCGGGTAACGTGAACAATTTTTTAATTGTTGTACTACTCGGTATTAAACGAGAGGATAATCTTATATCGTATATTGTATTTTATCAAAACAAATCACTAATAAATCATTATCAACTTGTGAAATGAACATGCAAATTTCATATGAAAAATATCAACTCTCGTAAACATTAATAATCTCTTAAACATGAATCACTTGGTTTTAGTTTGTTTACGTTATCGCGAGTCTACTGTATTGCTAAAAATATGATAGTAACAGTTTGTTGTTCAGTTAGACTTTACCTACTTTTACAATAGTCGTCAATGTCTCAAAAAAAATGTATCACAAAAAAATGCTAGTATTATGCACTATAGATTAACGGTAAATTACTAGACTAACTGTAATTTTCGTATTACAACATGTTGGCTATATTGTTTTTTTTATATTTCATTATGCACTTAACACTATAATTACACACAGACACTAATTTAAAACGGTATTTTAGAAATACAATGCTTACCTGTTGCTCATACTGATTGATGTTACTCGTTCGATGTTTAATGAAAGACTGCAGATTTTATTTAAATGGTCTCCTAACAATTAACAGTTAAAACAATGTTGTATGCTTGTACCATACCAATTCTGAACAAATATTTTACATAAAGGACTAAGTTACATATTCATTGTATGCTTGTATCATACAAATGCTGAATTTACCTTTAGCGTTTACGTTTGTTTTGATCATTGATTGTATGTTTGTATCAGATAAATTCTGAACATATATTTTACATAAACGACTAATACCACTGACAGACTAGGGATTAGCTAAGCGCGATTAGTGAAACGAGATTAGCTAATCCACCACAAATCCATATGCGTTGACAGACTAGGGATTAGTTTCTTGCAGAGAAATAAAATATTATTATGGTGATTCGCTGAAATATAGCTAGTAAATCAGCTGGACTCATTTTTTAATTCAATATTTCTAAGATTTATACATTAAAACTCACTAGATTTTCTTTTCATCGAAATTTATTCAGTACAAATTTTTTAAGATGTCATTGATTTTATAACTTCTATCGTAAATTCACGCCACTTGCATTTTCAGCAATGTTTAAATAACACTACCCTGCAAAATTTTGCCCCTGGACAATGAATAGTTGTTTCTAAAGTAATTTTTCACGCTGGACCCAAATCCGGGCTCAAAATTGCTCTAGCACGTCAGGTTTTTGAGATATTCTAACCTAAAAGTGCAAAAAACACTGTTTTTTGACATATTTGAGGTTATGTAGCAATGCAGTTTTTACCTTTTTATAAAAGCCATTTATATGATCTTATTGTACAAGTCTTTCTCTTTTAAATGCCGTTAAATTTGCTCAAATGTCATTTTTTTGCGCCGAGATATCGCATTTTCAAATTTGCATATTCGTGAATTTTTCTGTATAAAAACACTACCCTGCAAAATTTTAAAAGTTTGGTGCCACTTGACAATGATTAGTTGTTTCCGAAGTAATTGTTTACGCTGAATCCGAATCTGGGCTCAGAATTGCTCTATCACGTCAGGTTTATGAGATATTCTAACCTAAAAGTGCATATATACCGTAGGTATAAAAGGTAGTGTATTATACAGTATACCGACAAATTCACGAACATGCAATTTTGAAAATGCGATATCTCGGCGAAAAAAAAAAGATATTTGAGCAAACTCAAAGGCATTTGAAAGAAGAAGACTTGTACTATAAGATACCACACATGAACTTTTGAAGAAAAAAAAAAATCGCGGTGCTAGATAACCTCAAATACGTCAAATAACAGTGTTTTTTGCACTTTTAGGTTAGAATATCTCATAAACCTGACGTGATAGAGCAATTCTGAGCCCAGATTCGGATTCAGCGTAAAAAATTACTTTGGAAACAACTATTCATTGTCAAGTGGCACCAAATTTTTAAAATTTTGCAGGGTAGTGTAATTGTTTCCCATTGTAGTGCCACTTGTACCTTCACTAAACCCAATACAACGAGATAAGCTCGAAAATTTTCAAGGATTAGTGCACTAATCTCGATTAGTAACTAATCCTCAAATAAAACGAGATTAGCTAATCTTCAACTTGACACACTACAGCTAATCTCGAAAAAATCACTAATCGCGCTTAGCTAATCTCTAGTCTGTCAAGGGTATAAGTTACATATTCATTGTATGCTTGTATCATACAAATGCTGATTTTTTTATTTGCATATATACCTTTTAGTTATTTGAATTGTATGTATGTATCATTTAAATATTATTTAGTTTTATATGAAAATAAATACGAAATTATGCCATTCCAATATGATCAGTTTATGTAACAGATAAATACTTACTTTTTGGTATCATTAAAGCAAATGTATCACTTGTCATACTAGTATCTTTTGAATGAAATAAGATAGGACAATTCTGACAATCTTAATCGAAAGATCTCGTCGTTTTAAGTAAGAAAGCAGTCCTAACTCGAAAATGGCAAAAATGCGCTTGTAACACTTAAATACTCAGGTGACGAAATGTTATCTACAATCAAAAAGTAATCATAGATTAACACGTTTATAAACGGAAAACTTAAATCTAATAAGAATGTATATTCACTTGAAATAATAATTTAATACCTGGAAAATAATCACCAACAATTATTTTATTGCAATATAGCTAACTAATCGAGAACAACGGCATCCGAAATACAAATTAATATTAATTTACTCAAAACGATTAAAACTACGTCCACTTCGATACGTTTTACCGCGAACTGTGGCTGAAAATGACATTTCGAAAAACAAAAGAAGTTTTTTCAAACTAAGGTAATTTTACACGTACATAATTTGAATCCAAGGATGTTTCTTGTAGAAGATTCTATTTTCAAATATAAAACGCTAGTACTTTTCAAAGTAAATCAGTTTATACGTACAATATTTTTTAGTACCTTTCCTAGAATTGATTTTATGAAACAATCATTGATTATTTAAGTAATAAACTAAATAAAGTAATAAACTATTGGCGTTTAGTATGAAACTACTATTTTCATTAAAAGCCGCCGGTTGCAATAGTGGATTAAAATAGAATGTTAATTATTTCTGAAGTTATGTGGAAATTAGAACTCGCTGACTATGCTACAATTCAAAACAGGATATGATAAATAGGATATCACTAAACAGTACATGTCAAACCAGTAAAAATGGATTATTAGTATGGATAATATAAGTGTTCAGAGATTTGTCTTCAGTTAAAGTGATGAAAGATTGTCTTAAATTTAAATTAATAAAATTAATTTGAATAATTAAATCAATTATAGTAGAGGTATGATTTGTGTATAACAATCGCACTCTAGATATCCTTTCTGGTGTATAAATTTGCGGCTAAGGCGCTATTTCGGAACATTTAAATAATTGTATCTATACATACATGTAAAAATGAATTCTTGATCCAGGGCAGACTTCCGGATTGGAGCATGTCACTAATTTCATATAACCCCTTTCCTAAAGTCATTCCCGTCAAAAAAATCTTAAAAAATTGAAATTTCAGAAAAAATTTGTACCACAGCTCCTAGACCCCGGGGTCCATCCCCTTGAAAAGTATCGTGGGCTTGGTCCTGAACATGCAACATATACATGGTAAAAATTTCATGGCGATGGGTAAAGCGGCTAAGGCGTTATTTCAGAACAATCAAATAATTGTATCTTTACATGTAAAAATGAATTTTTGATCCAGGGGCGGACCCCCCGAATGCGAACATGTCTCTTATTTCATATAACCCCTTTCCAAAACTCATTCTCGTAAAAAAATTTAAATTTTTGAAAAAAATTGTACCATGGCCCCTAGACCCCGGGGTCCAGCCCCTTTCACAATATCGTAAGATTGGTCCTGAACATCCAACATTTGCATGGTAAACATTTCATGGCGATCGGTTGAGCGACTGAGAAGTAATTTTGAAATAATCAAATATTTGTATCTATACATGTAAAAATTAATTTTTGTTCCGGGGCTGGGCCCCTCGGATTCGAACATGTCAGTAATTTCATATAACCAGCCCCATAAACTCATTTTCGAGGAAAAATTTAAAGAAAATTAAAATTTTCGAAAAAATTTGTACCGCAGCACCTAGACCCCGGGGTCCAGCCCCTTCCAAAATATCGTGAGGTTGGTTCTGGATATGCAACTTGTACATGGTAAAAATTTCATGGCGATCGGTTGAGCGGCTGAGACGCCCATTTGTAACAGACAAACAAACAAACAAACAGGAATTCATTTTTATATATATAGATATAGGAATCAGAGTAATAAGTTTAGCAGTTCAGTCGCTACAGCCTGCAGATCGAAACTGAATTGCAAAATTCCTAACAATTTATCCTTTTCGTAGTTTATTTATTCATTTTTATTTTAGTTTTTGTTTTGTTTTTATTCAATTCTCACATTTATGACACTTCAAATGTCCTGTTTTACAGGAATGTGCTAATCGATATTTTGTTCCGTTTTGTTTATTTTCTCATAAGATTTTTAACAAAAAAGATCGATTTAGCCCACGCAAAGCTGTCTTGCGTTGTAATTTATCTTTAATTCGGAAAACTTGGCATGATTTTTTCCCGATTGATATTTTGCTGATGCTTGGCTGTGGAACTCTCTTCTGGATAGGTATCCTGAAGGAAGATTTGATTCCATTTTGACGGGAAACTTCCTCCAACGGATTATTTATCATTTCCTTTATTCTAGAGGTGACCAACTGCTTCACCGGAGAATGTAGGAATTGTCGACGTGAGTCAGTATTTTTAGTCTACATCTAAAATATTGTAGAATAGAGAAATGGCCATCGTTGCGTTTGGCACTTACAACTAAATATATTCTCCTAGCATTTGGTCCATTCGGTCAACACCTCCTTTGTTCTTCTTATAAAATATAATAGCTTGTGGTTTTATAAATTCACTAACGACTTCAGTAACATAATGAAATGATGAAAGTAAAAGAACAGCTTTGTTGTTCTTTGGTACTTAAGATAATCAAGCAATGCTGCATGTAAAACCAATAACTGTTGAGTCCACTGGACGGCTGCGATCGGCTGTCTCTTATGGAATATATTTTTTATTCAACAGTGGAGTTCCAACAAAAACCATTCCTATCGACCGAAGTATTACAACGCTGCCTAATTTGGTACAAAAATGGTCAGCACGAATCGTCCGGCCACTAAATATTTATTAATGCACTCGAGGAGCGCTCTTTCTCCTTGCCTTTCTCCTTCTCTCAGTTGCTTCGATTCTTTACCTATATATATAATGTGTTTGCAAGGATAACCGCTACGTGATTCGTAGGCCTACTATATTTTCATTTCATATCTTACTGGCTTGGACGGAATGTACTGGGGGATTTTCGTATTTCTTATCTAAGGAAAGAGCTGCTCGTCAACAATTTAGTCACGTGCAATATCTTTTCCAATACGATCAGAAAAACACAAAAAATATACATCCACAAAATAATTCTGTATTCTATAGAACACGAAATACATTTTTTTCAAAAATGCAAAAAATTGGTATATGATAAAACGTTAAGAGCTAGGCAGACCTAATCGTGTATAAGACGAATGGAAATCGTTTTTTGCTTTTTTTGTGCATAGGTATCGATTTTTTTTTTTTGTGACCAAATCTAAGAGAAATTGTTGATTGATTAATTATTTTGAAAAAGATGAATGCCCAAATAGGATTAAAACAAATAAACTTAATAAGATTCACATTTTAATTC
Source organism: Tipula helvola (assembly GCA_963556165.1). Lineage (NCBI taxonomy): Eukaryota > Metazoa > Arthropoda > Insecta > Diptera > Tipulidae > Tipula > Tipula helvola. The sequence goes on from OY744482.1 coordinate 100,789,837, forward strand.
AGGCACAATTTTACGTACTACTCGAAAAAATTATTATTTTGTACAAATAACGACAACTTTACATGTTATTTCTAAATAAATATCTACTGTGTACTAAATAAACAAATGCATTGATTTATTTGTGTATCAATTGTATTGTACTTACCGTAATTATCAGCTACCTAGCTTTATTATTTCAACACTAAATTTTTATTAATTCCTTTTATTTTGAACGCAAACTTGGCAAAGGCGTAGTACAAACTAACAAAAATTCAAAACGAAACAAATTCCGAACAATTTTTAAATTTCAAGAAAAATCAAAGCTTGCTTGCAAGTAAACCAAAAAAATTTTCCGAGTTGAACAACTACCTAGATTTACGTGAAATTTGATATTTTGATTTTGCTTGTGCTTGCAATAATAAATTTTTGTTTGTTTCTGATCGAAAATTTACGCTTGTTTCCGTGCTTTAGTATGTAGGTACTTGCTTTAAAGCTAAAAGTTTGAGCAATAGTAATATTGCTTAGAAATATTTGTAGAAACAGAGCTTTGTGTAATGATACACGACTCATTATACATAAGTCTTGACAGGAAGATCAAACGGAGATGAAATTGCAATTCAAAGAATTGAATTAGCTCCTTCTGACAACAATTTACCCGAGTCACTTTTTTGATGACTATAAATAAATCTCAAGGGCAAACCATTGACAAAGTTGGACTGTATTTGTCATAATCAGTTTTCTCTCATGGAGAACTATATGTTGCTTTTTCCAGAGTAATATCCAAATTAAATATAAAAGCGACAAAGTTTTTACTCAAAATGTTGTGTACAAAGAAAATGTTGGCTCAAATTTTGGTTTGAGTGATCATTACCATTGGCGATACCCCGGGTATACACGGGCACTTTGCTATAATTATTATTTATTAATGTTAATGAGATTACAAAATGTAATTCAATCAATTATTTTGTTTATTTTTTTAGTGCTGTGTTATCGAAGCATTTAAAAATTATTTTTCTTGTATAATTAATACAACACACACCTGATAAGAACATTTTGTAAACAAATTTTTATATCGCGCCTTCCAAGAAAGGTACATACATACTATATGTATAAAAAAAGACATTAAACGTAAAATGAGGTATATAGTATGTACGAACGTGTTTGAGAAACAATCATAAAATTACGCCGCAATTTAAATTTATTGTATAGGGCCGACCGATAAGAAAATTATGCAAATTCATGTACTATGTATATGTACAAAAGACGATTTCAATGCGGTTCTATTTGATAAATAAATTGTATACAGCCTTGATTCATATACTCGACCTGTTAATAATTTATACGTGTACTAATAAGGTCTTATCTAATATCAATAATCAATTTTATTATTATTATTGTTAATTAAATTGAAATACAATTTGTTGTTTTTTTTTTTTAATTATTCATCAAATAAACAAATTAATTTTATTTGTATGTATGCACATAATAAATTAATATTCTTAAATCAACATACGACAAATTTATCACAAAATGTTCGCCTTATCAATATCTTAGAATTATTGTTTAAAATGAATGTAAACACTCCATGATTCTTTTGTAAATACATTTTAGTATTTAATATGTCTAATATGTATTATAGGTGGCATCAAAACGTAATGCTGGGTTGACTATACAGATCGCTAAGTAATTCGTACTCGGAAATCATTTTTATTAATATCAAATTGTACCAAGTTACATCCCAATCAAATGGGTGGCATGAATTACGATAGTTTGATTATGCAAAATTTGATTCAAATCAAATTTTGTCTGAAATTCGACATGTACCATTGGAATTGGAATCCTAAAATAGTTGTTAGATGAAGTTCCGGATTATGACCAATTAGGATCGAACAATCAAGATGATCTACCAAATTATGTTTAATTAGCAAATTGCCTCGCCAATCTTCGGGTTCGATTGTGTTTAAGCTGTATCCGGCTAGGCAGCTGCTTTTTACCTATTGTGTTTTAAAACTACGATAACTTTGTTTCTCCAAAAGCAGAATGATCGATTCTTGTCTCATCTCTACAACTTTGGAGTAGATTATTTAAAAAAAAAATCAAGTTTTAGTTTTCCTTATAAAAGTGGTACAATTATACAATTTTATTTTCTTATAAAATTGCATGGATGTCAGGAGAATAGATCATTCTGCTTTGTATAATACATCAAAATTTCAAATTAATTATTCTTTTAAATTGGTTTTTGAATTTTGTTCAGATACTGAATATAAATTGAAACAAATCGAACTAGGCAGTAGATTAGAGAACTTCAAAACAATAAAACGGACTCGCGATTTTCATGCAGTTATATCTTCAACAGAAGGCTACTTAAAATGTAAAAGATATTCAAATAATGAAGATTATATAACATGTAAATTTTAACCGTATAAATATCTTTAAATTTCTATCCTTATTTTATAATACATTTTTTTACTGTCAATATTTTTTGTTTTAAATTTAATTTTGAATCACAAAAACGAGTGAAAAAATTAACCTGGAAAAATTCGAATTAATCAATTCCATAGCTTGAGCAGCATTTTTTATTCATTTGAAAACAGAATGGAATGTAATGACGTAAATGTTGCTATCGACACTCATCTCTTAAAAGTGATGCTCACGGAACGACAGCTTGTAAATGACTCAAACTGTTATTTTTGTCTCAAAAACTGTAACAGAAAATATAATTTTTAAAAATTCTGTGGTCCCAGGCACTTAGGATTGACGATTTTTGAATATTCTATAGAGAATTATCGTATATCAAATTTCCCGGAATTTTCCTGGAGCTCCTAAGCAACGGCCATTCAAAGGGAAACTTATTTTGAGTAGGTCATGATCTGCTCTAACAGAAAATAAATGAATTTTAAAAAAATCTCTGGTCCCAGGCACTTAGGATTGACGATTTTTAAATATTCTATAGAGAATTATCGTATATCGAATTTCCCGGAATTTTCCTGGAGCTCCTAAACACCGGCCATTCAAAGGGAAACTTATTTTGAGTAGGTCATGATCATTTGCTCTAACAGAAAATAAATGAATTTTAAAAAAATCTGTGGTCCCAGGCACTTAGGATTGACGATTTTTGAATATTCTATAGAGAATTATCGTATATCGAATTTCCCGGAATTTTCCTGGAGCTCCTAAACACCGGCCATTCTAAGGGAAACTTATTTTCAGTTGGTTACGATCTAAATAAAATAACAATTAATTTGTATCATATCCTGCGAAATAAATATCAATAAATATAATAATTCAATAAAATATTATAATAACCGTTATCAACGACTTTTAAAAAGTATAAAAAAAGTATAAAAGGAATATTGTTTTATTTTGAGTAGTTGCTTTAAAATCATTGTTATTTGAAATTCTCATTATTGTTTCCATAATTCAAATCTAAATAGTGTGAAACCATTATAGTTTATTGTGAAAAACTGTTATATTTATAACGATAAGTGAGATAACTGTTATTTGAATATTGTTGTAAAAGGTATGTGAAATATTTTAAATTATAACTGTAGTAAGCAAGTAAAACTTAAATTTTATAATAAAAATATAATTTTTAATTATGTATATATAAATGTTCCGCAAGACCTTCCTCTGTCTAATCTAGTTAACTTATCGGGTTAATAAATCTAATTTTGCAAAACTCGTCAAGAACTCATTTAATTTAATCAATATATAGTCTGCTCATGCTTAGTACGAAAAATGTATGCTAAAGTTAAAACTATAAATTAATTCAACAAAAGTTTTTTAAATTTCTCAGTGAAGCTGTAAACTAAGAGGTACAAATTTGGTCTGTTATTTTCTACTAAATTTCGCAAAATCGCCAAATAGATATCTTTAGATTAGATTGCTGAGTTAGAATTACTAAACCGCGAGATTTCTTTATTAGAAATTTTTAATTATTTGTTATGAGATATACATATTTATGTCGGTATATATAACAAACATTTAAAAATATGTTAACTCATTTACGGGAAATTTTACATTTATTATAGTCAACTACAATCTAGTCTCGATGAAATTTGGTTATTGAATTGTTAACAACAATTATTAATTATTTATTATAAATAAATGTTAGGTATCCTACAGGATGTATGTACATTTTATGGGTATTCTAGAAGTCATAGAAGAAATACAATGACAATTTCGGTTTTAATTTACCTTTATCTCACGTTGAACACGTGCTTGTTAACGATAATTCTCTTGATAGAATACAAAAGAGAATTCTCGCAGGTTTCGATAAAGGTGAAAATTAAACAATATTATGTACATACATATACGAATTTTATTTTCTGTCATGTCATAAGTAGAACGGTCATTCACTTTTTATGATGCTACTGCTTACTGCTCAGGTTTCATATTTGTTGCCTTTTTCTATCAAATGAAGATTCAAAACGTTCCTTAGCTAAACTAGACTAACATTCTATGATTTCGCATACCAATACCAATATTATTACTGAAACATTTGCAATCATGAATTGTTTTGTATAATAAATAATATTGTACAAATGTAATATGCGATCTGTCCGAGTATTTCTTTCTTTTATTTTCAAGATTGTAAAAGTTTCCTAATTTTTTTTCCTGATGCTTCGGTTATTCACTTTTTGTGTTTGTTTTAATCTCTGCATGTTTTCTGTACCCGCAAGGCTGACGAAACATTTTTCAATTTAACACAAATTCGCAATTCGCTCCAATATATTCGTTGCTGCTATACTAACCCAACGAATTAAGTTAACCAAAACAGAACTTGAAACATTTATGATCAAAGTGGAACTATCAGTATAAGTGGTACGAGCGATATAATCCCTTTAAAATAATTCATTATAATTCATTTAACTCTAATCCAGCTAACATATTTTTTGTTACATCGGTAAATTTAAATTTAAATCAAATATACTACTTTTTGCAAATCGTACTAAGTATCTTATAATATAATGAAACATTATTTTATAAATCGTAACATTTTAAAAATTAAATGTGGCAAAAAAGGCACACCTTGGTTGAATTAGGGTTAAAAACAAATGTTACGTTTACTTAAAAAATTAACTCACGTCACAAGTAGAGTTAAAAAAACCTTAACATATTGGCTGCCACGTGACCCAACCGTGGATCACACGTTAATCACTTTTATTGAAAACTTCTAAGCATATAGTTGGATTACACTCACATTGCCTGTAATATGTTGATACTACCTTCTAAAATCGCGAATATGGGTATTTGGTTTGGATTCTAATGTGAAAAGACTTCCATTTTTAACAATATTCAATAATTTCATCATAATCGGTTAATAAGTTCCAATTTAATTAGCCAGAATTTCCAAAATTTCGTCTAAAAATCATTTTATTAACCCATTTCCATGATACAAATCTAATTTCATCATAATCGGTAAAGAAACATCTACGTTCCACCCTAATTGGCCATATTCCAAAACTTCATTTACAAAACATTTTAAAATTCCATTTCCGTCCCACATGTCGAATTTTTTCTTAATCGTTTAAGAAACTACCAAATTCCATCCTAATTGGCCATATTTTAGAAATCCTTGTACAAATCATTTGAGAACCCCATATCGATTGTACAAGTCGAGTTTCATCATAATCGGTTAAGAAAAATGCAAGTTTCACCCTTATTGGCGATATTCCACAAATTCAACTAAAAATCATTTTAAAATCTCATTTTCATCCTAAATCTCTAATTTCACTATAATCCTTTTTACTCTTTCTCCGTAGGCACTTGGCGAAACACACTTAACCGATTATAGTGAATACACACATTTTTAAATTTTTTAAAAACACTTGTTAAATAGTAGATATTGTTAAATATTTTGCGAAATATTTCACAAGTGTTTTTAAAAAGTTTAAAAATGTGTGTAATCACTATAATCGGTTAAGAAACAGCCAAGTTCCATCCCTATTGACCATATTCTAAAACTAAATCTAGAAATCATTTTAAAATCCTTTTTCGATCGTACAATTCGAATTTGATCATAATCGATTAAGAAACAGACAAGTTTAACTGCTTCCCCAAATTCCGTCTTGAACGAGTATGTATTAAACGCATAGATTAACGACAGCCGCGAATATGTATATGTACTTATTATATTTTTTAAAAGTATAGTTTCAAACTATGCGTTACTTCACTAAAATTGATATACATTTTGTTCTAGTGCCATATATCGAAAATTTCAACTTTTTTCCAGTAAATGAATACTGGCCAAATTGATGTATACAGGAAAAAAGTATGTCGTCAAAATATTCGCTGTACATATATAATTTAAGACTGATTTATTGAAAATAAATTTGTATATTACAATTAATTTCCAACCAAACACGCAGACTTTTGAACAACTGTTTCCCTCTCACCCCTGAGTTGGTGTAGTTACGGTCTTACCCTTCGCCTGTTTTTTTATAGAACCCTCTTCATATTATTCGTATTTTGTGATTCCTCCAACGTACCCTAGCGATCTAACTCAGTTGAATTTAATGAATCCGTCCTCAAGGAGATGTTTGATTTTGTAATTCTTTCGAATCCGATTTATCGTTGTTCGAAACCTTAGCTGGAGCATAAATGGTAGGGATGACCTTTCTCTCAAATGTAGAAAGTAATCTACAATAATGGTAAGTGAAGGTCCAGCCTCCGCTTCAGAAATTCTGCGTTTTCAAAATGGTGTTCCTATCTATTTGAAATAAATGGTTAAAAATTTTCAATACAATATATTTATGTCAGCTGTGGTTAATAAATATAAACATTATATTGAAATTTTAATTTTAATTTATTCAACATCGATTTCGATGTAACACATTATCTTCAGTTGAATACATAATCAACTGACGATGTAATTACATTGAAATCGATATTGAATAAATTCAAATTTAAATATCACTATAAGGTTTATACTTAATGAGAAATATAAATAAAATCAATTTATCAGTGATATACACTCCGTCTCACTTGTTTAAGAACACTTATTTTTTTTTTAACATCAAATTGTTTCTCCAATACTATGTATAATTAAACAAATTCTAATTGTTATATCGGAAGAGAGCTCTATTAAGAAAATATCCGATACAGTAATTTGGGGCTACTTTTTTTAAAATAAAACGGAGTGCACCTTTAAAAATTGCATATTTATTTGTCTCACTTGATAAGAACAACTGAAATATCTCGTTTCTAAAGCTAAAAAATAAAAATAAAAGAATGTAGGGTATCAGTTCGTGATTAAACCTTGATGTGTTCGCAACTAAGCCTAAAGGAAAGTTCTTGAATATAGAAGAAAAAGCCCAAATTCGGGCTTTCAAGGAGGACGGGCAAAGTATGCGGGAAATTGCTGCTAAAATTGGAAGAAGTTCAACCGTTGTGCATAATTACCTAAGTAACATCTAAAGCTATGGAAAAAACAGTAAAGGACGTGTGAGCATGGCTACAACAGTCCAAGATCGACGGGCCATTCTTAGAGAAGCTTCTAATTCTACGCTGCCGATTAGCAAAATAAGGGCTAAAACCGGGGTTACGGCCAGTAGAGCATCCGTCCATCGTATAATACAGCGTTCCCCACATCTAACATTTCAAAAAATTAAGAAAAAACCGCAGTTAAATGAAGCACGCAGAAACCAGCGTCTTAGCTTTGCAAGGCAACACATTAGATGGGACAGAGAGTGGCATAAGGTTATCTGTTCCGGTTAAACAAATTAATTTGGACGGGCCAGATGGGTACAACTATTATTTTCATAACCTAAGAAAAAAGGAAATTATTTTTAGCTAAAGGCATAGTAAAGGGGGTCGTGTAATGGTGTGGGGATCAGTGTCTTTTTTTGGAATAATTGATTTAGATTTTCAGACAATAAAAATGACAGCAAATACCTATAAAACCGTTTTGGAACGAGCTTTTCCAAAATATACCGAATGGCCAGCGTTGGATTTTCCAGCAGGATAATGCCCCGATTCATACTGCCAGGATAATCAAAGCGAGGATTCCGGAACAAAATATAGAACTATTGCCTTGGCCGCCTTATTCACCCGACTTAGACATAATGGAAAATGTTTGGGGATGGGTATCACGGAAATTCTACGAAGGAGGAAGGCAGTTCTAGAATAAAGACGAATTAATTGAAGCCATAAAATCAGCCTGGGCCGAAATTTCCCTTCGATATTTGGGGTCACTTGACAATTCAATACACAATAGACTTCTTGGAGTTATTGAACATCAGGGTGGAAATACTCATTACTAATTGATTAAATAATAATAGAAATTAAATAGAATGTACAGACACAAAAAAAATAGATACAAAAACTGTTCATTTTAATTGATTTCACAGCTGTTCTTAAACAAGTGAGACAAATAAATATACAATTTTTAAAGGTGCACTCCGTTTTATTTAGAAAAGTAGCGGTTCTCTAAAGTACCTGCAAATTACTGTATCGGATATTTTCTTAATAGAGCCCTCTTTCGATATAACAATTAGAATTTGTTCAATTCTACATAGTATTGGAGAAACAATCTGTAGTTGTTAAAAAAAGATAAGTGTTCTTAAACAAGTGAGACGGAGTGTACATATCCACTAAATAAACTGAAATTATGAATTTCTATTATATGAGCTGTGGTGTTCGACAAAACACTAAAGCCCTGAAACCAGAAGCGAGAAGATAAAGTCGTCATAATTAAAGTGTGCCCGATCTTTAAAGGATTATTTAAAGCGTTTTAAATAATAATTTAGTTAAAAGCGAATCATTGCGATTAATATTTATGGCCAAGGTCTTGCGGATCATCATTTAGAGTATTTCTAAGAATATTTTCTAATGTTGTTTTTAAATATTAACAGGTACCTACAATTTAAAAGTGAAATTCATGAAGATGAATCCGAATAATACACCGAGATCTAACTGCAGTACTTACCTAAAAAAAATAACCAATTCTAAAAAACTAGAATCAAAGTTTAAAAAAATAGTTTTTGAACTAAACGGCAATAATATTCCAAAAATTACCTTTCGCAGAAGTGACACAAATATTTGGAAACATTTCTGTACACAATTAAAAATTAAAAATTCAAAAAATAATCATTATCGATTATATAAAATGTGGCGAAAGACTTTGAATGTTTCAAATCCCGCTGAAAAAAAATTAAATATTATTACGGATTGCCCTACAACTCCGACGAATGAAGGTGATGGTCATGAAAATACCGCGGAGCTAATAAAAATTGATAATGAGATTTGCTCTTTTGATGTTGAAACCGAATTGTCGCCGGTCCATAAAATAAAAGATGCAAATAATTTTAATATTGAAACTATGAACATAATTTTTCAAAAATCGGATCCGGAACACTGGTTTTCTCGAGGGCATATGTCTATTTCTCTTGATTTGACCAACCCTTGAGATAATGAAGATCTAAGAACTGCTATAAGGAATGCGATAACTGCGATGAAACATTCATGCGTATTGCAGTTCCAAACCAGCAATTTTCTTCGTAAACAACAAACAGTGACACAATATGCGAAATGTTTATACGAAAACCATGGTCAAAAATTTAAATTCACAGTTGATGCTTTTCAAACTATGCATATGTTTACGAAAGGAGAAGACCTCTGTGACCACGGTGAAATAAAAAAATATGTACAATTACGAGGCAAAAGACGCAAATTTGCTCAAGATAATCTTGAAAATTGTCATGCTTATTTATGTAGTTTGAAACAACTGAAAGAGGTCGATGTCAATTTATTGAAAAATGGAAATACATAGAGTATTGTTTTACCGACGAATTTACGTAAAGCTCGATCGGAAAGGAAACTAATGGGAGATTTAGTTCAAGGTTGCGAAGTGATCGATCTAATCCACCGAGTAAGTCACAATAAAAACGAAGATCCCTATATATATATAGCATGTGACCCTCTTTACGTAATTCTAATGAGAAAACTTACTTTAAGAATACTTAATTCGGTCAATATCATTCATATAGACGCCACAGGTAGTGTAGTAAGGAATCCCAAATGTTGTCCTAATCATAATTACAGCAGAATCTATTACTATGCCTGTATTGTAAAAATAAATGGTATTATTATACCTATTGCAGAATTGATAAGTGCTCGCCACGATCAACCGTCGATAAACGTATTCTTTGAATATATTTTAAGTGAAATTAATAAGCATACCTCAAAAATAAGAACACCGCAAATCTTCGTAACTGATTGGTCATGGGTATTTATCAATGCGATCTTAAAAACCTTCAATAATATGGATGTGAAAAGCTATTTACATTTTGCATACGATATCTTGACCAAAAACGATGCTGTAAAACATAAAGTAGGTGTCTTTATATGTTGCTCCCATTTTGCGGCCATCATTATACGGCAAATTAAAAGCAAAATACCAAAGTGTTCTAAAAATCTCAGAGAACATATAATGGTATTTGTATTTTTATTTATTGATTCTAAAGATCTTCTGGAGATGGACAATCTTTTTGAAATTTTTTGTTTTTTAAGCTGCTCTAAACATGAACACAAGTTTTTTATCGAAGCACAAAATAAATTGGCAAAATTAATAGATTCGTATGTTTCGTCAAATAAATACAACGAAAAGGAAAATAATTGTACGAGTGCGTCTGATCACATTGAATTGGATTCGGTATGCGATTTGGAAGAAACTCCATTTTTAGTCAGATATATTTCAATATATACGAATGTCCAAAATAAAATACAATTATGTGAACAGTGGGATAAGCCAAATGATCTGTTTTGTGGAAATTTTGTAGATTTCTTTATTAAAAGATACATGAAGTATGTACCATTTTGGACAACCGTATTTTTAAAAAAATTTGGTATGCAGCAACGGGTGTCAGTAGGTGAAAGTGGGGGATCCCAGCTCAATCCCATTTGGGATGAATTTTTATATGTAAATTACAACAATACAAACGATTACATATGTTTTTTTATATGAAGATTACAGTAGAACCACGATAATTAAATCTCTATATAAAATGTAAACGTAAGTATATAATTTTATTAAAAATCCGTTGTTCAACTGTACATTAACTGTACAATATTTTTTTAAGACATTTTGTTAGATGGCAGCACAGTCATAAACTTTAAGCTTTGAACTTTTTAATATTAATTAACTTTTCGATAGATGGTGCACATTTCTTACAGTTTAATTATCAACCACGATAACTAAAACTCTATATAAATGTATCTAAAATCAGGTATTCAACTGTAAATTATTATTATTTTCCAACTTTATCTGTAGATGTCACTTTAAAAGCTTATTTTATGTACATGGTTTGTAACTTGGTTCAATATACAGTTTTATTATCAACCACGATAACTAAAACTCTATATAAATGTATCTAAAATCAGATATTCAACTGTAAATTATTGTTATTTTCCAACTTTATCTGTAGATGTCACTTTTAAAAGCTTATTTTATGTACATGGTTGTAGATGTCATTTTAAAAGCTTATTTTATGTACATGGTTTGTAACTTAGTTCAATATACAGTTTTATTATCAACCACGATAACTAAAATTCTATATGAATTTATCCAAAATCATGTATTCAACTGTATATTGTTATTTTTTAAAACTTTATCTGTAGATGTCACATTTCAAAGTTTATGTATATTCTGTAAATATGGTTTGTAACTTAAACGAATAATATTTATTTTTTAATTGAAATTGGATACTATAAAGTTATAATAATATTTTATAATTTAACCTTGGCATTGAAAAAAAAAACTAGTTCAACGTACAATAAATAAAAATTGTAAAATGTAATCAGCATAAAGTAAGAAAAGAAGATAAGAAAAAAAATTGCATCAAAATCATGTATTCAACTGTCTTTGAAAGTTTATTTTTTAGGCACTCAACTGTAATAAAGTAAAAAATATTGATTATGATTAATTTCTGTATATGTAAGAGAAAAATATTCGAATTGAAGTGTATGCTACCTTTCAAAATTTGTATTATGTATATGGTTTATAACTTGGACGAATAATTTTTATCACATAATTGAAATCGGATAGTACAAAGTTATAATAATATTTTATAATTTAACCTTGGCATTTAAAAAGAAAACTAGTTCAATATACGTATATATAAAAACCGTAATATGTAATCAGCATAAAGTAAGAAAAGAAGATAAGAAAAAAAATTACATAATTGAAATCGGATAGGACGTTATATGTATTAATATTTTATAATTTATCCTTGGCATTGAAATCTTGATCATAATTTTTTTTTTTTTTTATTTTACCAACTTTATCTGTATATCATCTTTTAAACTACATTTGGCGAAAATAAAATGCTTCAATTAGAAATTTTTAAAGCTGCGAAAATAAACTTTGAATTGTTTGCACTTCATACAAAATTTAATTTAGAAGATGATTCCAACGTTAGTAAATTAACATCGTTTAATACTACGAATTATATAATAACTGAAGCTAGCGATTTTAATGCAATATTTTCCGAAATTGTTAATAATTTAAACATTAAAAGTGAAGATTTTCAAGAAAAAGAATCTGGCTGGGCTCTCGAAAAGATCATGTTTCTTGAACTTAATATCAACAAATATACTCCATTGCGAGGTTCTTCATATATTGATCTACCAGAAACTATTAAAAGAAAAAGAGCTATAATTAATATTCAAAATTCTGATCAGGCATGCTTTGCCTGGTCAATTATGGCATCTAGATATCCTAACGTAAAAAAACCTTATAGACATACATCATATCCACACTATTCTTCGGAATTGACTTTAGATGATATTAATTTGCCTATGCATCTAAAAGATATTTCAAAGTTTGAACAATTAAATATTATTAGTGTAAATGTATATGGTTTAGATGGTAATGAAATTGTGGGGCCATTATATTACACAAAATCTAAAAAACAGGAACATGTTAATTTGCTATTTTTAGAAGATGATGTAAATACTCACTATTGTTTGATCAAAAATTTTAGTGCGCTAGTGGGAAACCAGTTATCCAAAAGAGCAAATAAAAAATGGATTTGTGATGGATGTTTAACTTTTTTTAGAAATGAGGAAGGTTTAAATAATCATTTGCAATATGGTTGTAATAAAATTAAATGTATTCTTCCTAATGAAGAAAATTGTATACTAAAGTTTAAAAACATCCAAAACAAAGAGCGAGTACCATTTATTATCTATTGCGATTTTGAAGCTGTACTAGCACCAATTTTTACATGTTTACCAAACGATAAAACCTCATTTACAGAAAACATTACAAAACATGAACCATGCAGCTTCGCATATTACATTAAGTGTTCATACGACGATAAACTTTCTAAGTTTGAATTGTATAGGGGTAAAGATTGTTGTCAAATTTTTATTGAAAAATTAAAAATCGATTTACAAGTAATTTATGATAAATTACATACAAACATAAAAATGATAACACTAACAAACGAAGAAAAAGAACAATATGACAATTCATCTACTTGTTATATATGTAAAGAAAGTTTTATTGACTGTTTGAATTATAAAGTAAGAGACCATTGCCATCTTACTGGAAAGTTCCGCGGAGCCGCTCATAACAATTGTAATTTAAATTATGGTTTACCTGACTTTGTACCAATTGTTTGTCATAATTTGAGTGGATATGATTCTCACTTTATTATCAAAGAACTTGGATTTGATACAGAAACAATTAATTTAATCGCTCAAAATAAGGAGAGATATGTATCTTTTACAAAACATTTTAAACTTTTAGATAATAAAACAATTAAATTAAGATTCATAGATACATTCAAATTTATGTCTTCAAGTATTGATAATTTAAGTAAAAATCTTGAAGAAAATCAATTTAATGAAATACATAAATATTTTCCAAAGCAAAATGAATTTAATTTGGTTAGGAAGAAAGGTGTATTTCTATATGATTTTATTGATAATCATGAAAAGTTTAATCATACATGTTTACCCCCTCAATCTAGTTTCTATAATAAATTGAATGATTCCAATATTACCGAAGATCAGTATAATCATGCAACTAAAGTGTGGAATGAGTTTAAATGTAAGAATTTGGGGGATTATTCCGATTTATATTTAAAAACGGACGTTCTTCTCTTAGCTGACATTTTTGAAAATTTTAGAAATGTCTGTTTAGCCACTTACGATTTAGATCCAGCACACTATTACACTTCCCCAGGTTTAAGTTGGGATGCCATGTTGAAATTTACAAAAATCGAAATGGAATTGCTCACAGATATTAACATGATCAATTTCATTAACAAAGGGGTTCGTGGTGGATTAGCACAATGTTCGAAAAGATATAGTAAGGCGAATAATAAGTATATGAAAAATTATAAAGAAGATAAGGATTCTTCATATCTTATTTATTTAGACGCTAATAATTTATACGGATATGCTATGAGTCAATATCTTCTATATGCGAACTTTAAATGGCTAAATGAAAGCGAAATTGATAAGTTTAATATACATTCAACAAGTGATGAGGCGGACCTTGGATATATTTTAGAAGTTGATTTGGAGTACCCAGAAAATCTTCACAAAACACATAATGATTTACCATTTTGTGTGGAAAATGCTAAACCTGGTTATGCATCATCCAAACAAAATAAGCTGTTGGCTAACCTTAATCATAAGTTTAATTATGTCATTCATCAAAAAAAATTTAAAACAATGTCTAAGCGAAGGTTTGATTTTAAAGAAAATACACAGAGTATTAGAATTCAGTCAAAAACCTTGGCTTAAGACATATATTGATCTGAATACGAGGCTTCGGACCTTAGCTAAAAATTGTTTGATTCATAATTTAAAGGAGTTAGAAATAGTTAAAATGTTAAAGTTTATTAAAATTTAAAGTTAAGACAATAATAAATTTCTGATCACGACAACATTGATAAACCAATTAACAATCTTAATGATTCATAATTTAAAGGAGTTAGAAATAGTTAAAATGTTAAAGTTCAAAAGTTTATTAAAATTTAAAGTTAAGACAAAAAATAAATTTCTGATCATGACAACATTGATAAACCAACAAAAAAAAAAAAAATTAGAATGCAAAAACAAATTAAAATTCACACACGAATTTTGTTACCATTTTGTTACCATTTCGCTACCATTTATTTGCGCAAAGTTAAAGGTTTATTAAAAGATAATGCGGAACAAATAAACAATGAACAATTAAAATTTAAAAAATTGCGGGCCTTTCGCGGGCTTCTGTAGATGTCACATTTAAAAGCTTATTTTATGTACATGGTTTGTAACTTGGGTCAATATACAATAAACAATTAAAATTTACAACTAACAATCTTAATGATTCATAATTTAAAGGAGTTAGAAATTATAGTTAAAATGTTAAAGTTCAAAAGTTCATTAAAATTTAAAGTTAAGACAAAAAATAAATTTCTGTACATGACAACATCGATAAACTAACTAACAATCTTAATGATTCATAAACATAATTTAGCATATGATATTGAGATCGCTGACCTTGCGCGAGCATATGATCTAAAAGATACAATTTTTAAAAACAAATAAATTGTTCAGGTTAATTAAAATGTAGGATGATTTAACATCAGTATAATATAGTCAACTCTAAACATAAAAAATCTGAAACAAAACATAAAACTAAATATGAAAATATCTAATTGTTAATACGAACAATATCGTTAATATTTTTCCCCTGTTGCGACAATTTACATAAGATTTCATGAGAAAGCGATATTAAGTATGAGATTGATGAATGAATATGAAATAAATTAATAACATACAGTAGTAAACTCTCTCTCTCTCTCTCTCTCTCTCTCCATATTATCTTATAGAAAGAATAAGAATTAAGTTTACTGACCTTGCATACATATGCCATATGATGTTACATATTTAATTATTTAGAATATTAAAATGTATGACAATTCAATTCGATGATGCAACAATTTTATTCATGACGAAATAATAGTTTTTCTTTATTGCTGTCAATTATATTCAATTTACATAAGAACATATGCACGGTCATTTGATTATGAAATGAGATTAGCTAAATGAAAACAAAATAGAATACTATAACACAGCTGTAAATTTTTTCTCTATATTATCTTATAGAAATATATAGAATAAGAATTAAGTTTACTGACCTTGAATTCATACGTTTGTAATATATAAAATAAAATTTATTAAAAACAAATCAATTACTTAGGCTAATTAAAATACAGGATGATGTAATATTTAGAACCTATCAAAATTATTATGATGGTATATGAAATTTATATTTTTAGATGGTCCTTTCAGTATGAAAGTCGTTTTATTTGTAGTTGCTTGATAAAGAATAAATCTATCACAGATTATTATGTGAAGAATAAAAATATAGTTTAGTGTGGTCAAAATTAAATGTAAAATGAAAAGATCGTTATACATAAGTAATAAAACTCAATAATTCAAACTCTCTATAGATAAACAATCCAAATTCAATGTTCATATCATATTCAAGATATTATTAATCGAGTATATAAATTAATTGGATTTATATTTCGTATTTGTACTGACTTTACCAATCACGACTCATTGATTTCATTATTTAATTCTTTGATTCGTAGTATATTGGAGTATCGTTCGTCTATATGGAATCCTCAATATAAAGTGTACATCGACTCAATTGAAAGGATACAACAAAAATTTACGCGATTTTTATCTTATAAATTAAAAATTCCTTACGATAATTATAATAACAGGTTGATAATGTTTAAATTAATATCGCTTAAAAAGTTCAAAAGTTTATTAAAATTTAAAATTAAGACATTGAATTTTTCCTTAACCGACAATGCCATCTTCACAAAGTAATAATTAGATTTTTTTTGTTTGACGAAATTAAAATTCACTAGAACTTGAATTACATGTCTCTAAGTATATATACAAATTTATTTAACCATATTTCACCGGTTGACTGTACGTAAAAACTAGAACTAACACAAAGCAAGTACGATAAGGTGGACACAATTTCAGACAGGGACTTTGATCAGTTTGGAGAAATACAATGCAAAAAGAGTAATGATTCATAATTTAAAGGAGTTAGAAATAGTTAAAATGTTAAAGTTTAAAAGTTTATTAAAGTCAAAGTTAAAACAAAAAAAAATAACGTTTATGCTGTTGTAATTTCCTTCGCATGTGAAAAACAAAAATAATTCGCGGGCCGGGGCCATAAACGTTTATGCTGTTGTAATTTCCTTCGCATGTGAAAAACAAAAATAATTCGCGGACCCCAATTTAAAAAATTGCGGGCCTTTCGCGGGCTTCTGTAGATGTCACTTTTAAAAGCTTATTTTATGTACATGGTTTGTAACTTGGTTCAATATACAATAAACAATTAAAATTTAAACAATTGTAGGCCTTTTTAGAAGAACGCAAAAACAAAAATTAAAATTTGAACGCGACTCATTTTCATTAAAACTAGAAATTTTGCCATACATAAACGTTTATGTATGGCAAAATTTCTAGTTTTAATGAAAATGAGTCGCGTTCAAATTTTAATTTTTGTTTTTGCGTTCTTCTAAAAAGGCCTACAATTGTTTAAATTTTAATTGTTTATTGTATATTGAACCAAGTTACAAACCATGTACATAAAATAAGCTTTTAAAAGTGACATCTACAGAAGCCCGCGAAAGGCCCGCAATTTTTTAAATTGGGGTCCGCGAATTATTTTTGTTTTTCACATGCGAAGGAAATTACAACAGCATAAACGTTTATGGCCCCGGCCCGCGAATTATTTTTGTTTTTCACATGCGAAGGAAATTACAACAGCATAAACGTTATTTTTTTTTGTTTTAACTTTGACTTTAATAAACTTTTAAACTTTAACATTTTAACTATTTCTAACTCCTTTAAATTATGAATCATTACTCTTTTTGCATTGTATTTCTCCAAACTGATCAAAGTCCCTGTCTGAAATTGTGTCCACCTTATCGTACTTGCTTTGTGTTAGTTCTAGTTTTTACGTACAGTCAACCGGTGAAATATGGTTAAATAAATTTGTATATATACTTAGAGACATGTAATTCAAGTTCTAGTGAATTTTAATTTCGTCAAACAAAAAAAATCTAATTATTACTTTGTGAAGATGGCATTGTCGGTTAAGGAAAAATTCAATGTCTTAATTTTAAATTTTAATAAACTTTTGAACTTTTTAAGCGATATTAATTTAAACATTATCAACCTGTTATTATAATTATCGTAAGGAATTTTTAATTTATAAGATAAAAATCGCGTAAATTTTTGTTGTATCCTTTCAATTGAGTCGATGTACACTTTATATTGAGGATTCCATATAGACGAACGATACTCCAATATACTACGAATCAAAGAATTAAATAATGAAATCAATGAGTCGTGATTGGTAAAGTCAGTACAAATACGAAATATAAATCCAATTAATTTATATACTCGATTAATAATATCTTGAATATGATATGAACATTGAATTTGGATTGTTTATCTATAGAGAGTTTGAATTATTGAGTTTTATTACTTATGTATAACGATCTTTTCATTTTACATTTAATTTTGACCACACTAAACTATATTTTTATTCTTCACATAATAATCTGTGATAGATTTATTCTTTATCAAGCAACTACAAATAAAACGACTTTCATACTGAAAGGACCATCTAAAAATATAAATTTCATATACCATCATAATAATTTTGATAGGTTCTAAATATTACATCATCCTGTATTTTAATTAGCCTAAGTAATTGATTTGTTTTTAATAAATTTTATTTTATATATTACAAACGTATGAATTCAAGGTCAGTAAACTTAATTCTTATTCTATATATTTCTATAAGATAATATAGAGAAAAAATTTACAGCTGTGTTATAGTATTCTATTTTGTTTTCATTTAGCTAATCTCATTTCATAATCAAATGACCGTGCATATGTTCTTATGTAAATTGAATATAATTGACAGCAATAAAGAAAAACTATTATTTCGTCATGAATAAAATTGTTGCATCATCGAATTGAATTGTCATACATTTTAATATTCTAAATAATTAAATATGTAACATCATATGGCATATGTATGCAAGGTCAGTAAACTTAATTCTTATTCTTTCTATAAGATAATATGGAGAGAGAGAGAGAGAGAGAGAGAGAGTTTACTACTGTATGTTATTAATTTATTTCATATTCATTCATCAATCTCATACTTAATATCGCTTTCTCATGAAATCTTATGTAAATTGTCGCAACAGGGGAAAAATATTAACGATATTGTTCGTATTAACAATTAGATATTTTCATATTTAGTTTTATGTTTTGTTTCAGATTTTTTATGTTTAGAGTTGACTATATTATACTGATGTTAAATCATCCTACATTTTAATTAACCTGAACAATTTATTTGTTTTTAAAAATTGTATCTTTTAGATCATATGCTCGCGCAAGGTCAGCGATCTCAATATCATATGCTAAATTATGTTTATGAATCATTAAGATTGTTAGTTAGTTTATCGATGTTGTCATGTACAGAAATTTATTTTTTGTCTTAACTTTAAATTTTAATGAACTTTTGAACTTTAACATTTTAACTATAATTTCTAACTCCTTTAAATTATGAATCATTAAGATTGTTAGTTGTAAATTTTAATTGTTTATTGTATATTGACCCAAGTTACAAACCATGTACATAAAATAAGCTTTTAAATGTGACATCTACAGAAGCCCGCGAAAGGCCCGCAATTTTTTAAATTTTAATTGTTCATTGTTTATTTGTTCCGCATTATCTTTTAATAAACCTTTAACTTTGCGCAAATAAATGGTAGCGAAATGGTAACAAAATGGTAACAAAATTCGTGTGTGAATTTTAATTTGTTTTTGCATTCTAATTTTTTTTTTTTTTGTTGGTTTATCAATGTTGTCATGATCAGAAATTTATTTTTTGTCTTAACTTTAAATTTTAATAAACTTTTGAACTTTAACATTTTAACTATTTCTAACTCCTTTAAATTATGAATCATTAAGATTGTTAATTGGTTTATCAATGTTGTCGTGATCAGAAATTTATTATTGTCTTAACTTTAAATTTTAATAAACTTTAACATTTTAACTATTTCTAACTCCTTTAAATTATGAATCAAACAATTTTTAGCTAAGGTCCGAAGCCTCGTATTCAGATCAATATATGTCTTAAGCCAAGGTTTTTGACTGAATTCTAATACTCTGTGTATTTTCTTTAAAATCAAACCTTCGCTTAGACATTGTTTTAAATTTTTTTTGATGAATGACATAATTAAACTTATGATTAAGGTTAGCCAACAGCTTATTTTGTTTGGATGATGCATAACCAGGTTTAGCATTTTCCACACAAAATGGTAAATCATTATGTGTTTTGTGAAGATTTTCTGGGTACTCCAAATCAACTTCTAAAATATATCCAAGGTCCGCCTCATCACTTGTTGAATGTATATTAAACTTATCAATTTCGCTTTCATTTAGCCATTTAAAGTTCGCATATAGAAGATATTGACTCATAGCATATCCGTATAAATTATTAGCGTCTAAATAAATAAGATATGAAGAATCCTTATCTTCTTTATAATTTTTCATATACTTATTATTCGCCTTACTATATCTTTTCGAACATTGTGCTAATCCACCACGAACCCCTTTGTTAATGAAATTGATCATGTTAATATCTGTGAGCAATTCCATTTCGATTTTTGTAAATTTCAACATGGCATCCCAACTTAAACCTGGGGAAGTGTAATAGTGTGCTGGATCTAAATCGTAAGTGGCTAAACAGACATTTCTAAAATTTTCAAAAATGTCAGCTAAGAGAAGAACGTCCGTTTTTAAATATAAATCGGAATAATCCCCCAAATTCTTACATTTAAACTCATTCCACACTTTAGTTGCATGATTATACTGATCTTCGGTAATATTGGAATCATTCAATTTATTATAGAAACTAGATTGAGGGGGTAAACATGTATGATTAAACTTTTCATGATTATCAATAAAATCATATAGAAATACACCTTTCTTCCTAACCAAATTAAATTCATTTTGCTTTGGAAAATATTTATGTATTTCATTAAATTGATTTTCTTCAAGATTTTTACTTAAATTATCAATACTTGAAGACATAAATTTGAATGTATCTATGAATCTTAATTTAATTGTTTTATTATCTAAAAGTTTAAAATGTTTTGTAAAAGATACATATCTCTCCTTATTTTGAGCGATTAAATTAATTGTTTCTGTATCAAATCCAAGTTCTTTGATAATAAAGTGAGAATCATATCCACTCAAATTATGACAAACAATTGGTACAAAGTCAGGTAAACCATAATTTAAATTACAATTGTTATGAGCGGCTCCGCGGAACTTTCCAGTAAGATGGCAATGGTCTCTTACTTTATAATTCAAACAGTCAATAAAACTTTCTTTACATATATAACAAGTAGATGAATTGTCATATTGTTCTTTTTCTTCGTTTGTTAGTGTTATCATTTTTATGTTTGTATGTAATTTATCATAAATTACTTGTAAATCGATTTTTAATTTTTCAATAAAAATTTGACAACAATCTTTACCCCTATACAATTCAAACTTAGAAAGTTTATCGTCGTATGAACACTTAATGTAATATGCGAAGCTGCATGGTTCATGTTTTGTAATGTTTTCTGTAAATGAGGTTTTATCGTTTGGTAAACATGTAAAAATTGGTGCTAGTACAGCTTCAAAATCGCAATAGATAATAAATGGTACTCGCTCTTTGTTTTGGATGTTTTTAAACTTTAGTATACAATTTTCTTCATTAGGAAGAATACATTTAATTTTATTACAACCATATTGCAAATGATTATTTAAACCTTCCTCATTTCTAAAAAAAGTTAAACATCCATCACAAATCCATTTTTTATTTGCTCTTTTGGATAACTGGTTTCCCACTAGCGCACTAAAATTTTTGATCAAACAATAGTGAGTATTTACATCATCTTCTAAAAATAGCAAATTAACATGTTCCTGTTTTTTAGATTTTGTGTAATATAATGGCCCCACAATTTCATTACCATCTAAACCATATACATTTACACTAATAATATTTAATTGTTCAAACTTTGAAATATCTTTTAGATGCATAGGCAAATTAATATCATCTAAAGTCAATTCCGAAGAATAGTGTGGATATGATGTATGTCTATAAGGTTTTTTTACGTTAGGATATCTAGATGCCATAATTGACCAGGCAAAGCATGCCTGATCAGAATTTTGAATATTAATTATAGCTCTTTTTCTTTTAATAGTTTCTGGTAGATCAATATATGAAGAACCTCGCAATGGAGTATATTTGTTGATATTAAGTTCAAGAAACATGATCTTTTCGAGAGCCCAGCCAGATTCTTTTTCTTGAAAATCTTCACTTTTAATGTTTAAATTATTAACAATTTCGGAAAATATTGCATTAAAATCGCTAGCTTCAGTTATTATATAATTCGTAGTATTAAACGATGTTAATTTACTAACGTTGGAATCATCTTCTAAATTAAATTTTGTATGAAGTGCAAACAATTCAAAGTTTATTTTCGCAGCTTTAAAAATTTCTAATTGAAGCATTTTATTTTCGCCAAATGTAGTTTAAAAGATGATATACAGATAAAGTTGGTAAAATAAAAAAAAAAAAAATTATGATCAAGATTTCAATGCCAAGGATAAATTATAAAATATTAATACATATAACGTCCTATCCGATTTCAATTATGTAATTTTTTTTCTTATCTTCTTTTCTTACTTTATGCTGATTACATATTACGGTTTTTATATATACGTATATTGAACTAGTTTTCTTTTTAAATGCCAAGGTTAAATTATAAAATATTATTATAACTTTGTACTATCCGATTTCAATTATGTGATAAAAATTATTCGTCCAAGTTATAAACCATATACATAATACAAATTTTGAAAGGTAGCATACACTTCAATTCGAATATTTTTCTCTTACATATACAGAAATTAATCATAATCAATATTTTTTACTTTATTACAGTTGAGTGCCTAAAAAATAAACTTTCAAAGACAGTTGAATACATGATTTTGATGCAATTTTTTTTCTTATCTTCTTTTCTTACTTTATGCTGATTACATTTTACAATTTTTATTTATTGTACGTTGAACTAGTTTTTTTTTTCAATGCCAAGGTTAAATTATAAAATATTATTATAACTTTATAGTATCCAATTTCAATTAAAAAATAAATATTATTCGTTTAAGTTACAAACCATATTTACAGAATATACATAAACTTTGAAATGTGACATCTACAGATAAAGTTTTAAAAAATAACAATATACAGTTGAATACATGATTTTGGATAAATTCATATAGAATTTTAGTTATCGTGGTTGATAATAAAACTGTATATTGAACTAAGTTACAAACCATGTACATAAAATAAGCTTTTAAAATGACATCTACAACCATGTACATAAAATAAGCTTTTAAAAGTGACATCTACAGATAAAGTTGGAAAATAACAATAATTTACAGTTGAATATCTGATTTTAGATACATTTATATAGAGTTTTAGTTATCGTGGTTGATAATAAAACTGTATATTGAACCAAGTTACAAACCATGTACATAAAATAAGCTTTTAAAGTGACATCTACAGATAAAGTTGGAAAATAATAATAATTTACAGTTGAATACCTGATTTTAGATACATTTATATAGAGTTTTAGTTATCGTGGTTGATAATTAAACTGTAAGAAATGTGCACCATCTATCGAAAAGTTAATTAATATTAAAAAGTTCAAAGCTTAAAGTTTATGACTGTGCTGCCATCTAACAAAATGTCTTAAAAAAATATTGTACAGTTAATGTACAGTTGAACAACGGATTTTTAATAAAATTATATACTTACGTTTACATTTTATATAGAGATTTAATTATCGTGGTTCTACTGTAATCTTCATATAAAAAAACATATGTAATCGTTTGTATTGTTGTAATTTACATATAAAAATTCATCCCAAATGGGATTGAGCTGGGATCCCCCACTTTCACCTACTGGTGTCCAATGGTCCAATCGAAAATTGGTTCCATTTATTAAAAAATAACTTGATTAATGTATTGCACATGAAACTCGGCCGTTTTGTCGACACGCTTGAAGACCGAACCGCGTTACTACTTAAAGCTGTTGAATGTGGATTGGGAGTTAAAAAAATTGATAAAAATAAAGAACACAACTTAAGACGAAATAAAGGACATACTGACCAGATAACTTCGTACTCGACTCCACTAAACATTAGGGATGACGAGCGAAATCCAGATGGTCCAAACGAGAAGAATTGGCGGAAAAAAACAAAGGTGCGCGAAGCCAAATATGCGAGTAAAAGAGCTTTGCAGAGATATGTTCCAAAACCTTTTATACTTGCAAGGATACCAGAGGAATACTACAAAATTTTAAGTGATCTTAAATATAACGTAGTGGTTTTCAAATTTCGATACCATGATCTCTGGGAAAGCTGTATTTCGATGGCTTAATTAACAAAAGCCCTAACCCACATTTGTAAAATTTTTGGGAAACTCGCAAAGAAATATTATTTAGTCATTAACTCAGTTATAATTAGTTAAATAAAATTAAATGTGGACCGTGATATATTGTGATTCAAGCTAATACAATAACACAGAAAGATGCGGTATGTTATTTTCTGCATTTTAGCATTAAAATGTCATTTTTGAAAAAAATGTGGGTTAGGGCCGTTATTAATTAAGCCATCGATTTATAACACATGTTATGTAACATTAAATGACAATAATTTTCTGACGTGTGATCTTGTATGTAATGCCATTTCGATCATTACAAAAGATCAAAATGGAGGTGTGGCCAACACACGACTTTCTTTTACGAACAGCGAATTTTAAGAAACTTTTATAATGCAAATTTCTTGCAAACTTTATTAAGATTGTTTTTATTTTTTCATGTTTTCTATAAATTGTATATTTTTGAAATATTTGTAAAATAAATTTTCTGTTTTACGGAATCTGGGACCTGGAACCCGAAATATTATGTAAGAGATTAATGAAGATATATCTGTTTTGAGGCCCCTTGAGTCCGAAAAAGTGGGTTTCGAAATGATGTCTGTCTGTCAGTCTGTCCGTTTGTCTGCTCGTCTGTTTGTCTGTGTCTTCTCTATAACCCAGATGGCTTAACCAATCTAACAAAAACTTTAGATTTAAGCTTTACTTATGTAAAAGAAAGTAATAAAAAATAATAAATTTGTAAGAAGTTTGCGTAATTGGTGTCTCAAAATTCCCTGTTCGTAGAAGAAATGTGTTGGCCACACATCAATTTTATTTTTTTTATAAAATTTTTTAAATTTTTTTTTAAATTTTTTTTTTTTTAAATTTTTTTTTTTTTAATTTTTAATTTTTTTTTGTTTATTTTTTTTTACTTTTAGTTTTTGGAAACATTTTATTTTAGTAGTTTTTTGTAAACCTTATACTTTTTCAGATATTTGCAAAACAAATTTTCTGCCCCACGGGAGTGGCTACTTCCGGTTGACCGATTTGGAGCAAAATTCACTGGGACCTCCCAATTTATCAAAAAAGCTTAAATCTGAAGTTTCAGCTGGATTGGTTAAGCCATCTGGGCTGTAGAGAGGACACAGACTGACAGACGGACAGACGGACAGACGGACAGACAGACATCATTTCGAAACTCACTTTTTCGGACTCAGGGGACCTCAAAACAGATAAATCTTCAATAATCTCAAGGTCGAAAATTTTCATGATTACTATACTTTATTTTACTTACGTAAAAGAAAGTAAAAGCTGTGTTTGTCTCGATCATTATGTAGCTTTGAAAATATTTAATGAAGTAGAACCGTACAAGGCAACAAATGAGAAAATCCAACGGGAGCTATTACTTTGTTCTTTAAATAATTTTGTGGTAATTCCTTATTGTAACAACAGCCATTGGACGGTTGCAATAATTAATTTCAAAAACAGTGAGATAACAACGTATGATCCTCTCAATCCGAACAGGTCATTATTTAAAATGGGTGCAAAAGTTAGATGTTTTGCCAATGAAATTTTAAAATATTTTAAATTAGCCTCTCAGAACTTTAAGATTGTACCAGGAAAGGGTTTTCCGCAACAGAAAGATGGATACAACTGTGGTGTCTATGTAATATATGCTGCAGATTTGGTTGTAAATCAAAACAATATCGCAAACATTCATTCCGAGGACGAGGAAATTAATAAAGCTGCACTTAAAGAATATCGTCGAAAAATTAAGGGCAGTTTTTCTCAAAACTCAGAATCCTTGGAAAGCAATTGTTTTTACTGTTTTGGCAATATAGACCACGAAACCGTTCAATGTGCTTACTGCAAAAGATGGATTCATTCGGAATGTGCACCGTTCCTTTCTTTTAATAACGATCTTTGTATTATTTGTAAAACTTTAATTGAAAATTAAAACAAATTTATAATAAACGTGAACCAGTTATTTATTTTATACACACCTTGCCCAAAATTCAAGAATATTGAATGTACGAGAATTTTGTAATATTAATATAGTTGAACATGTTTTTGTATAATTATAATTTGTATAATTGGCTAAATTATAGACCATCTATAGTTTAAAATATTTTTATTTCGATGGATTAATATGAATAAGGCGTAACATCAAAATTTTTAAAATTGGGTTTTTGTTTTTCAACGACGCCTTTGGTTGATTTACACAATAAAACATAACATTAAAATTAATTAGTTTTACCAAATAACACCTATTTTTATTTACATATATCAAATATATTGTAAGTTTAATTTTTACCAAAATATTAAGTTTTGTCGTCCTCCTGTAAAATTTTGAAAATGCGACTAACGCCCTATTCTAAGGCATCGATTTATAAAAAATGAGTCTTCGGTCTTGTAGACAATTATCAAGAGAATTTATAAAATATTATTAGAAAAAAAAAAAATTTATTTTTCAATACAAATTACCATAACTAATTACTGCATACCAATCACCAAATTATTTAGGAACTCCAGGAAAATTCCGGGAAACTCGATATACGATAATTCTCTATAGAATATTCAAAAATCGTCAATCCTAAGTGCCTGGGACCACAGAATTTTTTAAAATTGATTTATTTTCTGTTAGAGTAGATCGTGACCTACTCAAAATAAGTTTCCCTTAGAATGGCCGGTGCTTAAGAACTCCAGGAAAATTCCGGGAAACTCGATATACGATAATTCTCTATAGAATATTCAAAAATCGTCAATCCTAAGTGCCTGGGACCACAGAATTTTTTAAAATTGATTTATTTTCTGTTAGAGTAGATCATGACCTACTCAAAATAAGTTTCCCTTAGAATGGCCGGTGCTTAGGAACTCTAGGAAAATTCCGGGAAACTCGATATACGATAATTCTCTATAGAATATTCAAAAATCGTCAATCCTAAGTGCCTGGGACCACAGAATTTTTTAAAATTGATTTATTTTCTGTTAGAGTAGATCGTAACCTACTCAAAATAAGTTTCCCTTAGAATGGCCGGTGCTTAAGAACTCCAGGATAATTCCGGGAAACTCGATATACGATAATTCTCTTGTGTTATATTTTCCACTTATAATTCTACTTCAGCTTACAAATTGCAAAGAATAAAAAAAAAATTATGATTTCTTATTGCGTAGTTTGGAATTTATTCGTTAGTTCGCAGTTTTACTAATACTATGAAATTTTTAGTTGTTGTTGTTGTTTTTTAGGAATATCTCGGAGTTTTAGGAAAATGTTCACAATCGTAATAAAATCGAGTTTTTGTAAGATAACCAAAAATCTACCATTCGATTTTCGAGATTTTCAAAATAGATAGAGTCATACTTAAACGTATTTTGCACGAAAACGAAAAATTTTACTAGCGCTAGTTTTTAGTATGTTCAATAGAATTAAAGGACGTAAAATTAAAAAAAAAAAAAATTGGATGATCATTGAGAAAATTCAAAAAATAAAATTTTGGCGGGAAATTTGAAAATGAAGAAATTAAAGAACTTACCATTTTTATATTTTTTTATTAATTCGTATTAACTTACCTTTAAAACGAGCCCTATATCACAAGCCATAAACACAACATCATGTTTATCATTTTTCTCAAAATTTGACACCCTATATTTTAAACAACAACAACAACAAAAAATAATTTTCTACAAAATCTTTTTTTTAACTAGTACCACAGAGAAATAATACCAGAGGGATATCTTCTACACAAATTTGATACCTGAAAATAAAAGTTGTTATAATTTTTCGAACAGTCTTCCACGAAAGGGAGATATATTTGATCTCGCTTCAACATCGTATTCACGAGACTGTTATATTTATGTTCTTACTACACACCCACCCATATACATATGTACCTACATATGTACATTTTACAAAATAATATTTTTCGTTTAGCACATGTGTATAACTCGGTTTTTATATTATTATTCTTGTCACTTCTCTAAACATATTTCCAATTTTGTTTCATTTAATTTGATCTATGAATGTGTAAATGATTATTATTACATGTGTAGGAGATCAAAGGTAAATATGAAATTTGGTTTTGTGTGGCTGTGTACGTTTGCTCATAGCCGTTTTGTCCTTGAAATTCACATGCCATGTCAAACAATTTTTTTTTTTGATTTTATATCGCTTTTCGATTTTTGAATACATATTTTGACAAATTTTAATACGTTTCTTTCTTGTTGAAGAATAATTCAGCCAGACAGTGAACTTTACAAAATGCATTTTACAGAAAGTTCAATTTGCACAATTATTTTAGCGATAGAAAAATTTGTTGATTTCTACAAAAGGTCATTAACCTTTCGTGTTTTGATGATATTTCCCTTTACATTCGATATGTTGCTTCTTCCTGATTCGAATCTAAAGAATATTTTTGGCGACGGTGCGGTTTATTGCATTTAAATGTTCCATTTAATTAAAAATAAATTAATATTTTATTTTAATAATTTTAAATTCCTTATTGTTATTGTGAAATAAATTAAAAACAAAAAGAACGAAAAACTTTTATTTTGTCTTAAGAAGTTTAAATTTAATAAGAACTACCTGCCCCCTATTTACGTGCACATTACTAATTTCAGTTTCAGATATCCAATTGTTTACCGTTAAATATTACGGCTGCGGTTGAATTCTGGAGTAAATCCATTAAATACTATAAATGCAATTACCTTTTATATGGAGGAGGGTAAACGGAATAAAAAAGGTAAATGTTTCACGTTTAGATACTTTATTCTTTATTGTTATAAGAATTGGACGAGTATAAAATAGAAAAAAAATCGTAATTTAACAAAAAACGAACACTAAATATTTAAATTTACCATAGTACATTATTTACCCAAAAATTTGACCGCAGCCTATACTGCCTTACTAAGAAAAAAGTCACATCTGGCTTTTTGTATTTTTGAATAATTTCAATTTTTCTATTTTTGTTTGCCATGTCGTTATATGAAATTTGACTAATAAATAACGTGATTTTATGGCTTTTGATGAACGATATTTGACTTGTTAAAATAGCAGAAATATAGGTATTTGTTTGAAAAATTCAAATATGCCCTTATCGCATTTTTCGACTTTTGGCGCCTATGACCTTTTTTCTTAGCAAGGCAGTATAGACGAAATTTATAAAAAGTACAATTCACAAAAAACAGGTGTTTGATCAGACGACTAACACTGTGAATTTTCACCTAAATGGCTTCGCGATTATTCTATTAGTCTATAAATTCTAAATTTTTTCTCTTTAATATGGACGTTGAAAAATTTACAAGGAAAGTCCCCCAAGTTAGCTGTTTATCCTGGATAGGATATTTGCGGTACGAGCGAAGCGATCACACAATTTACACTAAATTGAATTTCCTAAAGTGTTTCATACAAGATTTCTCTAATTTTGATAAAAAAAGTATTTAAATTGATAAAATTTCATATTAATTATAATTTTGTTGTAAATGAAGTAGGCACAATCTAGAGTTGAAATGAACATTTCATCACTAGCTGTGAAATATTCTTAATCAGTTTTAATCTTTGATTTTAGTAATGGTGATTATATCTCTCTAAATGGATATCTTGAAAATATTTCCGGGGATTTCTTTTATAATGAGATGGATATCGAAATTATGACTAACCGGTTTTACGAAATTTTGTATGTGGGGATGGATCTATTTATTAAAAAAACTGTCAACAAACATAATTCGTATCGTGAAAAGTGGTTCAACAAAAACTTGTTAATTTATATAACCGTAAAACCAAGGCACACAAACGGTATAAAACTACGAACGCATCTGCAGATTATGCATTGTATTCTCACCTTCGGTACAGAGGAGTAATACCTCCTCGTACATATTATTCCTCTGTGCATTCGGTATGAGTTTAAGGCTTTGAATCAATTTATGTATGGTTATTACTTGTTAGTAATTGAATATGGTATCAAGTCAAATCCATCGTGGTTTTGGAATTATATTAACTCTAACAGGAAATCTGTTGGTTATCCAATACCCATGAGTTATAAGGATAAGGAAACTCATGATCTAAATTCTGTTTGCGAATTATTTGCAACGTTTTCCTAATCCTGAATAAACGGATTTGAAAAACGTAGCGTAATATTTTGACATTGTCTCTGACCATGGCATTTTCAAAAATCATATTCACGGTATTTCTTCATTACTTTTATATAATTGTTCCGAAGACTTAAGTGGCCATTTAGCTCATTTATTTAATTATAGCCTTAGGCAAGGTATTTTTCCCCAGTGTTGGAAACCCTTTTATGTAGAATTATAGAGGAATAGCTATTTTATCTGTTATCCCTAAACTTTTTGAAAAACTGGTTAAAGATTGTGCTTATTTTAATATCAAAAACTTTATTGTTCCCCAACAACACGGTTTTTTTTCTGGTAGATCAACGACAACCAATCTGGCGGTATTTGTTAATGATACGATATCTTGTTTAGAAAAAGGTGCCCAAGTTGACATTATCTATACAGATTTCAGCAAGACCTTTAACCTGCTTTTCATACCTTGTGAAGGCCGTAGAGGAGGTCTGAGCGCTGAACGATATATCGAGGACATTGTCTTGGATCATATAGTGCACTACGCAGAATATATAGGGGAAGATTTCATATTGATGCACGACAGTGCCTGGTGTCACATAGCTCGAACCACTAGGCAGTTCATGGATAAGGTTGGACTCGAGACGATGAGGTTGCCAACCCTCAGTCCAGACATGAATCCAATTGAGCATTAATGGGACGAACTAAAACGGAGGGTCCGAGCCAGAAATCAGGTACCATCTAATATCAGTGACCGCAAGATTGCGTTGGATCTGGGATGGGGTGCCATCCGCCAAGTCTTTGGCAAAACCAGTCGGATCGACCCAATTTTTTTTCATGATCATCAATTTTGGTTGCGTTTTCATTCAAAATTCATTATTAAAAAAAGTACTAAACTAATTCTCATGAAAATAGTGCCATTTTAAAGTAAAAATCTTAGGCTTTCAAAAAAATAATGATATGTGAAAATCGGTTCAGCCGTTTAAAAAAAAAATCGCCTTTCTGTGAGCGCTGAAGATTTGAGTCGATTTAGTTGCTTGGGACTTTGGGAGTGTAGTAGGTTGCGAAACGACCTATTTTTCGCAACTAGTTAGGACATGAAGCACATTTCATAACTATTGACGAAACATTCATTTCAAAACTAGCCCATGCCAAGTAGGCATCATAACAAGAAGTTCAAATTTTGTGTAACTTGTGTGATTTCCGCAACTCGCTGCGCTCATTTAGCAAATATCCCACTTGTTACACAAAATGAGACATTTTCTAACTGGTTTCATAAATAGCTATCTATTATGAAATTCACGGATTTATTTGAGAAATACTAAAATAAAATATTCAAAGATGTCCCATATAATTTACTAATTCTCAAAAGAAAACCTCTGAAACATTTGTCGATTATGTATGATTTCACAAGTTATCATGTTTTCTCCTTTTCTAAGACTAAATTTGTACACTATTTCACTTATCCTTTATTAGTTTCTCGTTTGCATGTCTTTTCTATATGCATATGCCTACACAATTTAGCTTTTTTTATATCTGTATTTGTTTTATTTAAAATAAAATATTTACCGTTACAAATCACCAAGCGATTTATATACCCGAATTATAATGAAGTGATATTATTGGCTAATAAACAGAACAAATACCACATGACAGCTTCCAGTCAATTAGAATACGAATACGATTTTCTCGAATTATTTTCGGTGGAGAATTTTAGTTTTTTGAGGGATATAAAATTACTCTGCAATCGATGATAATATTACAGTCCTAATTGAAAATTAAGTTAAAATAGACAATCGACTAACAAAAAGGCAATTTTTCAGGCATTGTTTAACCACGTTAAAGATTTAATTATTAAAAGCCTTTTTAAACAAAATTACTAGGTAGTTTACTAAAATGTT
The DNA here is from genome assembly GCA_963556165.1 of Tipula helvola. NCBI lineage: Eukaryota > Metazoa > Arthropoda > Insecta > Diptera > Tipulidae > Tipula > Tipula helvola. The sequence continues at coordinate 100,822,323 of OY744482.1, forward strand.
ATCTAAAAAAAAAATATTTACATGTGTAGTGCCATGTTGCAAACAGAAATCCACTCGTTCTGAAATTAAATTTTTTAAATTCCCAAGTGATCCATCTAGAACAGCCGCTTGGATTAATTCAATTGGTTTAACAAGTGAAAATTTAAAGAATAAATTTAATTATATGTGTGAAAGCCATTTCCTAAAAGAAAATATTGGAGTACAATATTTAACGCGAAATGCAGTACCAGTGTTAAATCTGAAAAAAATCTGTGAAACTGTTGAAGAAGATAACGGAAACACTGAAACATTCGACGCTCCAGAAAGAATGGATACGACTTATACAATTTCTGATAATTTTTTTGCTCACAAAACTGAAATTTCATCAAAAAATATACAAACTGACCCGATGGAACAGGATGTGGAGTTTTTAAACTTGATCAACAGTGTAAATTGTTTTCACTGTGAAATTAAGAGTGATAATAAAAATCATTGTGATATGTGTAAAAAAAATCGAAAAGACTATTTTATATATAAAAAAAAATTATTAGAGGCAAACAAAAAAATAAAGCAATTTTCGTCAAAATACCAAAAATTAAAAAAAAAATTTAATAATTTAAAAAACAAATACGACAAAATTAAAAATAGTAGTGTTGACGAGATGATCGATCAAATAACTTCAACAAATGAACCCACTCGTAATGTATGCAAACTTCTTCTGAAAGAGGACTATTACTACACGGAAAGTGACAAAACGTTTGCGCAATGTTTGTACTACAAATCAGCGACAACCTATAAATATCTAAAAAGAACATTTGAATTAAAGCTGCCTTCTGTTTCTTCAATTTATAAATGGTCTCCTATCAAGTTTATATCACCAGGAACAAATCATATTTTAATTAATCAAATGAAGCATTTATTTCAAAATATGCCACTTTCATCCCGCATATGTGTTTTAAGCTTCGATGAAATTACAATTAAGAAAGACTTAACAGTTAATCTGCTAACTGACAAAATCGATGGGTATTGTGATAATGGATATCAGCGATCAAATAAAATCGCTACTTCAGCTTTATTTTTTATGCTACGTGGTTTAGTAGGGAGTTGGAAACATGTTTTAAATTACGTGCTAATAAGCAATTCCATCAACGTGAACGATTTAGCAGACTTAATCATAAATAATATAAAATTGTGCCAAGAAGTGTTAAATTTAGAAGTCGTGATGTTAACATGTGATCAAGCCGCAACGAACGTCGCCGTTTATAAACATTTTGGCATTGGCCCCGAAAAGCCTTTTATTACAGTTAATGGAAAAATTTTTTTCGTGCAGTATGATCCACCGCATCTCATAAAATCTGTTCGGAATGCATTTATTAAACATCAGTTTCAACATTCGGACTACGGTGCAACTGACTTTAATGTAGTTAAAGCCATTTATGAGCATGACAAAACTCAAAAAGTTAAATTGGTACCAAAGTTAACCAAAAACCATATAGACCCAAATAATTTCCAAAAAATGGGTGTTAAATTGGCAGTTCAGATATTAAGTAGCACTGTTTCTTGTGCTATACGTACGGCTTTTAAAACTACTCCATCAATTTTTGGAAACTATTTGGAACATGTAATTCCGACAGCGAATATTATTGAGAGATTCAACAATATTTTTGATTGCCTCAATTGCCGTAATTTTTCATCAAAGAATCCTAAAGAACAGCCACTTAGAGTAAATAACGAAATATACGTTTATTTAGAACAAAGCTTGGAATTTTTAAGTAATTTAAAAATTTTATCTAAAAATGAAAACTATTTCAAATTTGTTAAAGGGCTTGACCTAACCATACGCGCTCAATTAGGATTGATGAACCACTTAAGCGAAGAACCAACTAGAATAGAATTTCTGCTAACTGGAAAAACGAACCAAGACGCCCTAGAAAATTTTTTCTCTGCATTAAGAGGCAAAGGAGGCTATAACTACATGCCATCGAGCTATGACATTGGAATACATTTTGCCAATATCATCGTCATGAAAGTTTTATTTCATTCCGTCCATGCCAATTGTTTACCTGACGATGCTGTAAATTTAAAACTAAATTGGAAAACATTTAAGGATGACTATAACATCAGTCTTAAATATACAGAAACGGAAGAACCTGGTCCATCTGAAATAGAAACGTTATTCAACCGGTCAGAATTTAGCGTCTTAACATCCAACGCAATATCCTATTATGCTGGATACTGTGTATTTAAAAAAGTTGATTGTGAAATATGCACTTCGAAGTTGTTAAAGCCTGACACATACATCAATGGAAATGACGTATTTTTACAAGAAAAAAATTTCAAAAAAGACATTTCCAATTTCGGGTCGTTAAAAGCACCATCGGATGAATGGTTTCAAGCTGCAAGCGTTTTGGTTCAAATATTTGAAAATTATTTTAGCCAAAAAAGCCACTCCAATAATATATGCGAAGAAATGGCTAAAATCAGCATTGAAACAATAAAATCGGAGTTTCAAACTTTTTTACCGGATGAAAATGATGCATGTTTTGATCATTATAAAAAATTAATACAATTTTTTTTATTGGTTTTGCTGCGGAAAAATTGTAGATGGTCAATTTCAAATAAAGACCAAACAAAAAATAAAAAATCTAAAAAATTAAACATTTTAACTAATTAAATATTAAATCGTTTTATTATTGTGTTTTTTACTTAAAGATAACTGGTCCATGCATCATTTCTTATAATACCCAACTACTTTAACCCCAGATTCATTTAATTATAAAGAAAAGTAGAACTAGAAAAAGAGTTATGCATTTATGCACAGGTGTTCTGTAAAGCAATTCTTGTAAAGTTCATCGATACCTAACTTATCTAACTACGTATCTAATTAACAGGCAAGGAAGATTTTCTCTCTAAAAATGAAACTTGCATACTCAATAGGTTTAAACTGTTTTATCTGAATCTTCTAACTTCTACTAGTAAAAAAACAAATGTTTATTAAATGCGCAAGCGCAAATCTGAGCTCCAGATAGAACGAGTCAACCAAAGTAAGAAGGATAATCATCAAAACACAAAATGTTAATGACCTATTGACCTTATGAAACAAAACAAAAACTTTTCTGGTTAAATCCATACAAAACATAAAAGCAAAATAAAAATTAGTTCTATCTTGCTTTTGTTTATTAGGATTTCAAGGGCAAAATGTTTAAGCGCACGTGTAAAGCCAAATAAAATTGTATGTTTGTGTGTACGAGCGATATTTTTATTTCCACTTCCGATTTTTTTATTAAGGTAAATATACAATTCTGTTTCATGTTACAATATGGTTGCGACATAATAAAGAGAGAGATGGGTGGTAATATTTTGAAATAGGAATTATAAAAACAATAGTCATATGATCAATAAAACTACGAATGGTGAAAAAGAGATCAAATATATCTCCCTTTCACGCAGTACTGTTCGAAATTGTATAACAGCTTGGTAATGTGTATAAGGTTTGGATAGAAGATATGCCTCTGGTATTATTTCTCTGTGCTAGTACAACCAATTGAAAACATAAAAAATAATAAATTTAAACACGACTTCCAAAAATTTGTGATTTGACGTATTTTTCATTATAAGTTCCATCCTAATTGGCCATATTTCAGAACTTCACCTAAAACTCATGATTCCAGGGCACCCTTCCTCGCTATAAATTCTGGAAAATGGAAATTTTAATTTTAAAATGAAAATAACAAAAATTATAAATTCTGAGAAATGGGGATTTCAAAATTATAAAATCCGGAAACGCTTCCTTATATCAGGCGAAGAAATGTTGCCGCGAGGAAATGTGCGCGAGGCGATGTGCGCGAGGAACTGTGCTGTTACCGTTGAAATGTATGTGGCTTTAATTAAAAATGAAGCTCGGTTTCGTGAACCATGGTACAATATGAAACTCTGTGCTTGCAAAAACGGCGTAAGAAATTTCATTCATCGTAAAGGCTACAATGTGCTGAGTTTTATTCTAGAGCCGATGCAGCTCGGAAAGAATTTAAAATTTTAAATTGGTTCCTATATAAATAACTACATTTTGCAGATTGAACTTGATTGGACGTTCAATCCAAGTTTTGGAATTTTCTAAATGGTAAAAGGAAAACAGTTGAGATGATTTATCAGAATTCATTGGCGAGTTCGCCAAATATTTTGAGTCCATGTACGAATCATCCGCGATGTCATTTCCTTCACATAACGTTAACATGAAATTTTTGACAAATGACAATATATGTGATTGAATTAGTAAAAGTGTAACGCTTTACAAAAAAAAAAAAATACAACCATTGACAAGCAATCGTACAGATGGCTACGCAGATCTGGGTATGTCATAATATTGTTTGTACCATTGGAAATATTTTTGTGTCATACGAAATATTTGCGCGACCTGTCAAACGGTTTCTATGAATTACTTAAAATTGCTCTACAGAAAAAAGGTGCATGTGTGCGTTTGGCGGCCACTGCCACGCAATCGTAGAGATGGCCACAAATATCTGAGTAAGCCATCGTATTGTATGTACCTTTAGGGATTTTTTGGGTCATACGAAATATTTCATGTCAAACCCAAAATATCGCAAAAAGTAAATATAATATAATGGCATCTCTATAGCCATCTCTTAATCTTCGTTAAACGGCCAGCTGAACTATTTTTTAGTAGAACAGTTTAGAAAAATTCATAAAACCATTTGACGGGTCGCGCAAATATTTCGTTTTATCTGAAACATTCCTAAAGGCACATCCACTATGATGGCATTCTCTGATTCTCCAACACTTCTCCACTTGCCTGTAAGTGGAGGTTTATGACTGCCAATCTATTCTTGATGTAAATAAGGGGGCTGGTCATGATGGCTTTCCATTCCACCCATTCTCATTAAAAATTGTGCAGAAAGTTTAGCTCTTCCGCTAACTCACATTTTTAATGTAAGCCTTCGGACTGGAATTTTTCCTGATTTCTAGAAATATCCTGCATTCGTTCGTTTTTTAAATCTTGCAGAAGATGTGAAAGCAGCAATTAACGAGGAATTTATATTCTTTCTGCTATTCCCAAACTTTTCGAAGTATAACATGAGTTTTATCAGGGAAGATCTACAAATACTAATCTGGCCGCATTCTGTTGACATTTATACAGCAGGATCGAGCGCCGGAAATACGTAGATGTTACACTGATTTTTCAAAAGCTTTTGATAAAATTGATCATTCGATTCTTATCTATAAGCTAGTAGAGTAACTAAATTGTGAGTTCATATATCAAATGGTTGTAATTTTATCTTTTTGGCCGGTCACAATACGTTAAGATCTATGATAAGGTAGTCACCTTGCGGTACTCCAGAAGTTACATGAAATAAATGAGAAGCAGAATTATCATTGTTTAACAAGTGCTTAAGGATTACCAAAATAAGTTTTAAGCAAAATCATTAATCTTCACGTATTGTGACCGGCCAAAAAGACAAGATTTCAACCATTTGATAGTGGATGAACTCACAATTTAGTTTCTCTAGTTTATCGATTGCTTCAGTTCTGTTCTCATTATTTTTTATTATTGATGATGTGGAGTCTTTTGAATTTGAACATTACCTACTTTACGAAGATGATATGAAACTATTCGCTTCGATTTCTTCAATTTCTGATTGTATAGGTTAGGTTAGGTTTGGGTGGCGGTCCATCAGGACCAGGCATAGACACAAAAAGGTCCGTAGCCATACCACAAATTAAAAATTTTTCCTCCAACTCATTGAAACCACTTTGAGCTTGCTATGAAGCGCTGGATACTCCTGACGTCCTTCTCGCTGAGCTCCGCCAGGTCGTTGAAAAGGTGTGCCCCTAGAAAATTCAGTCTGTTTCGTGCCAGACGAGGACAGGTGCAAAGAAGATGAAGTACTGTCTCTTCCTCCTCTTCGTCCTCGCAACTACGACAGTAGTCATGTGAGAAGAAACCAAGTCTACTTGCATGTCTGCCTATGAGACAGTGCCCCGTAATCACTCCAACAACCACACTGATCTGACTCCACTGAAGTGAGATCAGCAGTTTGGATCTCGCCAAGTTCAACTTTGGCCAGATTTGCCGAGTTATTACGCATGAGGTACTATTTGACCATCTGTCATTCGTCAACTTACTGGCTTCCTCCTGAAGCAGCAGTTTACATACCGCAAGAGGAATTTCAATATCCTTTTTGCTGTTTGAAGTGGTCCGTTGTACCACGTCGAGCCAGTTCATCGGCTTTCATGTTCCCCGTACTAACGAAATGTCCTGGCACCCATATGATATGGATGTTGAACTGATCTGTCATCTCGTTAAGAGATGAGAGACAGCTCTGGACTACTTTCGACGTGAGAAGGTGTGATTGAAGCGCTTTAATGGCTGCCTGACTGTCCGTATATATGCGAATATCACTAGGTAGTCGATATTACATTATACCTCAACCAGTCCGCGACTTCCTTTATCGCAGTTACCTCAGCTTGAAAAATGCTGCAGTAGTCAGGGAGACGAAAGGAGAGGTTTAACATGAGTTCCTCGCAGAACACCCCAGCCCCTACTCCTCTATCCCGTTTTGAACCATCAGTGAAGAAGTTCAAAACTCCTGGTTCCAAAACTGTATCCCTCATCCAGTCCTCTCTAGATGGTATAATAGTCCGGAACTTTCTATCAAAAGATAGTGACGGGACAGTATAGTCGGTGGTCTTGGGAAGCCCTTTGTTACAAAGTACAGATGAGTGCCCTGTGTTATTGCAGGTCCACATTAAGGTGGATTTCAGTCGTATGGCAGTGCTAGCTGCCCACTGTTTTCCCATGATATCTAGAGGAGTTAGAAATAGCAGAGTCTCCAGTGCCTGAGTGGATGTGCTCCTCATTGCACCACTGATCCACAGAGAGATTGTTCTCTGAACTTTTGTCAACAACTTTAGGTTGACAGTTTTGTCCAGAGCAGGCCACCAAACTGTTACCCCATACAGAAGAATGGGTCTAACTACTGCTGTGTATAGCCAAAGGACCATGTGGGGATCCAGCCCCCAACCTTTCCCAATTGCATTTTTGCAGGAGTATAGCGCTACCGTAGCTTTCTTTACCCTTTCTGTAATATTCGGTTTCCAGTTTAATTTACTGTCTAAGACGAGACCCAAGAACTTTGCTTCACCTGTAAAAGCCAAGTTGAAACCATTTAGAGTAGGAGGATCGACATGAGGAATTTTATATTTCCTAGAGAAGAGAACCAATTCGGTTTTCTGTGGGTTCACATTTAGCCCACAACCATTGGTCCATAATGAAAGAATGCCCAGAGCATTTTGAATAAGCTCGCTAAGTGTCCCGGGATATTTTCCCCGAACGCCAATAGCGACATCATCCGCATAGGCAACCACCTTGAATCCAGTATCCTCCAGCCTCAGCAACAGATCATTTATGACCAAGTTCCAGAGAAGGGGGGACAGTACGCCACCCTGCGGCGTGCCTCTGCCTGCAAATCTTCTGGCGGAGGATTTCCCCAGACTGGCATTTATGATTCTGCCTCTTAGCATCTGATCTATCCAGTCCTTAAGAGAATCCTCCACTCCTAGATTCGAAAGTGCCCGAGTTATAGCCCCTGTTAGCACGTTGTTAAAGGCTCCCTCAATGTCCAAAAAGGTTACCATCGCGTAGTCTCCATATTCGAAAGATTTTTCAATAAAATATGTGAGAGAATGAAGAGCAGTTTCTACAGATCTCCCCTTGCAATAAGCATGTTGAGATTTGGACAGCTTTTCCGGCACAATCGTGCCTCTAATATGAGATGATTGTATAAGAGTGATTTGAATACATTTGTATCATTTCTGATTGTATAAGAGTGATTTGAATACATTTTGCATTTTTTTTTTATATACAAATTGTTGTTAAATGTGGCCAAATGTATAAGGTTATCTCATTTTTTATAAAGCGATCACCTATTCTTCAGCAGTATTTCCTTTATAGTATGGCGGTTGACAGAGTTGAGTACATGTCTGACTTGGGTATAATTTTCTCTTCTGGTCTTTTCTTTATAAAACATATTGATTCTATTAAGCCTTAGCAATGGCTGACATTATGTTAGGCTTCATTAAGCGTAATTGTAAAGACTTTTGTGACCCAATCACACTAATCTTTATATTTGTTCATTGTTCGGTCTATTCTTGAATTTGCTTCTCAGATTTGGTCACCAGTTTATAAGTGTCATTCAGATAAAATTGAAAGCGCTCAGAGCAGCGATTTGTACTGTATGCTCTTCATAGCCTACCTTCTGAAAGATCTCTGTAATTTATTAAAAACAACGAATAAATCACCGAAATACTTAGGCGTTTCAGTTTTTATTCTCCTACGCGTTTTGTTTGCGGCGCCGTCCAGATGGTTTCTTACATAATGATTCTGTTACTACAAACTACGCACTTTCTGAACCTAGTCTGGAACATGTCGCGAATTTTTAACTCTGGTTTTGAATTTGTTGATTTTAATACGTGAAAAAATTCATTTAGAAATGAGTTATTTAAATTTGGGCATAACGTGCCCATTTAAATTAAATGGCACAACGTTGATTAATTTTCGTCTCCTCGTTGCCCATAAAGTAAATTTGTAAAAATATTTTATCGTTGTCAAGTAGAGGAGGAAGTGAACCGACTTCATGGTTAAATGTTCCTTGTACTTTAAATGTGGGCATAAAAGCTCTATCGCTAAAAACATGTAGAAAATGTTTGGATAACTCAGTAGTTCCAGAGACGTAAGACAGAAAACGTTCAGATGGCTCATCAAGATGTGGCAATTTACTTTCACAGTCGAACAACACATTCGAATTCGCATTTTTTTTTTCAAACCGTGTATTCCACTGTTCAGTTGTTTTAGCAGTTATTGCAGAAGGAGCTCTGTTTTGAAGTGGCTGAATATGTAATTCATGAGGCTCAGTTATTTCAGTCGCTGTTAACACACGACTTGTTGCTTTCATCTACTTCAATTTTCCCGTACCAAAAATAAAACATTACAGATTGATACATTTGTAAACTGAAAACACACTCGAATAAGAATGTTTAAGCAATTAAAGCAATATTTGATCTGAAAAATATTCACCAATAATTATATTGTTCCAGTTGTGCCTAAATAATCGGGACTAACGGGCACTCGTATGTGTACAAATAATCATTTACACAAAACGTGTTCACTTCGAAACGTTTCACTGCGAATGTGAACTGCGTTTGAACATGACATTACCAAAAAAAAACAAAATACATTTTTAAAACCAAGCCGGTTTTACGCGTACAATATTTTGTTGCAGAGGATATTTCTTGTAGAAGACGAGTAAATTGTTAAATATAAAATGTCAGTACTTTTCTCTCATTAGATAATAAGACGATATGAGTAAATAAATTCTTGAAATTATATCAATCCAGTGATTATTCGTAACATGGCCTCTTTCCTGGGTCCTTCAAAGCAATGAATATGCAAAATTCATATTCAAAACATCAAAATAATGCAACCGTTTTAGTTAATGTTGTTATAATTAGTATGATTTACGCAGCTTACAGACAGAATTCAATATAATTTATGGGTTACTCCCCTAATTAAACTCCATTTTTCAAGTAATTCATTATGGTATAGCACATCATAAATCACAGTGGAGGTGTATTCACACCATTTTTTGGCCTAATCAGAACCGCTGTGTGTACCGATAAAATAATTTTAATTAGAATAATGTATGCTAATATCATAATATATAAACATATTACACAGTCAACATTCAAAGAAACGATGATTACAGTCTTATATAGAGAGATTGTCTTAGCGATACCACCTGCTTTTGTTAGTATTTTATGAAGCAAAAACTAAACGTACGTACAACTACCATATAATATCGTTATAGCAGATCAAAAAATTGTTCAGCGACTGAGTTGAGAATGTTGTGTTTGTTTGTTTGTTTGTTTATTTATATTTATGTAACTAATTAATTTTTTTGTAGTTTTGAGTTATATTTATTTAATATTTTTATGTAATAAACAATTTTAATTTTTTTTTTCATTTTCTCTAAATCATAAAAACATATTTGCATATTTAAATAATGTTGCGGATAAATATAGTTTTTTAATTAATTTAGTTATTACTTTATTATTAAGTATGGAATAGTTTTCATTTTATATGATTGTTTCCGGCTGCCTGTCTGTTAGAAGTGGTTGGTGTGCATATATAATTTAGATAGAATGGTAATTAACTTGTTAAATGTGTACAACAAAAAAAAAAAATTGAATTTTAATAGCTTAATGAATGCGCGGGAATTTTTAATTATGTGCTCATGGAATGATATATATGCTTATGTAAATTTTCAGTAGCATAGTTATAAATTTTCATTTTTTTTATTTTTAGACAGACATTGTACTTACATAAATACATAAATATACTGTTTAATATTGTTGTTGTTTGGTTGGTTTAAGGTTATGGTGGCTGATGCAAGCGATCCACATTTAATGAACTTGTTAGACTAACTGAGTATTATTGAGTAGACAACAATAATTGAGTTTTGAATTTGCCATCGATGTTGATTATATCATAGAGAAGGTTAAGCAAACATTTTCTGAGTGATTGTTAGATTAACGTTTCATTTTTCGAAAGTTCGCCTCTTAATTCCAATTTCATCTCAAAGCAAGTGGAACCTTCACATTTTCAGGCGGCTACAGAATTTTTTTTCTGGATATAGCAATACTCAAAGAGAATAATGATAATAATCATACTTTATACATACATGAGTACCTACCATTTCTTGGTAGGTACTCATGTATGTATAAAGTATGATTTATTATTTTGGTTTAAAAAGACCAAAGTATTGAAATCCTGTCAAAAATGACGATAAATTTGTTTGGTTAAAATCCACTTTTCTCAACGGTTCGAAAATTGCTGAGACTAAAAGAGCAAAAAAAAAAAGAAATGTCCGTCCATCTGTCTGGATGTCTGATATCTGTACACATGGTACGGCTTATACGATTTGGAATTTTTCTACCAATCTGTTTCTATAGTCAAGTCGGAGATTTGAAAAGCTTTTTGAACCTACATATACGTTTTATGATACTAACATTTCATTTTCATTGCGGTTATTTGTTGTGGCAAGCCAAGAGTACTCGTATTCATTTGATTATGATACTTACTAAATGTGGCATTCTAAATTGATTTTCAGATAAAGTTCTGGAATATGACCAAGTAAGATAGAGCTGAAATTCGACATGTACGCTGGAACCTGGAAGTGGGATTCTGAAATGATTTTTAAGCGAATTCTGAAATAAGGCCGATTAGGACATATTATGTATGTACATATGTTTACATGAAATTCTGGAATATGGCTAATTAGGATGGAAGTTGGTCATTTCTTAACTGATTTTGGTGAAATTCGACATGTGCGACGGAAATTGGATTCTGAAATGATTTTTGGTAAAAGGACAGTTACTCGCGCACATTTCTCTACACACATCTTCTCGCCTGATATAAGCAAGGGTTTCCAGAATTTATAATGTTTGTGTATTTTCGTTTTAAAATTAAAACTTCCATTTTTCAGAATTTACAGCGAGAAAATGTTCCTGCGAGGAAACGTGCACACAAATGTGTGCGCGAGGAAATGTGCGCGAAAAAATGTCCTGGAATCCCTTTCAACACCAGTCTTGAGTAGTTCGTTGATCAACGTAACGATTTCGTTCAAGTTTTTCCCACGCCTAAGGAACTTCCAATCAGAGTTGACAAGAAATTCGTTTAAAGAAATGTAGTCAGCAAGCCTAAAATCAAAATGAAAAGAATTATCAACGGAAAAATTTGAATTTGATTTTTAATGAAAAATATTTATCATTATTGGTGTATGGTAAGTACTTTTACGTCCAGTAAAAGCATCACATGAAGAAATATCCGAATACATAACATCAGATGAAAATTTCCAAATCCAATAGTTTTCCTTGACTGTTGCTTATATAATGCAATTGCTTGGTTGCTATACTAGCAAAGTAACCGGTGATGGCCAATGTTTTTTGATCGTTAGAAGAGGGCGTGAGAACACCATCAACGTCAAACCAAGCAATGTCTGGAAGATTGAAATCACAAATGATCATGAGTTGTTCATCAATATGTACTGCAGACATTACAGAATTGAAAAAATTAATAAATTCAAGATAAACTTCTAAAGTTGATCCACAGGGCACATATACAGCGACCATGAAGATAAAAGAAATATCGGCTTTAAAACATTTGGCCATAATGTCGTATACCGGATGACCGCTATAACCTCACTCGAAAGTGAATTTTTTACGGCGACCAACACACCTTTCCCGTTAAGGATGGTATCAAAATCATGTCTATCTTTTCTATAGACCACGTAATTTGATGGAAAACCACGTAATTTGTATTCTTCAGAATTAAAATTTTTTGTAAGCCTTGTTTAACAAATAACTATGACATCATAATCGTTGTCGAGGATGGGCAACAGAAACAATTTAGATTTTCCTCGAATATTGGTTGAATCATCCTCTTATTTATAACAGCATCCCTTAAACTGTGGGAGTCTTGATTTCTACTGACTGGTTCCTGGATGCTGACTGGTTGTACTGCAAGGTAGTAAAGCCTTTAGCAATCTGCCTCCCACCCTCATTTTGTTGTTACTATTTAAAACCGGTTTTAATTCCTTCAGCTGGCTTTCCACTGGAATGCTTTGTTTATTCGTGAGGCGTAAATATTCATCGGGAAAATCTACCTTTTGAATGTAGACCATGATTTTTCGATTGGCATCTTCTAACTCATCCGGTGTGAGTCCTCCCAGTTGTTTCTCTTTTTGGTATTTATTGAATCTAGAATTTACAATAAAACGATTAAAATATGCACACGTTTTTTAAATTTTTTAAAAAACACTTGTTAAATATTTCGCAAAATTTCTAAAAGGTTTAAAAAATCACTCGATCGATTTCGGCTTGTTAGGCCATCATCAGGCGTATCTACTAAACTGTAAAAATAAAAATGTATCTAGTTATATATATGGGACGTTTTACGTCAACTGGACCATCACTCCGTCCAAAAATTGGCGCAACATAAAGAATTCGTTCTAGGCTTAAATTGTTCGTATAATAATATGCTTTGGAAATTTGACTTGGCTTTTGAATAATTCAAGATGGCGGATTCAAAATGGCTCCAAAACGAGTGAAACCTCCGTTTAATCGAATAAACCAATTCTCATTATGTATGTTCTCAAGATCGCTGATTGAGAATTCAGAGTCCTATATGCATCTATACACCATAGTCCTTTAACCTATGCTTTAAAATCACATAGCTCCTTGACCTAACCTCAAAAAACCTAAGACACCCTCTAATTCAAGCTTTAAAACAGAAAAACCTTAATAAAAAAATCTACGAAATATAATATCCCCGTAATATAAGTTAGTAAACCCCATAGCCTAAGCCTAAGCTTCATAGTCACAGAACCCCTCAACCTAACCTCAAAAATCCCAGTATGTTCATAACTTAAGCTTTTAAATTTCGTAGCTCATCCCATTGACCATTTACCTAACCTAAAAAATCCCACAGCTCATAAATATTACATGTACAACCAAAAAGCAGGCGTTTAGACAACTTAGAATCTTACGAAATCCGAAAAGCTATATTTCTTAACCAAAATATCCTCAACGAACAGAGAGAAATCCATTTCTCAGCAATTACCGACCCCGCACTGTTTTATTCCCATACTCATACCATCCCATAAATTGACTAAAACGTCGGGTTATAATAAAATAAAGAAGGGGGAAACAAACAACATCTGGAAGTTTGTTATTCGGCCGTTGAATAATCATATACCTGTACCAGTGTTTAACTCACCCCCTTTTAATTTTTAAGATTATTGCTCTCACCATTTTTATTGTTTACCACTCCCACATTTTTTTTTATTTTTACCTTTTTGTTTCACTTTTTGCTTTTTCCAACTATATATAACTACATTTTTAGTTTTACAGTTTGGTAGATTCTCCTGATGCTGGCCTAACAAGCCGAAATCGATCGAGTGATTTTTTTAACCTTTTTAAAATTTTGTGAAATATTTAACAAGTATTTTTTAAAAAATTTTAAAATTTGTGCATTAAGTGTGTTTCGCGAAGTGTCCACGGCAGATAGTGTAAAAAGGATTAAGATATGCTAACATTTGTTGCTGCTATATTTCATGAATGGCTGCTATATTTCATGATTATCTTGTTTATTAATTCGTTCTCGGAGCTTCTTGAATCGCAGTATTATGTACAAATAATACATCCTCCTTTGTTTTTCTAGGTGTGTTGATTGATTTGGCTAGTTTCTCTCCTCTCGTGGTAACCATAGGACCATTTACCATAAATTATATTCAGCTAACTCATTTGCCGTTTTACTTCACGTTGCACAGTCTGCAGGGGTTGCTTTTAAGTGGTACGTGTTTTTATATATATATGCATAGGCCCATTTCCCGGCATCACTAAACCCATGAATGCTTACTGTAGTTGATGTTCCTATCCATCTATGAATTTTGAATTCAGGAGTTCGTCTGTAATCTTCTCGAATTTCATTGCACGATTTGTTTATTTCTGGCGGAAGTTGCTCGGCCCATTCTATTTTTCACAGCCATAAATTTTGGACTAATACGTTTATCCTGATGACTTTTAAAGATACTAAACCCAAAGCACCGAAGATACTACTTGAGTCTGCCAACAAACTCCATTTAGTATGTGATGTTTGTGATCTAATTTCACTTGAAATAGAAATTGATCCGTAATTGGGTACTAGTCGATGCCGAATAACTTCATTGGTTCTGGATGATCCGATATTTGAGTCCTTTATGTATATACTATCTCGAACCGTAGAATTATTATATGACATTTTCTTCAAGTGGAACCATCCACTGCTTAATACTTTTAATATTTCGTCTTTTAGGATTGCTTGTTGCCATAAAGGATGCTGATCCTTCCCATAACTAATGGTTTTCAATGCGAATGGACGAATGTTCTGTTGATCATCTCCCCAAAGAATTATTTAGTGTTTGGTATTGTCTTCATGAACACCATATCTGACGGTACATTTTCTCTATGTCCCCAACAAACACATAACGATGCAATCTAAAACGAATAATAATTTCAAATAAACTTGATTGGATATTGGGATCTACCAGTAGATTCCCATTTAATGATGAGCTCGTTGTAGGTTTTGCGAAAGCATCGAACACCACTCGTAAATTTGTGCTAGTGCTCGTGTCCTTTATGATTTCATGATGGGGTAAGATGTCACTCTGGCGAAGCAGTGCTTTCATGAAATTCTTATACAGTGATTCAAAATTAGAATATAGCTTGAAGCGCCGTTCCATTTTCAACAGCCTTGACAGCGCAATGTTGTAAGTGGATCCTAAGTTCTTATTTGAATATTGCTTCACATTTCTCCTCTTCTTCGGTATAGCCTTTTAGAGGAACTTCAATAACACTTTAAACCTCCCAGAATCATCGTAATATTGCGTCGATATCTATCAATGTAAAGAATTTTGTTTGATATGCCCAATTTTCAGGCCAATCTTCGAGTAGATGAAACGTTATATATCTCGCCCAAGCAATACATCGATTGATCAAGGTTTAAAGAATTCCGAATCAGCTAATTTAATGGTATTGAGATTTTTTTATAGTTGTAACATTATCTTCAATGGCCGGTAATGATGACGTAATATTTGGTATAATCAAAGCCTTCACTGTTATGACTGGGTCAGAATTAAACCTGAACATCCATGCTCTTGCGTTGCCGCGGGCTAAACCCAATCTTTGCGTTAAATCTTCTGTTATGAAAGATGATTGTGAAGCAGTATCCAGCGATGCTCGACATTGACGTTGCGGATTTGGATTATTATCCAAAATGTTGATTAGGGCAGTTGGGAGTATTATAAGTAATGTTGAATTTAGACAGATCTTTGTATTATTCGATTCGATGCTATCTAGTTCGACATGCATATTTGTAGTGTTGAGTCCTTCTGACACAGATGGTGAAGTATTTGTTGAAAGACTGTGTGGTGTTTGCGAAAACAGACACTGCATCTGCCTTTCACTCTACATTCGTTAACACTGTGATTTGGTTAAAGACAGTTAAAGCATCTTTTGTTGCTAATGATAAATTCCTTACGTTCTTCGATCGTTAATGCCTTGAATTTCTCAGAGTCGACTAAATTATGAGCTGTACCGTTTCATATAAAATTATCAATAGGGGTGGAGGCAGTAAAATTCCTTCTTGCTATTGAAACTATAGAACTCTGTGCAGTTCGATAAGAGTAGACCATCAATCTCTCTAGTGCATCAGTGTGAGTTGGCATAAGCTTACAAAATCGTTAATGATAGGGTATTCAGTTTCTGATGTGGCCTGTGCCCCTATGCCCATAAATTCTGTGTTTCACTATCTAATTTTGTTAACATTACGTGAATGAGCCTCGGATATCTGGACTCGGCCCTTTCACCTAGGTAGTGCTCTTAAACCACATACTACCTCATTGGAGGTATCCAGTAATTTTCTCATGTTCGATGCAGAGATGAAATTCACCGATGGTTGGTCTAAAAATGTTCAAATAAATGAATTTATTGTATGGCGCTTGCGATCATAATGCTTCCGGAGTTTTTGAAAAGCCTCAATTTAATTTGCTTCCGTTATTTTGAAATCTGTAACCAATGCAAAAGATTCACTTTTAAGGAAGCCCATAAGGTATTGAAACTTTTGAGAAGCAGTGATTGATAATCATTCTCGTATATACTGAGGAAAAAGAGGTCAAAAAAGCTTTATCACTCAGTATAGTCCCTGGAGAAATAGGGGATCTGCAGTTTCGCAAATTTTACACCAATAGATGTATTTGCAGCACATGTCGAATCGTGATGGACGGTTCTGTTCATGTTAGAAAGGTCGCTCTTTCTTATCCAACCATTTAATACAACGGCAATACTATGTAATAGGATTCTTCAGCATCCATTAATTTAGAATCCTCTTCCATATCTATTACAAATATGTTGCCCTCTAAATCATCTGTTATGTACTACCTGTGCTCGTTCCAGCTTGACACGCATTTCCTCGACAGATTCTTCAGAATCTTCACTAATTTCACTTGTGTATTTTACCATTTTAGTTAGTAAGGGGTAATTTATGGATTTTCAGCAATATATCTGCCAACTTGCTCAAACGCACTTCTGGAAACCATTTTGCCTAACACAATATAGTTTTAAATGACAGAATATGGTAACTCCAAAAAGATTTTGTTTAATACAAATTTACTTAGCATGTAGGTATGCATATACATAGTAATAATTACCATACCAGAAATTCCATCAACCATGCTATAAGAGATTTATATCTTATATATGTTGTCTTTTACATTTTATTGTTCCACAATGTCGTTGTAATTTGCAACAATGTAAAACTACATAACGACTTAGAACGAATTCAGGCGCACAACCGTTGCAGCGCGCAAGATAATTTCGTGCATAAAATCTTCCAACAAGATCTTAATTATTCATAACAATTTATGGTAAATAATATAAGTCTACTTTAGGATGATTGACATGGTATGTTAAAGAAATTTTTTTTTTTGTTATTATTACCAACAAGTACATATATGTTTCGATTATGTATATAACATTAAAGTTACATTGAGTGCATGTTTACATAGTTTTTTTTTATGCTCATCCAACTTTTCGCTGATTTCTGAAAAACACAAAAAAATAAGAAACAATTTTATTTTACATAAACGTACATACATTGTTTGTGGGTGAACTATATGTGTATCGTTCTTATCATCGAAAGTCATCACCGTCAGCACGTCATCAAATTTGTTTAATTTTAACACGTTATATGGGTGAGTCAGACCTATACGCTAGCTCAATATCTATAAATAGAAAAAATATTTAAAAATATAAGATAAGATTACAAGTAAGCTGCCGCCTAAATTCGCATTTTCTGTCAATAACATGTTTTATGAATGAATTTTATTTTTGTGCAAACTACATTTTTTACAGTGGATTAAAACATAAAAGGTTTTGAAAAACTTGGAACCTGTTGTTTTTCTTGCCTAAAAGTTACATTCCCAATATGTCTGAAGGCAGTGGTACTTCCTTCAATCGTACAACCATTACGATATGAACTCCATTCGGAAGTAGCTGCTCTGAATCTGGAAAAAAATTCATCTCGCCAATCCAGAATTGATGCCAAATTTTCAAGATAAACCGTCCAACCCGTTGTACTGTGTGTCTCTACCTAGATTGTCGGCAGTTTTAAACCAATTTCATTAAAGCTATCAGATAAAATTGATAAACAGTAGAATTTTTGATGACAATCGTCATCAAGATGAAAACACCAATGAACTACTTGTACTCTCGATGAGAGAGATTGCCGTGATGGCGAAATCCGGGTTACTAAAGGGCCCTATCACCGCCGGTATACGGGAAATGTTGCACCAGATCATCGAGCATTATCGAAAAAGATTAGTCATCCCAGCGCTTTGATGTCTACGTCGTAACCGTAACGACTTTTGGAGCAACCTGTTCGTTGTGCCCAATACATCAAGAACGTCAATGCTCATAGATTCCAAGAGTAACTCGCGAGCGTTATCCGCTATTCGTCATAATTATTAAGTCGTCGATTGGCTTGTTGGGTTTAAATCTAAGGAGGAGACCATTAATATTACCAAACAGGTTACTCAAATTCATTTGTCCGGACGGTTCGAAATCCAAAATTGTATATCAAATTCAAACCATGTGTGCCAAGTAAAATGGTGAAAATAAGGACCTTAGTATGAACGGAGAAAATGGAGTTGGGGAAGCAGCTAAAGTGTTGTGAGTGACTACGCCTTGTATTATAAGCTAAGCACTGATCGTTTGGACTCAGATATTCTAACCGGCGCACAACAATCAATAAAAAACGTAAGTTACTTCGAGTGGTCATGATGATATTCGACCCATTGATAATTCGACCTATCGCTAAGATGTTGATGCGAGATATCTGAAAATCGTTTATAAGCTGGGATCAGCCAGTTAGTACCGTACTGTGAATAACACAAGGGACAGCTGGGCTATACCTTCACGCTAAAGATAAGTGATTTCAACATTCCTGGATGGTACACGACAACTGGAAAAGGATTTATCAAACTAAACGAATTTGTGTGGTGTGGTGTAAGCGAAATTTTGGATTCGAACAAGTTATTCAATAAGGATTAGAGGTGGGTTCCAACGAGACAAAATATTGTTGACGAAGTCAATAAATGGGAGTAAAAAGTTGCCAGAGAGATAGCCACTGATTTTCTGGCCCCAAATTTCTTATCCAGTCTATAGAAAATTTTTGTTATAGTCAACTCGAATCTCGTTCCCCATGTATCGCATTTTTCAATACATGTATACTGCGAAGTACAGCATGCGTTTTTTTTTTCTACGGAGCAAAGAAGTCTTTTGAACAAAAAGAAGCACCATAGTATAAATACAAATAGTACTTCCATGTGAAGTTCATCGGTGAATTGTTAGATGGCGATATGATATCTTCTTCTTCCGCTAGCGCTACATGCCATGAAGGGATTTGGCCGCCTCGATATGATATCGTTTTGAAGAAATTTTTCAAAATTTTTTCATATTTAAATTCATCCAAATGAAGACCCGCTGGCTGCACACGACCGAGTTCAGAACCGAGCATTCTGAATGATTTCGGATTCTAGATAGCTCCTCTACCCTTAATTCTCCTTCCGACAGACGCAATATTTTATTAACATGTGTTTGGCGGAGCCTTATGAACTTGTGCTAACCTGTCTATAGAAGTACAAACTGAATATCAAAAATAGAATTTTTGAAGACTGAACTATCGAACCCTTATTATCGTCTAGGAATGATAAGATTCCTTCCGTGCTTTCATTATTCCTTTGTTAATCCAGTACAAATATTGCTGGTAGCTTTTCTCATTTCGGAGCAGTTTTGCAGAATCAAAATCTTTTTGACTTCACAAGGGCTGGCTCCACGGGTGACTTTAGCTTCAGGAATCTCCAGCAGCTGCTGAAGATAAGGGAAATCCGCACCCATAGTGCAAACTGATGAGAGCAACGGTGACGATGATTTTTGTTTATTCAGTTCAGGAATTCCAAAAGCAAATTAACGTCCTTCTTTGATTTATTCGCAATATTAAGAGCGTATTCTTTGCCAACTCCAGTGAAAGGAAGAATATTATTTCATTTGATGTGTTATAATGGCTGCAACGCTTAGAATTAAGCGATTAAAATGAATTAATGAATGCAAAATGAAATGATTAACTAATTTTAAGTAAAATGTAAATTTTCGAAATTTCCAAAATTCTGGAAATCTTAACCTGATTTTATTACCAATTGTTACATTACCAATTTATAAAATTCAGAATCATAATTCTGTAAATTATGAAAATTCAAGAAAATCAAAATATTAAACCAATTCTGGAAAGTTAAAAGTTTTTAAATTTTAAGCTCACATGGTATACAAATTCTGAAATTATTAAAAAAATTCTAAATTTAATCTTAAATCACACGAATTGCACTGGATTTTGAAAAATACTAAATTCTATTAATTTATTAGTTTTGTTCAAAATAAATAACTTTTCAGACTTGTTAATTTCCAAAACTTCAATTGCGCAATTTTCGAATTTTTCAAAACTTTGAAATTCTTTATAATAATAATTTAAAATTTAAATAGTTTACAATTTTATAACCAATACTCTTTACAAAATTCAGAATCGTAATTATGATAATTCGGAAAGCTCAAGACTGAAACTAAATCAATTGTGAAAACATTAAAACGTTTTAAAATTTTGGAATTACCAAATGGGTAAAGAAATTTTTAAATTTTAAAAAAAGTTCAAACATTGATTTTTAAAAATTAAGAATTTTCAATTACATATTAACTTCTGAAACAAGTTTAAACAAAATGTAAATTTTGAAATTTCTGAAAATACACGTTTCCGTTAAAATTTTGAAATTTGGTAATTTTAATTAATTTTATTTTTTATGACCAGTTATTCCTCAATTCCTGGAAAATTCTTAAATTCCAGATAACCAATTTACAAAATTCTGTTAATTCAAAATGTTCAAGAAAATTCGAAACTAAATCATTTCTGAAAACGTTAAAAGTTTTCGAATTTTGGGCATTATCACATGATATAAAATTTCCGAAATAAAAAATTCTAGATACTTAAATATATACTAAATTATATGCAACATCATAAAAATAATTAAAAATTATGTTCTTAAATTAAGTAAGTGCTAGCTGTAATCTAAAAAGTTCTTGAATTTTAAGCTTTCTGTACTGTCTTCTATGTTTAGTTTAGTTCAAAATAAATACCTTGTCAGATAGTATTTTCTAAATTTAAATTTCACAATTTTAAAGCAAAATTTAAATTTTCACAATTTCTAAAATTTTGAAAATTTTTACTTTAAAATCTTGTATTTTAAATTTATATATGCTGCCTTATACAAACTAGTCCCTCAATTCTTTCAACATTCTTAATTCTCTAAATTTCCAATTGATAAAATTCAAAATCACAATTCTGAGAGTTCCAATAGTTCAGGAAAATCTATGTACTAATTCAATTCTGAGTAGGTTAGGGAGTGTTTAACAAACCTTGCGTACATTTAGGCGATTACCTAAGTTTTGTGCAATGTATTTAAATCCGATCAACTAGATATCTGGAACTTTATCGATGAAATATTTGTATCGTGCATTTATACTATGAAATCATTGACCACTACGGTAATTCGTGCTTCAGAATACGATATCTACCGAATGATTTAGATGAAATGCTATTTGACTGTGCGCTAGTAACAACTTATTTAAGATAATACAGTTTGTGGACGTCAAATCGATTTTACAAGATTGGTCAATCCGATAATATACCCTCCTGACCACTATGTGACTCAGCTGATTATTGGCTATATTATTACTCTGAAGCTAATCATATTAACTATGAGACTGTTGCAAACCAATTTCGACAAATTCGCTATCATCGCAACAAAATTACATCGGAATACCAAATGTGTAAAATCAATCACGCTAAGCAAACACCACCCCGTATGAGAAACCATCCAGTCGCACGTATTGACATCGACGCTGTATCCATCTTGTGCACAACCTCACTAATACGTCTTACATGAAGGCAATACGGAATTTTATTTGCCAGAGAAGAGTTACACCGATTGAAATTAAGACAGATAATGATACTAATTTCCGATGAGCTTGCAATAAGCTCAGACGTCTGCACCATTCTTTGAAACTAGGCGATAACTCAATCGGTCGAAATTATAAGCTCCCGCAATGAGAAACAACTTCTGGAGACGCGGGTTACGCGAGTATTTTCCCGATTTAATAAGAACAACGAAATGGTTCCCAACGTCAAAAAACTCGAAGTCGGAGATTGACTCGGTATCGTATAGAAAAGAAGCAATGAATTTCATAAAAGACGGTTAATAAATAGATGTAGTTTGAGGGGAAAATGTAGTTAGGTAAGTCATGTGGTCGGTAAAACAACCGATGGTATACGCATTTGGCCGCAGCAACAAAAGTTACACTTCTAGACGTCGCGTCGCACCAAAAGTATGTGTTAAGCCGCCTATTTATTTTTATTTATTCTTGACTTATTCATTTACATAATCTTTCGGTTCACCCCATTTTGAGCATCAGCTCATTCATAATGGGGGGCACCAAAAAACGTCGATAAACAGCAACTCATCCAGCCAGTATCATCGCCAGTCCTGCAACTTTAAATCAATCTTTGCTGTTTTTTTTCATCGGTTTATTCGATCCTTCACTGATTTGTAGGCCGCCAAAATCATCAGAGGATAATATGTATAAAAATATTATTCAGACAAGATAATATCTCCTGAACTGATGGACATTTGCCGGTAAATTAAAATTTAGAAAATAAAAAATATTTATACAAATTAATTTTGCTAAAAAACACGTTCAAAACTTATTCTGCTTACCAGCGGGGAGAATGTTAGGTTGCAGAGCCCTGCATCAATGCTCAGTGACAATTTAAGTAAACTTGACAACTAAAGGTTTTGAACCAAAGGAAAAGTGCCACAATCAACTGTCTAGATGCGGAGAATATTCATGAGCATTTGTAAATGAATTTAGCCTGACTTGTGTTTCTTTATAGCTCAATCAAATTTATTACACATATACAGTTTTAGCCACAACAATTTATTGCGTTCAATAATTCGCAGAATTAAACATTTTCGCTTTGCACAAATAATTTTGAACGTGACTTGATTTTGGAAAGTAAACTAATAACCTATTACTACCTGCTCGGAACACCGCATAAAGGGATGAGATATCCCTTTGGCCAACAGGCGATATTGAAATCGGATTCTTGAAAAGTGGGCTGCGACCCCGAGAGGGTCACCGATAATCAAAGGATGTCACAACGATAATCAAAGGAAACAATGTGTCTAAAAGACAGTGGTCTCAGAACGAGGTCTACAGCAAGCAGATTAAGCTGCTGACTAGGACGAAGCTGGACTCCTCCAATGCCAAGACAAAGCTGTTCAGCAATTTCTTGAGGGAGGATGTGTTGATGCTAGCCGTTGTTGACGAAAGTCAAGAAATGGGAGCATCACTTCGAAAATATGGAGGTTGGTGTATAATGCTGTAAACCTCATCCTTTTAAAGCTTCTGGGAGTAAATTCGGGACCCTCGCCATCCTGCGGAGATGTGGAATGGTACCAAGGGCGTGTGAAGTTGGCTGCATACTCAGATAGGAGGTCGGTGGAACTCTATAAAAAAGACTACAGTCCTAAAGTGAGAGAGGTGTAGAGAAGCGCGAAACGAAACACCATTCGAACCGAGTAGCCTTAGTGAGGTCTTGAAGATCATTCAGGCCAACCGACAATAAGAAGATCCTCAAACAGGAAGAAGCGAAAGAGGGCAGGATATTATTAATTATGGCAATAAATAAGGAGGCCTTGGTCTTTCTTGCAAAAACGCAGGGAGTAATTGACGTCGGTCTCGAGTCAATCACTCTCAACGTGTATAAGAAGGATGAGAGGTAATCACGTACGGGAAGCCGATTGGAGAACGGCGGGCACTCGATAGATGACGATTTTGGCAGCCTACCTCGGGGATGGGTACTGACAAGACCACTTAGGAACCCAAAATATCAGTAATTAATATTGGCCTGCGGTAGCAGGAAATTTTTATGGAAGCCAGTAAAGGTATAATGGTTATGTTTAAGATAACTCAAATTAACCTACAATACTCTAAGGCTGTTTCAGCAGCTCTATTCCTTAGACTGGCAAGTTCAGGTAAGGACATGGTACTAATCTAAGAACCTTGGGTTATTAATAACAGGACTGCGTCCTCAGAACCAAGGGGCACTCTAGTAAGGCTGGGAAGATCAGATCTTTCATTCTTGTTAAAAATAATTTAAATCTTTTCCTTATTTATCAATATAACAATGGCCACACAACTGCAGTTTGCCTGGAAGTAGCACTTGCAGATATTAACTGGTTTCAGTTTTTATGGGCCTCGACCAGGAGGTTCCTCCGGATAACCTGGAGGAGCTTATCCTCGAAGTGGGAGTTGATGAAAATGCGCATCATACTATCTGGGGAAGCACGTACCTAGAAGGAACAACTGAAGCAAATGTTTAGAATTAATGGAGAGGTTTTTGCCGTAGTATTAACTGGAGGGCTTGGTGAATAGCAAAACTAGCGCATTCAATCAATCTTATAATGCTGCTTATCTAAGCTAAACCCAGTGTGGTGGTTCAGCAGGGAACTGAGCCTGTCGTAAAGCTTGTAGGACAGCCTTTAATAGAGCCAAAAGTACAAGCAAGACTCGAGATTGGAACTCCTATAAAGTGGAACTAAGAAACAATATGAGAGAATTAAAAAAGGTTCAAAGGGGTCCTTTGGTATTTAGTTAAATCGGACGGGTCGTGGACAGCTTCTAGTGAAGAGTCTTTAGAGTTTCTCTTCGAAACCCACTTTTCCAGGGAGCTTTGACGTCCTGATGATTTATAGCATTCATCAGGATCTAATTTCAGTGTGCACGGTTGGTATCGTAACCAGGAAACGAATCCTATGATCACTTAAATGGTTTAAATCGATTAAATAGGCTAGTCTGGATCATATTATACCAGCGAAACTTCAAAACAACGCAAAAATGAGTCTACATTCTATGGAATCCACATTCAAAGAGTGTTTTCATGTTTGAAGCTGGTCCCTAGGTACGGAGGTTAATGAGGTCTTTATCCCATAACATAAGGGCCTACGACCAATAATTCTATCATCCTTTCTTTTTAAAACATTGTAAAGGCTGTTAGTGAAAATAGGACTCAGTAAGTGGGCACCATTGAGAGATCGATTAACTGGAAAGAGTTCTGTTTGGGCGCATTTGATAATATGAAAGCAGATGCAATCAGGGATGAATTTTCATTTTTGGAGGTGAACTTTTCTGTGAACAGATTAGTTAATCATATGCTGGTAAGCACGAATATTAAAAGAGGCGAGTTAATGAAGAGGCGAGTAATTAGAGGGACCCTGTAGGGGTCTTATCTCCTTATCTCTAAAATATAGTGGTAAATGGGTTACTACTGGAGCTGGAGTTATAGGTTGTTGAAGTTACTGCTTACACAGATAACGTAGTGATAGCTATTACCGGGAAATTCTTAATTACAATTGTGGACGTGATGCAGAATGCGCTTGTAATCGTTACGAAATCCAAGACAGAGCTGGTGCTATTTACTAGAAATAAAATAGAGAAGGTGCAGAGAACGGCTTGTATGCTTGTAAGCGGTGCAATGAGGTCAACACTAACACGTGCCTTAGAGATTATATTTCACCTTCATCCGGTCGACATTTTTGGTAAACAGATGATGGTAAAGACGGTTGTGCAACTTGCAACTGTCTCTTGATGGAAGTATCTTAATACAGGACACTCGACTATTATCAAATCGTTGAAGGAGGAGATGTCGTACGATTTCGGACCATACCCCTTAAAGAAAATTCTGGAGGAATGGGTCGATTGGAAACAGAAACCTTCGCAATTTTTCACGAATGGCTCCAAAGTTTACGGCAAAGTGGGAGCTGAAGTATTTATTATGTAATAAATCATGTCAACATTTCTATTTGTCTCCCTGTTTACTGCAGCATGTACAAAGCTGAGATGAGAGTGGTTAGGGTCCTTTTCTTAATGTGAGGCGCGATACGACTCTGCAGCTGAAACCGGATATGGCAAGTCTCGGGAAGTCTATCACAGCGCTCAACTCAAAATAGTTCCAGCAATGATGAATGTGATATATCCTGTGGTATCACAATGGACCGTCACCGGTCTAAGCGTGTCTAAGCAACCACTCCAACCTAATCTAACCTACCTGCTTGGTATGTATACTTATCGAATTCCAAGAGTTAAGAGAAATGAATTAATTTGCAGACAATCCACCTTTAAAATAATAAACCCGTATTTCAAATCCTCCCGCATGAAAATTCTGTCTTTGATAAAGTTTGCCGTCAATTAACACTCCGTGATATTTTTTTCTAGTAATCGTAATTTATGGAGAAATTTGTCAAATTGCACTAAATTATACAAATTTTTATCGCGTTTGTAATTCTGCGTGTACTCCGTAGTTTGAAACAGTTTGGGAGGCACTGTGTTCGATAGACTTTGTTCATTTCTATCATAGAGGCATTCTACAAAAATTAGAAATTATTTCAACGCACACCTCAAAAAATTTAAACTATTCCGCTTATCAACAATTTCTTTATTAATTACAAAATATTGATTAAATTTGTTTAAGGTTAATTTTACTAATTACAGATACGTAAATAAATTCCTCTGAAAAGTATCTACATATTTGTGCACGAAATCATTTAAGACATATACCTATTATGTTAATTAATCAAAATTAATTCGCTTAAGTTAATATTTATGCAAATATTGCTATACCAAAACAAGTAATTAGTTGTTTATGCGAATTTATTCACGCACAACCAAATTTTTGATGGAAAACTCGTATCGCATTTTCGAAGAATTTCATAAGCACAGAATATTTAAATTTATGTACTACAGGTACAATTTCTTATTGCATCAATTAATAAGCGGCGCGATCTAAAACAACAACATTTAATTTTGCATGTTTTTGCAACTTACTAAAGTGGAAATTTAAAAATAAAACATGATGGATTTGTAAATTTGTTACGATGATGGGTCGATTTTGAATAATAAAGTATATACTATGTATGTACATAAATAGCGCAGCTTGTTGATCGTATAAATCGATGACCGTTTTATTCGTGTATTTATAGAAACCACACATAATTTATTTACCTGATGGCGATAAGGAAACACTTCTTATCTTAGTCGTTACGCAATCATTTTTTTTAAACATCTTAAATCTACTTATGTGATTTTTTTTTATTCAGCTGCACTTCGTGTTCGCACACTCGTGACGTACAGTAAGAAATTTTTATCTATTTTCATTACGTTTTATTTGTTTACGATATATGGTATGACTAACATTGTAGAGAGATAACCAGTTGACATCACAATTTCAATATTGCCATTTATGGAAGAATCATAACGGAAACGCCGATTGAAAGTTAGATGATTTTTGTTTTGTTAACGCTTTCAAATTTTACTTGGTAATTTTTATGCTAAAAAGCCTTTAATGCTTTTTAAGCCATGTGTGGGATTTCCTCCGCTTATTGCAGAGAACAGCTTGAATACTCAAAATATGAGCATCCCTTGAAGATCGGATTTTTAGAATGGAAAACATCGGTATATTTCCACTTCTGCATTGCTGATGTCAATTATTTTGAAGCCTTCCTGCATTCAATTCATAGGATAGCGCTATTAAAAGCAAAATTTCTTCCAACTGGTGGCAATATGTTGAGTACAACCAATGAGTTGAGCTCTGAACGCATATATGACAACAACACACATTTCATGGAATTGTTGTAGTTCAAATGTCATTATTGCAAACGGTAGATTTCTAGTGCCAACATGATTTACTGAAAATGAATCCCTTCGAGAATGACTTGAATTTTTTTGGCATTTATTGATGCAACACTAAAACATGTCAAGTAAATACTAATCTTGCCTCATTTTATAATGGAGAGCAGCATAATATAGCTCAGTATTCTAAGTTTACAAATAAGTCTGAAATGATCCTTAGAGAGTTTATGGCTCTTGACCGAAAACGTTGCAATATAATTGTTTGAGCGAATTTCACATTGTTCTCATATACAGCACACTATTCATTGCACCCTGATTATGCAGCCAATGGTCACCCAAATGAAACCAGCATAGGAGATACACATACCATTTCAAGAAATATTTTATTTACTCTATCATTCCGTAACATCATGGGAATTCAGGAACAGTTATAGAAGGAGGCGAATACAAATACCTAAATTTTTTTTCAAGACATTCAAATATAGAAGAATTGAGAGTCCTTTGGGTTTTAATGATTTTGCGCATCAAACAATAAGAGATTTTAATATTTTTAACTCACTTTCCAAAATGAATGTAAACCAAGGATTCTTAGTCTAATGAATTAAAGCTTCTAAATTATTGGAAAACTTCACTCAAAATTTGCAACACTAACTAGGAGTGTTACTGGGTTCATCATGACTATCTAGAGTCTAATGGTTGCATTTTTAATTTTCCTTAACAATTTTTTTGTCGTGTGAGTGGTAAATTGTGCATCATAATATGCTTCAACACGTGAAAAGTAACCAAGCCAAAATAGACCCAAATCCGATCAAAATCAAACAACATCATAATATTCCGAAACTAGAAGATATTGAATGTGTTCAAGTTAAACCTTGCCTACGGATGGACCTACAGGGTTAATGTGTATCGCATTACTAATTAAAACCAACACTGGACAAATGTTACGTATTTGCTGATGTTGCAAATTACATTCAAAACCCATCGTCTACTGCATTTAAACTTGAGGTGCCCTCAACTGAACCTATAGCCCACAAATTCAGAGCCACAAAATTCGTAAATCTGCAAATGTGATCCGATTTCTATGATTGATACCTCTATCAATAGGCGTTGAGACCTGTAATTATCATACAAACGGCCATTTGGATCGGCCGAATATTTCTACACGTCCGGAGGAAAATTCAATTTTTTTCAAAATCAACTGAACTATAGCCCACAAATTCAGAGCCACAAAATTCGAAAATCTGCAAATGTGATCCGATTTCTATGATTGATACCTCTATCAATAGGCGTTGAGACCTGTAATTGTCATACAAACGGTCATTTGGATCGGCCGAATATTTCTACACGTCCCGTGGAAAATTCAATTTTTTTGAAAATCAACTGAACTATAGCCCACAAATTCAGAACCACAAAATTCGAAAATCTGCAAATGTGATCCGATTTCTATGATTGATACCTCTATCAATAGGCGTTGAGACCTGTAATTGTCATACAAACGGCCATTTGGATCGGCCGAATATTTCTACACGTCCCGTGGAAAATTCAATTTTTTTGAAAATCAACTGAACTATAGCCCACAAATTCAGAACCACAAAATTCGAAAATCTTCAAATGTGATCCGAATTCTATGATTGATACCTCTATCAATAGGCGTTGAGACCTGTAATTATCATACAAACGGCCATTTGGATCGGCCGAATATTTCTACACGTCCCGAGGAAAATTCAATTTTTTTGAAAATCAACTGAACTATAGCCCACAAATTCAGAGCCACGAAATTCGAAAATCTGCAAATGTGATCCGATTTCTATGATTGATACCTCTATCAATAGGCGTTGAGACCTGTATTTGTCATACAAACGGCCATTTGGATCGGCCGAATATTTCTATACGTCCCGTGGAAAATTCAATTTTTTTGAAAATCAACTGAACTATATCCCACAAATTCAGAGCCACAAAATTCGAAAATCTGCAAATGTGATCCGATTTCTATGATTGATACCTCTATCAATAGGCGTTGAGACCTGTAATTGTGATACAAATGGCCATTTGGATCGGCCGAATATTTCTACACGTCCCGTGGAAAATTCAATTTTTTTGAAAATCAACTGAACTATAGCCCACAAATTCAGAGCCACAAAATTCGAAAATCTGCAAATGTGATCCGATTTCCATGATTGATACCTCTATCAATAGGTGTTGAGACCTGTATTTATCATACAAACGGCCATTTGGATCGGTCGAATATTTCTACACGTTCCGTGGCAAATTCCATTTGTTTGAAAATCAACTGAACTATAGCCCACAAATTCAGAGCCACAAAATTCGTAAATCTGCAAATGTGATCCGATTTCTATGATTGATACCTCTATCAATAGGCGTTGAGACCTGTAATTATCATACAAACGGCCATTTGGATCGGCCGAATATTTCTACACGTCCCGAGGAAAATTCAATTTTTTTGAAAATCAACTGAACTATAGCCCACAAATTCAGAGCCACAAAATTCGAAATACTGCAAATGTGATCCGATTTCTATGATTGATACCTCTATCAATAGGCGTTGAGACCTGTAATTGTCATACAAACGGCCATTTGGATCGGCCGAATATTTCTACACGTCCCGTGGAAAATTCAATTTTTTTGAAAATCAACTGAACTATAGCCCACAAATTCAGAACCACAAAATTCGAAAATCTTCAAATGTGATCCGAATTCTATGATTGATACCTCTATCAATAGGCGTTGAGACCTGTAATTATCATACAAACGGCCATTTGGATCGGCCGAATATTTCTACACGTCCCGAGGAAAATTCAATTTTTTTGAAAATCAACTGAACTATAGCCCACAAATTCAGAGCCACAAAATTCGAAAATCTGCAAATGTGATCCGATTTCTATGATTGATACCTCTATCAATAGGCGTTGAGACCTGTAATTGTCATACAAACGGCCATTTGGATCCGCCGAATATTTCTTCACGTCCCGCGGATAATTCAACTTTTTTTGAAAATCAACTGAACCTATAGCCCACAAATTCAGAGCCACAAAATTCGTAAATCTGCAAATGTGATCCGATTTCTATGATTGATACCTCTATCAATAGGCGTTGAGACCTGTAATTATCATACAAACGGCCATTTGGATCGGCCGAATATTTCTACACGTCCGGAGGAAAATTAAATTTTTTTCAAAATCAACTGAACTATAGCCCACAAATTCAGAACCACAAAATTCGAAAATCTGCAAATGTGATCCGATTTCTATGATTGATACCTCTATCAATAGGCGTTGAGACCTGTAATTATCATACAAACGGCCATTTGGATCGGCCGAATATTTCTACACGTCCCGAGGAAAATTCAATTTTTTTGAAAATCAACTGAACTATAGCCCACAAATTCAGAGCCACGAAATTCGAGAATCTGCAAATGTGATCCGATTTCTATGATTGATACCTCTATCAATAGGCGTTGAGACCTGTATTTGTCATACAAACGGCCATTTGGATCGGCCGAATATTTCTACACGTCCCGTGGAAAATTAAATTTTTTTGAAAATCAACTGAACTATAGCCCACAAATTCAGAGCCACAAAATTCGAAAATCTGCAAATGTGATCCGATTTCTATGATTGATACCTCTATCAATAGGCGTTGAGACCTGTAATTGTCATACAAACGGCCATTTGGATCGGCCGAATATTTCTACACGTCCCGTGGAAAATTCAATTTTTTTGAAAATCAACTGAACTATAGCCCACAAATTCAGAGCCACAAAATTCGAAAATCTGCAAATGTGATCCGATTTCTATGATTGATACCTCTATCAATAGGCGTTGAGACCTGTAATTGTCATACAAACGGCCATTTGGATCGGCCGAATATTTCTACACGTCCCGTGGAAAATTCAATTTTTTTGAAAATCAACTGAACTATAGCCCACAAATTCAGAACCACAAAATTCGAAAATCTTCAAATGTGATCCGAATTCTATGATTGATACCTCTATCAATAGGCGTTGAGACCTGTAATTATCATACAAACGGCCATTTGGATCGGCCGAATATTTCTACACGTCCCGAGGAAAATTCAATTTTTTTGAAAATCAACTGAACTATAGCCCACAAATTCAGAGCCACAAAATTCGAAAATCTGCAAATGTGATCCGATTTCTATGATTGATACCTCTATCAATAGGCGTTGAGACCTGTAATTGTCATACAAACGGCCATTTGGATCGGCCGAATATTTCTACACGTCCCGTGGAAAATTCTATTTTTTTGAAAATCAACTGAACTATAGCCCACAAATTCAGAGCCACGAAATTCGAAAATCTGCAAATGTGATCCGATTTCTATGATTGATACCTCTATCAATAGGCGTTGAGACCTGTAATTATCATACAAACGGCCATTTGGATCGGCCGAATATTTCTACACGTCCCGTGGAAAATTAAATTTTTTTGAAAATCAACTGAACTATAGCCCACAAATTCAGAGCCACGAAATTCGAAAATCTGCAAATGTGATCCGATTTCTATGATTGATACCTCTATCAATAGGCGTTGAGACCTGTAATTGTCATACAAACGGCCATTTGGATCGGCCGAATATTTCTACACGTCCCGTGGAAAATTCTATTTTTTTGAAAATCAACTGAACTATAGCCCACAAATTCAGAGCCACAAAATTCGAAAATCTGCAAATGTGATCCGATTTCTATGATTGATACCTCTATCAATAGGCGTTGAGACCTGTAATTGTCATACAAACGGCCATTTGGATCGGCCGAATATTTCTACACGTCCCGTGGAAAATTCAATTTTTTTGAAAATCAACTGAACTATAGCCCACAAATTCAGAGCCACAAAATTCGAAAATCTGCAAATGTGATCCGATTTCTATGATTGATACCTCTATCAATAGGCGTTGAGACCTGTAATTGTCATACAAACGGCCATTTGGATCGGCCGAATATTTCTACACGTCCCGTGGAAAATTCAATTTTTTTGAAAATCAACTGAACTATAGCCCACAAATTCAGAGCCACAAAATTCGAAAATCTGCAAATGTGATCCGATTTCTATGATTGATACCTCTATCAATAGGCGTTGAGACCTGTAATTGTCATACAAACGGCCATTTGGATCGGCCGAATATTTCTACATGTCCCGAGGAAAATTCAATTTTTTTGAAAATCAACTGAACTATAGCCCACAAATTCAGAGCCACGAAATTCGAAAATCTGCAAATGTGATCCGATTTCTATGATTGATACCTCTATCAATAGGCGTTGAGACCTGTAATTATCATACAAACGGCCATTAGGATCGGTCGAATATTTCTACATGTCCCGAGGAAAATTCAATTTTTTTGAAAATCAACTGAACTATAGCCCACAAATTCAGAGCCACAAAATTCGAAAATCTGCAAATGTGATCCGATTTCTATGATTGATACCTCTATCAATAGGCGTTGAGACCTGTAATTGTCATACAAACGGCCATTAGGATCGGTCGAATATTTCTACACGTTCCGTGGAAAATTCAGTTTTTTTGAAAAACAACTGAACTATAGCCCACAAATTCAGAGCCACAAAATTCGAAAATCTGCAAATGTCATCCGATTTCTATGATTGATACCTCTATCAATAGGCGTTGAGACCTGTAATTGTCATACAAACGGCCATTTGGATCGGTCGAATATTTCTACACGTTCCGTGGAAAATTCAGTTTTTTTGAAAAACAACTGAACTATAGCCCACAAATTCAGAGCCACAAAATTCGAAAATCTGCAAATGTGATCCGATTTCTACGATTGATACCTCTATCAATAGGCGTTGAGACCTGTATTTATCATACAAACGGCCATTTGGATCGGCCGAATATTTCTACACGTTCCGAGGAAAATTCAATTTTTTTGAAAATCAACTGAACTATAGCCCACAAATTCAGAGCCACAAAATTCGAAAATCTGCAAATGTGATCCGATTTCTATGATTGATACCTCTATCAATAGGCGTTGAGACCTGTAATTGTCATACAAACGGCCATTTGGATCGGCCGAATATTTCTACACGTCCCGAGGAAAATTCAATTTTTTTGAAAATCAACTGAACTATAGCCCACAAATTCAGAACCACAAAATTCGAAAATCTTCAAATGTGATCCGAATTCTATGATTGATACCTCTATCAATAGGCGTTGAGACCTGTAATTATCATACAAACGGCCATTTGGATCGGCCGAATATTTCTACACGTCCCGAGGAAAATTCAATTTTTTTGAAAATCAACTGAACTATAGCCCACAAATTCAGAGCCACGAAATTCGTAAATCTGCAAATGTGATCCGATTTCTATGATTGATACCTCTATCAATAGGCGTTGAGACCTGTAATTATCATACAAACGGCCATTTGGATCGGCCGAATATTTCTACACGTCCGGAGGAAAATTAAATTTTTTTCAAAATCAACTGAACTATAGCCCACAAATTCAGAGCCACAAAATTCGAAAATCTGCAAATGTGATCCGATTTCTATGATTGATACCTCTATCAATAGGCGTTGAGACCTGTAATTGTCATACAAACGGCCATTTGGATCGGCCGAATATTTCTACACGTCCCGTGGAAAATTCAATTTTTTTGAAAATCAACTGAACTATAGCCCACAAATTCAGAGCCACAAAATTCGTAAATCTGCAAATGTGATCCGATTTCTATGATTGATACCTCTATCAATAGGCGTTGAGACCTGTAATTATCATACAAACGGCCATTTGGATCGGCCGAATATTTCTACACGTCCCGAGGAAAATTCAATTTTTTTGAAAATCAACTGAACTATAGCCCACAAATTCAGAGCCACGAAATTCTAGAATCTGCAAATGTGATCCGATTTCCATGATTGATACCTCTATCAATAGGCGTTGAGACCTGTATTTGTCATACAAACGGCCATTTGGATCAGCCGAATATTTCTACACGTCCCGTGGAAAATTCAATTTTTTTGAAAATCAACTGAACTATAGCCCACAAATTCAGAGCCACAAAATTCGAAAATCTGCAAATGTGATCCGATTTCTATGATTGATACCTCTATCAATAGGCGTTGAGACCTGTAATTGTCATACAAACGGCCATTAGGATCGGTCGAATATTTCTACACGTTCCGTGGAAAATTCAGTTTTTTTGAAAAACAACTGAACTATAGCCCACAAATTCAGAGCCACAAAATTCGAAAATCTGCAAATGTCATCCGATTTCTATGATTGATACCTCTATCAATAGGCGTTGAGACCTGTAATTGTCATACAAACGGCCATTTGGATCGGTCGAATATTTCTACACGTTCCGTGGAAAATTCAGTTTTTTTGAAAAACAACTGAACTATAGCCCACAAATTCAGAGCCACAAAATTCGAAAATCTGCAAATGTGATCCGATTTCTACGATTGATACCTCTATCAATAGGCGTTGAGACCTGTATTTATCATACAAACGGCCATTTGGATCGGCCGAATATTTCTACACGTCCCGAGGAAAATTCAATTTTTTTGAAAATCAACTGAACTATAGCCCACAAATTCAGAGCCACAAAATTCGAAAATCTGCAAATGTGATCCGATTTCTATGATTGATACCTCTATCAATAGGCGTTGAGACCTGTAATTGTCATACAAACGGCCATTTGGATCGGCCGAATATTTCTACACGTCCCGAGGAAAATTCAATTTTTTTGAAAATCAACTGAACTATAGCCCACAAATTCAGAACCACAAAATTCGAAAATCTTCAAATGTGATCCTAATTCTATGATTGATACCTCTATCAATAGGCGTTGAGACCTGTAATTATCATACAAACGGCCATTTGGATCGGCCGAATATTTCTACACGTCCCGAGGAAAATTCAATTTTTTTGAAAATCAACTGAACTATAGCCCACAAATTCAGAGCCACGAAATTCGTAAATCTGCAAATGTGATCCGATTTCTATGATTGATACCTCTATCAATAGGCGTTGAGACCTGTAATTATCATACAAACGGCCATTTGGATCGGCCGAATATTTCTACACGTCCGGAGGAAAATTAAATTTTTTTCAAAATCAACTGAACTATAGCCCACAAATTCAGAGCCACAAAATTCGAAAATCTGCAAATGTGATCCGATTTCTATGATTGATACCTCTATCAATAGGCGTTGAGACCTGTAATTGTCATACAAACGGCCATTTGGATCGGCCGAATATTTCTACACGTCCCGTGGAAAATTCAATTTTTTTGAAAATCAACTGAACTATAGCCCACAAATTCAGAGCCACAAAATTCGTAAATCTGCAAATGTGATCCGATTTCTATGATTGATACCTCTATCAATAGGCGTTGAGACCTGTAATTATCATACAAACGGCCATTTGGATCGGCCGAATATTTCTACACGTCCCGAGGAAAATTCAATTTTTTTGAAAATCAACTGAACTATAGCCCACAAATTCAGAGCCACGAAATTCGAGAATCTGCAAATGTGATCCGATTTCCATGATTGATACCTCTATCAATAGGCGTTGAGACCTGTATTTGTCATACAAACGGCCATTTGGATCGGCCGAATATTTCTACACGTCCCGTGGAAAATTCAATTTTTTTGAAAATCAACTGAACTATAGCCCACAAATTCAGAGCCACAAAATTCGAAAATCTGCAAATGTGATCCGATTTCTATGATTGATACCTCTATCAATAGGCGTTGAGACCTGTAATTGTCATACAAACGGCCATTTGGATCGGTCGAATATTTCTACACGTTCCGTGGAAAATTCAGTTTTTTTGAAAAACAACTGAACTATAGCCCACAAATTCAGAGCCACAAAATTCGAAAATCTGCAAATGTGATCCGATTTCTACGATTGATACCTCTATCAATAGGCGTTGAGACCTGTAATTGTCATACAAACGGCCATTTGGATCGGTCGAATATTTCTACACGTTACGTGGAAAATTCAGTTTTTTTGAAAATCAACTGAACTATAGCCCACAAATTCAGAGCCACAAAATTCGTAAATCTGCAAATGTGATCCGATTTCTATGATTGATACCTCTATCAATAGGCGTTGAGACCTGGAATTGTCATACAAACGGCCATTTGGATCGGTCAAATATTTCTACACGTTCCGTGGAAAATTCAATTTTTTTGAAAATCAACTGAACTATAGCCCACAAATTCAGAGCCACAAAATTCGAAAATCTGCAAATGTCATCCGATTTCTATGATTGATACCTCTATCAATAGGCGTTGAGACCTGTATTTATCACACAAACGGCCATTTGGATCGGCCGAATATTTCTACACGTCCCGTGGAAAATTCAATTTTTTTGAAAATCAACTGAACTATAGCCCACAAATTCAGAGCCACAAAATTCGAAAATCTGCAAATGTGATCCGATTTCTATGATTGATACCTCTATCAATAGGCGTTGAGACCTGTATTTATCATACAAACGGCCATTTGGATCGGCCGAATATTTCTACACGTTCCGTGGCAAATTCAATTTTTTTGAAAATCAACTGAACTATAGCCCACAAATTCAGAGCCACAAAATTCGTAAATCTACAAATGTGATCCGATTTCCATGATTGATACCTCTATCAATAGGCGTTGAGACCTCTATTTCTTATACAAACGGTCATTTGGATCGGCCGAATATTTCTACACGTCCCGTGGAAAATTCAATTTTTTTGAAAATCAACTGAACTATAGCCCACAAATTCAAAGCCACAAAATTCGAAAATCTGCAAATGTGATCCGATTTCTATGATTGATACCTCTATCAATAGGCGTTGAGACCTATATTTATCATACAAACGGCCATTTGGATCGGCCGAATATTTCTACACGTCCCGAGGAAAATTCAATTTTTTTGAAAATCAACTGAACTATAGCCCACAAATTCAGAGCCACAAAATTCGTAAATCTGCAAATGTGATCCGATTTCGATGATTGATACCAGCTCTATCAATAGGCGTTGAGACCTGTATTTGTCATACAAACGGCCATTTAGCTCGGCCGAATATTTCTACACGTCCCGTGGAAAATTCAATTTTTTTGAAAATCAACTGAACTATAGCCCACAAATTCAAAGCCACAAAATTCGAAAATCTGCAAATGTGATCCGATTTCTATGATTGATACCTCTATCAATAGGCGTTGAGACCTGTATTTGTTATACAAACGGTCATTTGGATCGGCCGAATATTTCTACACGTCCCGTGGAAAATTCAATTTTTTTGAAAATCAACTGAACTATAGCCCACAAATTCAAAGCCACAAAATTCGAAAATCTGCAAATGTGATCCGATTTCTATGATTGATACCTCTATCAATAGGCGTTGAGACCTGTATTTGTCATACAAACGGCCATTTGGATCGGCCGAATATTTCTACACGTTCCGTGGCAAATTCAATTTGTTTGAAAATCAACTGAACTATAGCCCACAAATTCAGAGCCACAAAATTCGTAAATCTACAAATGTGATCCGATTTCGATGATTGATACCTCTATCAATAGGCGTTGAGACCTGTAATTGTCATACAAACGGCCATTTGGATCGGCCGAATATTTCTACACGTCCCGAGGAAAATTCAATTTTTTTGAAAATCAACTGAACTATAGCCCACAAATTCAGAGCCACAAAATTCGAAAATCTGCAAATGTGATCCGATTTCTATGATTGATACCTCTATCAATAGGCGTTGAGACCTGTAATTGTCATACAAACGGCCATTTGGATCGGCCGAATATTTCTACACGTCCCGAGGAAAATTCAATTTTTTTGAAAATCAACTGAACTATAGCCCACAAATTCAGAGCCACAAAATTCGAAAATCTGCAAATGTGATCCGATTTCTATGATTGATACCTCTATCAATAGGCGTTGAGACCTGTATTTATCATACAAACGGCCATTTGGATCGGCCGAATATTTCTACACGTCCCGTGGAAAATTCAATTTTTTTGAAAATCAACTGAACTATAGCCCACAAATTCAGAGCCACAAAATTCGAAAATCTGCAAATGTGATCCGATTTCTATGATTGATACCTCTATCAATAGGCGTTGAGACCTGTAATTGTCATACAAACGGCCATTTGGATCGGCCGAATATTTCTACACGTCCCGAGGAAAATTCAATTTTTTTGAAAATCAACTGAACTATAGCCCACAAATTCAGAGCCACAAAATTCGAAAATCTGCAAATGTGATCCGATTTCTATGATTGATACCTCTATCAATAGGCGTTGAGACCTGTATTTATCATACAAACGGCCATTTGGATCGGCCGAATATTTCTACACGTTCCGTGGCAAATTCAATTTTTTTGAAAATCAACTGAACTATAGCCCACAAATTCAGAGCCACAAAATTCGTAAATCTACAAATGTGATCCGATTTCGATGATTGATACCTCTATCAATAGGCGTTGAGACCTGTATTTGTCATACAAACGGCCATTTGCACCGGCCGAATATTTCTACACGTCCCGAGGTAAATTCAATTTTTTTGAAAATCAACTGAACTATATCCCACAAATTCAGAGCCACAAAATTCGTAAATCTACAAATGTGATCCGATTTCCATGATTGATACCTCTATCAATAGGCGTTGAGACCTGTATTTGTTATACAAACGGTCATTTGGATCGGCCGAATATTTCTACACGTCCCGTGGAAAATTCAATTTTTTTGAAAATCAACTGAACTATATCCCACAAATTCAGAGCCACAAAATTCGAAAATCTGCAAATGTGATCCGATTTCTATGATTGATACCTCTATCAATAGGCGTTGAGACCTGTATTTATCATACAAACGGCCATTTGGATCGGCCGAATATTTCTACACGTTCCGTGGCAAATTCAATTTTTTTTGAAAATCAACTGAACTATAGCCCACAAATTCAGAGCCACAAAATTCGAAAATCTGCAAATGTGATCCGATTTCCATGATTGATACCTCTATCAATAGGTGTTGAGACCTGTATTTATCATACAAACGGCCATTTGGATCGGCCGAATATTTCTACACGTTCCGTGGCAAATTCAATTTTTTTGAAAATCAACTGAACTATAGCCCACAAATTCAGAGCCACAAAATTCGTAAATCTACAAATGTGATCCGATTTCGATGATTGATACCTCTATCAATAGGCGTTGAGACCTGTATTTGTCATACAAACGGCCATTTGCACCAGCCGAATATTTCTACACGTTCCGTGGAAAATTCAATTTTTTTGAAAATCAACTGAACTATATCCCACAAATTCAGAGCCACAAAATTCGTAAATCTACAAATGTGATCCGATTTCCATGATTGATACCTCTATCAATAGGCGTTGAGACCTGTACTTGTTATACAAACGGTCATTTGGATCGGCCGAATATTTCTACACGTCCCGTGGAAAATTCAATTTTTTTGAAAATCAACTGAACTATATCCCACAAATTCAGAGCCACAAAATTCGAAAATCTGCAAATGTGATCCGATTTCTATGATTGATACCTCTATCAATAGGCGTTGAGACCTGTATTTATCATACAAACGGCCATTTGGATCGGCCGAATATTTCTACACGTCCCGAGGAAAATTCAATTTTTTTGAAAATCAACTGAACTATAGCCCACAAATTCAGAGCCACAAAATTCGAAAATCTGCAAATGTGATCCGATTTCTATGATTGATACCTCTATCAATAGGCGTTGAGACCTGTATTTATCATACAAACGGCCATTTGGATCGGCCGAATATTTCTACACGTCCCGTGGAAAATTCAATTTTTTTGAAAATCAACTGAACTATAGCCCACAAATTCAGAGCCACAAAATTCGAAAATCTGCAAATGTGATCCGATTTCTATGATTGATACCTCTATCAATAGGCGTTGAGACCTGTAATTGTCATACAAACGGCCATTTGGATCGGCCGAATATTTCTACACGTCCCGAGGAAAATTCAATTTTTTTGAAAATCAACTGAACTATAGCCCACAAATTCAGAGCCACAAAATTCGAAAATCTGCAAATGTGATCCGATTTCTATGATTGATACCTCTATCAATAGGCGTTGAGACCTGTATTTATCATACAAACGGCCATTTGGATCGGCCGAATATTTCTACACGTTCCGTGGCAAATTCAATTTTTTTGAAAATCAACTGAACTATAGCCCACAAATTCAGAGCCACAAAATTCGTAAATCTACAAATGTGATCCGATTTCGATGATTGATACCTCTATCAATAGGCGTTGAGACCTGTATTTGTCATACAAACGGCCATTTGCACCGGCCGAATATTTCTACACGTCCCGAGGTAAATTCAATTTTTTTGAAAATCAACTGAACTATATCCCACAAATTCAGAGCCACAAAATTCGTAAATCTACAAATGTGATCCGATTTCCATGATTGATACCTCTATCAATAGGCGTTGAGACCTGTATTTGTTATACAAACGGTCATTTGGATCGGCCGAATATTTCTACACGTCCCGTGGAAAATTCAATTTTTTTGAAAATCAACTGAACTATATCCCACAAATTCAGAGCCACAAAATTCGAAAATCTGCAAATGTGATCCGATTTCTATGATTGATACCTCTATCAATAGGCGTTGAGACCTGTATTTATCATACAAACGGCCATTTGGATCGGCCGAATATTTCTACACGTTCCGTGGCAAATTCAATTTTTTTTGAAAATCAACTGAACTATAGCCCACAAATTCAGAGCCACAAAATTCGAAAATCTGCAAATGTGATCCGATTTCCATGATTGATACCTCTATCAATAGGTGTTGAGACCTGTATTTATCATACAAACGGCCATTTGGATCGGCCGAATATTTCTACACGTTCCGTGGCAAATTCAATTTTTTTGAAAATCAACTGAACTATAGCCCACAAATTCAGAGCCACAAAATTCGTAAATCTACAAATGTGATCCGATTTCGATGATTGATACCTCTATCAATAGGCGTTGAGACCTGTATTTGTCATACAAACGGCCATTTGCACCAGCCGAATATTTCTACACGTTCCGTGGAAAATTCAATTTTTTTGAAAATCAACTGAACTATATCCCACAAATTCAGAGCCACAAAATTCGTAAATCTACAAATGTGATCCGATTTCCATGATTGATACCTCTATCAATAGGCGTTGAGACCTGTACTTGTTATACAAACGGTCATTTGGATCGGCCGAATATTTCTACACGTCCCGTGGAAAATTCAATTTTTTTGAAAATCAACTGAACTATATCCCACAAATTCAGAGCCACAAAATTCGAAAATCTGCAAATGTGATCCGATTTCTATGATTGATACCTCTATCAATAGGCGTTGAGACCTGTATTTATCATACAAACGGCCATTTGGATCGGCCGAATATTTCTACACGTTCCGTGGCAAATTCAATTTTTTTTGAAAATCAACTGAACTATAGCCCACAAATTCAGAGCCACAAAATTCGAAAATCTGCAAATGTGATCCGATTTCTATGATTGATACCTCTATCAATAGGTGTTGAGACCTGTATTTATCATACAAACGGCCATTTGGATCGGCCGAATATTTCTACACGTTCCGTGGCAAATTCAATTTTTTTGAAAATCAACTGAACTATAGCCCACAAATTCAGAGCCACAAAATTCGTAAATCTACAAATGTGATCCGATTTCGATGATTGATACCTCTATCAATAGGCGTTGAGACCTGTATTTGTCATACAAACGGCCATTTGCACCAGCCGAATATTTCTACACGTTCCGTGGCAAATTCAATTTTTTTGAAAATCAACTGAACTATAGCCCACAAATTCAGAGCCACAAAATTCGTAAATCTACAAATGTGATCCGATTTCCATGATTGATACCTCTATCAATAGGCGTTGAGACCTGTACTTGTTATACAAACGGTCATTTGGATCGGCCGAATATTTCTACACGTCCCGTAGAAAATTCAATTTTTTTGAAAATCAACTGAACTATATCCCACAAATTCAGAGCCACAAAATTCGAAAATCTGCAAATGTGATCCGATTTCTATGATTGATACCTCTATCAATAGGCGTTGAGACCTGTAATTGTGATACAAATGGCCATTTGGATCGGCCGAATATTTCTACACGTCCCGTGGAAAATTCAATTTTTTTGAAAATCAACTGAACTATAGCCCACAAATTCAGAGCCACAAAATTCGAAAATCTACAAATGTGATCCGATTTCCATGATTGATACCTCTATCAATAGGTGTTGAGACCTGTATTTATCATACAAACGGCCATTTGGATCGGCCGAATATTTCTACACGTTCCGTGGCAAATTCCATTTGTTTGAAAATCAACTGAACTATAGCCCACAAATTCAGAGCCACAAAATTCGTAAATCTGCAAATGTGATCCGATTTCTATGATTGATACCTCTATCAATAGGCGTTGAGACCTGTATTTGTCATACAAACGGCCATTTGGACCGGCCGAATATTTCTACACGTCCCGAGGAAAATTCAATTTTTTTGAAAATCAACTGAACTATAGCCCACAAATTCAGAGCCACAAAATTCGTAAATCTACAAATGTGATCCGATTTCCATGATTGATACCTCTATCAATAGGCGTTGAGACCTCTATTTGTTATACAAACGGTCATTTGGATCGGCCGAATATTTCTACACGTCCCGTGGAAAATTCAATTTTTTTGAAAATCAACTGAACTATAGCCCACAAATTCAGAGCCACAAAATTCGAAAATCTGCAAATGTCATCCGATTTCGATGATTGATACCTCTATCAATAGGCGTTGAGACCTGTAATTGTCACACAAACGGCCATTTGTATTAGTTTGTGGTATAGCAGTACGTCTTCGGTACATAGCTACCACTCTCTCCAGTTTCTTCCCAGTACCTACATCTTAACGAAACGCAGAAATTGTTCAGTGGTAGTGACAGATACTTGC
Organism: Tipula helvola; assembly: GCA_963556165.1. Lineage (NCBI taxonomy): Eukaryota > Metazoa > Arthropoda > Insecta > Diptera > Tipulidae > Tipula > Tipula helvola. The sequence continues at coordinate 100,866,272 of OY744482.1, forward strand.
TTGCAGCTTATTCTGGCATTTGGCGCTTCAAACATTTATTTGTAGGTCGTGAGTTCACATTATTCACTCACCATAAACCCTTGATCTTGATCAAAGCAAATAATTCTATATGTTGTGATCACCTGGTATAACAAGATTTTTTATTGCAACAATATTTCTGAAAACCGTTTTTACCGAAAAGGCTGTCAAAACGTTCGTTGAACCAACAAGTTGAACAAACACCAAGCACTCAAGGTAACGAAACACAATGGAACACATCGGTAAACAACAAGACTTTTATAACACAAACGTCTCTTTTGATCTTCCACAACAAGTTGTACCAACATCAAAACCGACATGCACAATAATAGGCAGAACAATAAAAATGTTAACAAGGTTTCAAATTACTAACAGGACACACGAACAGTTTTAACGCCAATTACACAGGCACATAAAAACACAAAAAGTTGTGACCCTGAGGGGAGACTCCACTATTCTCACGTTTCCGAGGTAATCGAATATGACCATAATAAATGAATCAAATTGCCCATTTTCCCGTTACCACCCCCCTGGGGGTCGAAATTTAAATTTTCATGTAAAGTTGGAATGGATGTGCATTCCTACGTTTCTCGGCATGCAAAAACCGAAGATGATAACAAAAAATAAATTCAACTCTTCCATCACTCCCTAACGCCTCTTTACTAAATTTCAATTTTCATGCAAAATTGAGATGGAAGTGCATTTCTATGTTTTTTGGGGCGCTGAAACCAAAAATGAAAATGAAAAGTAAATGGGGGGTGGTAACGGGAAAATGGGTAATTTGATTCATTTCTTATGGTCATATTCGATTACAGCGACCTCGTAAATGGAGCAATAGTGGAGTCTCCCCTCTGGGTCACGACTTTTTTTGCCTGTGTGCCTATGTTATAGGCGAATTCGCTTGACTGCTTTACTGGAAACCATCTTATAACAAACACATCAAGTTATTTAGTATGGAAATAATTTGTACGTTTAACGTACGTTTGGCAACAAAGAGAAATGCACACAGAAATACGTAATTAAATTAGTTGGAAAAGCAACGAACTACCATAATTATGGAAGAGTTTTTCGCTAAATGCAGGACTTCCTAAAAAGGAAACAAATTCGAAAGATAAGGCTAATTAGGAATTTCCAAATACTTTATTAAATTTTCATTCATATTGAAATTTACCTCCTACATTTTACATCCAATCTCAGACAATGCCGGCCATTTCCATAACTAGCTTTATTCTCCAACCCATATTTGTGTATATTGTCATCGTATATCGAGCCAACCAAAAAAAAGAAAAAAATTAAGTCCACAAACCAATTTTCCCGTATTTTCATTATCCAAATCAAATTGACAATGCTCGTTGTACACAAAAAGAAAATTCGAAAGTAAAAATACCCAGCAAAAATAAAAAAAAGCTCCATGTCAACAACAGACCATTATCGAGAAAAAATCTTATTTGTACGGAGAGCATATGTAGGATAAACTTATCACAAATAAATTTTCCAATTTCTATTTTTAAACGTACATACAAATACACACAGACGGTGGAGATGTGCTTGTTCCTCAAAAAATATACGTTTGATATATAAAAATACAAATTCGAATGATTTTAATCTTATCAATCATTTTTAAGTATATAAATTCTGCTTGTAACCGGAAAGCATTTTTTTTTTGTGCCAACTCATTCCTTATCTTATCGCTAATTTTAATTTAGCGCTCAATCGATATAATTTCACTAGAAATAACTTAATAATAAATAAGTTTACAAAAATAATTAATTTCATCGGAAATACGATAAGGATACGTCTTAGAGTTGATGTGTTGTTTATGGCCTAAAAAAAGCAATCGTATTAGTAAATATTTCGTGATTATTAATGCTATATAGGTACTCACCTGTAACAACGTTGCAAACTCGTTCACACGAGTAAAAATGAAATATTTCATTTTCAATTTTCTTTTTAATTTTTCAATTTTGTGTACGATACTCGCGTTTTGATTAATGATGGATGATAAGTATAAATTCTCAGCTCCATTTACTGTGATTCGATGTATTGAGTTGAGCAGAAACTATTGGACTTATCAAAATTGTGCTATTCATGTGGAGACCTAAAACCGAAATGAAAAACAGAAAATATTACAAAAAGTTTAATAAGCTCTCCTAACCAGTCGCCGAAGTTTAAAATATCTGAATATTTGTGAGTCAAGTAATAGTAACAACTATACAATAGAACATTTATGAGTTGTTTAAAAGAAATCTAATTTAAATGTAGCAGCTTTCTTAAGCTTCAAAATATTTTTCTGAAATGCTTACAAATTAAGCCTACAATAAAAATTAGTTATATGGTTTCTGGCTCAATAAAACTTTATGCTTGGAATGCTTAAGGTTAAGCAATTTCGGGCTTATATTTTAATCACAAAAATAATCTTAAAAGCTCGACTGGTGATAAGTTTGGCTTACATTTACAAATTTTCTTATTTTTGCTCAATAACAATGAAAAGCTTTTAGTTCTTGAGAAAGTTGCTCACCAGAAGCATGTTAATGTTTATATCAAAGTTTGTTAAAGTTTTCTAGTTGGAAAATTTTACCAAAGGTCATAAGATTGATCAAAGATCATCTAATTTTTTTTTTTTAAGTTCAAGGTTCACTAAACGGAAGTTTTTTTTATCGTCCTACCGAGCTATCGGCTCTGTTTAGGTTAACGTCAGACAAATAAATTTGTCCGGTGTGAAGTATTTCACACAACGTGTAACTATGCAAATTAACGAAAAGTGATCGTATGTACTGAAAAAGTGTAGGCCTGCATAAAAAAGTGGAAATAACCGGTAGAACCAGCTATGGGGCAATATTTTCATAAAGTGGACAAATCAGGGTTTCCGAAAAAAACTTTGCCATTTAAATAAAAAAACTTGGGCATGTTCGAACAATTTTTGAAAATTGTGAAACAGGATCAGCCTGTTGAAATTGCTGATATACGAAGGTCATTTTCCTTAATTTCAGAGACGTTACCAGGTGTAGGCCTATATTACCATAAAGTTGGGCATGTGCGACAAATTTTAAAATTTATGAAAATCACTTAAAATGTTCAATCCTGATGCTACACTATGGCCATTTTCTAAAATCTCAGAAATGTTACCAACAGTGAGCCAATATTTAATTAAAGTGGACATTTCAAACTTTTTGAAACGATTTGTCTTATTAACGTAAGAAGAATTGGGCATGTTTGACAAATTTTTGAAAATTGTGAAAAAGGCTAAACCTCTGTTGAAAGTGTTGCTACGCTGTGGCCATTTTTCAAAATCTCAGATATGTTACTAAGCTTGACATGTCCACTTTATTGAAATATAGGCCCAAACCTGATAACATCTCTGAAATTTTGGAAAAAGGCCATAGTGTAGCAGCATCTTTAACAAGTTAGTTTTTTCACAATTTTCAAAAATGAGAACCAAAACCCGCTTTGGAAAGCTTGACATACACTTTTCGTTAATTTGTGTAGCTACACCGTGTATGAAATACTCCATACCCGTTTAGGGTTGGTTTTGTTTCATATGTGCTTGTGGGGAAAAAGCTCCCTATTTGAAGAGGGAATCTTGGGCTTGTTCTGGTCATGTTTTAGGTAGATCCTGTGCGTCGGCAGTTGTTTGAAGAGTAACCTACTAACGAGTCGCAAGTCGTCGTGATACCTCCTTGTATAGTGTAAACCGGAAACTGATTGTCATTCGACAACAGCATAAAGTACGGCACTGATGGAGGAAACCTGGATCAGCGACTGCCGATAGGTGAATGGCTGTTAGGTTAAACAGTCGTTAGTCTCTCTCATCCTAGCTGCTCGTGGGAATAAAAAGAATAAACTGCACAACTACAAAAAAACTAAACAACAAAATAGAGAAAGTTAAAAATAATAGGGATGGTAATGCTCCTAAAGGGTCGGACACCTGCGGAAGTTCCGCGGAAGAGGCTTCTTATGAATTTCTAGGAATTAAATCCTCTTTTTTCCAAATTGGATGTCTGCTTAATGAAATAACATTCCTAAGTGAGGGAAACTCCTCTGTGAAAACAATAGTGATTATGAACATGGGAAAGGATTTGGAGAAGAATGTCACTTACAAACCTTTCACGGACTCTCACGTAAAATTATGTGGAGATGTTAGGAAACGATACAAATAGCTTCTTGAGCAAGGCAAACCTCCCAGACGCAAGTCAAAATTTGTGGCGCTGGAGCCACTGAAGGAGACTAGTGCTCTTCCGTAGGTTCCTGAGCCCAAGAGGAATCGCCCTGAGAAAGATATACCACCAGCCCAAAAGAAGTCTAAGTGGACAGGCAGTGCTCGGTGACAAACTCAGGTAATGCAATCGGCCTGGAATTAAATTCAGACAGGCAGTGGAATCGGAGATCATTGGGATCTTATACTCGTTGGATTTGCAGAGGTGATCCGTACGGTGGATCAGCTAAATGGTATCCAGGAGGGCATTCTGGAGAAAGTTGTGGGCAAGAGGACAACGAACTACGTGGCTTGTGCTAATATGGCTAATAGGGCCAATGCACAATAGTTTAAGCAAGCCTCAGGCTCAGATGATATTTGGTACCTTCCCAAATAGCTCTGAATTGCCAAAAAAAAATCAGCTTCTTAGTTTTATCAACAGTCAGAACGAAGTTATGCAGGGATAAAATATCGTATCGTGAGATAGTGAGTCAATAACCATCAGGGCCGTAAAGGATTATCCTCAAGGATTCGTATTGCCTCCTGTGTTATGGTCATTGGTTACTAATGGACCACTAACACTTCTGAAGAACCGTGGGCCCGATGTTCAGTGCTACTGGGATGATTTGGCTGTAAAAATCAGAGGGAAATTTGATGAAATCATTTCCGATCTCAGAAAGGACTTATTGTCAATGCAAACAAAATAAATATTCTAGTTTTTACGAGGAGGACATAGCTTTCACTTACAACTGTCTCGTTAAACGGTATTATGGCTCAGTTTTTCAAGAAATTAAATATCTACAACAACATTTACTAAAAATTCAAATTAAAGCAATCAAGGCTTTCTGGGCCTAACAGAAACTCTATAGATGAACTTGGGGGTTTACAATCAAAAATGATCTCTGGTCATTACTAACAATTATTAGGACCATCGTTACTTACGCATCGGTAGAATGATAGCTCAAAACTGCGGAGAAGGGAGGGGAAAATAATGGTATAAAGTTCAGCGCATAGCCTTTACGGTCGTGAAGTTCCAAGCAGAAGGTAACACTAAGGTAGGTAATATGGTAGGGCATCTGAGAATCCATAAGGAGTTTCAAACTGGCAATACCAAACAAATACCTTCCGACTGTATGACAATTATTAAAATGAACTTCCACAAACCCTTCTATGTACGACATTTTGTCAGATTAGGACATGTGGCGCATTGGTGCGCCATCCCTTGAATAGGAGTCAATGGTGTGGTTTATGGGTAGATCTAAAACAGAAGAAGGAGCAGCGATAAAAATATACGGGAATGGGACTGCCCTATCGAAGCCCTTGGATGCGAATGCAACCGTATCCAAGCATAAGTGCACGCTATAGAGGTTTGCACCAAGTTAGGCATAACTAACATCCTAAACGATGGGAAGATCTTCATTGAACACTTTTGTGAGTGGCAGGGTATGCTGGAATCGTGGTTGCTATAATAGTAGTTATAACACTGTCGAGTTATGGAATGTTGCCTTCGATTCACGGCGTAAATGTACAATGCAATTTTCACAAATTCTGGAAATTTCAAATTCGGGGTATTTTACCCTGTGGGCTTCTCTGTATCTTAAGATGATTTCCGTCATTGGTGCACCCAACAATGAGCTGTTAAAAAGTTAGACCAGATCGAGCTTTACTAATAGATTTTTCCTTGGCATCGAAGAGGGGAAGTGGGCAGCTGATGGTACCATGGAGTCAGTGTAAGGGATGGAAATTTATTTAAAATAGAACATTCTCCACTTCTTCTTTGACGAGTAGTCGTAAAGCGGGGGCAATGCGCTAGACCATGAGGTTCTCCAAGTTTTAATGAAAAGAGATGCTGAAATATTTCCACGGCGACGAAGAACTTTGATTATGGGCGCAGGTACAAAATTGTTTATAAAACTTCAGAATAAAAAAGTGCACATCAGATATTATTAAAATGTTGAACTAATTCCAGAATATTTTTAAATAAACGCATGTCCGTAAGTTTTAGAATTTCGATCCACTGTTGAAAAATAAACAAATTACTTAATTGGCAACACTTTGCAACAAAAAAATTATACTAACATGTTTGCACTATATTATCCCTCGCATCCAACTTACAAATAATAATAATAGGGGCTTCATTCGCCTTTATATATACCCACAACATCGTTTGAGAAGAAGCGCAATTTTTCCAATAATATTATTCGAGTACCATAATACTTCGCTTAAATGTAATATACTTTAACGATGATGACACCTAGCATCGTACCACTACTCACCTAAGCTTGTTTGTCCTGAAAATGATACAAATCACCATCTATGCATATTACCACCCGCTCCCGAAGTTCACCTCGTTACCACATCCGTATTTCATAAACCAAGTCGTTCGAGTTTTTTTGATCACAGAGTCATGCGGGTTATAGTTTCAGTGATAATTCATTCTTCCGTAGCGAGTTGAATTTGCCGTACCAATTTGTCCTTCTTTGAAGCCTTTATTATTTGTTCATATGTCATACCGAGGTTCCATCTAATGACTTGACTTTCATATTTATTTCGTACAAATTTGTATATTCCATCTAGTTCATTCTGCTCACATAAAGTCACTAATGAAACATTCCCAAATTTTAGACCTCCAGGTAATCGTAGATTACATCCAAATAATGTTTTAGCTTGTGTTATTCCTCTTGTATCATGTACCGTAGATTGACAGGCCATCATAAATGCTCGTATAAGTCGATCCCAGTTACGTTGGTTTTCCCCCAGATTTCTCCGCCATAGCGAGGACACACATATATCCTGAAATAAAACCAAAAATTTTACCGATTAAAACATGAATATTTGTGTTCTGGTATCTTTTGTTGTTTTGGAAGTTTAATAAAATTTTACAAACATTAGGATTCCAAAATTTTTTATGAAAACATAAGCCCAAATGCCAAAATTTCTCAAATTAATACAACGATAATGATTATTTGTATAAATATAAAGGGATGAAGCCTTTTGAGGTGATCAGAACTTCGGTCTTCAAAATTTATCCAGCTCCCAAATCAATCCCTAACTGAACCTTTTAAGTCAATCTTCACTCAACCTCCAGCTCAATCACAACACAATCACTAAATTAACCGCCAACCCAACCCCCAACTCAATCATCAAATCAACCCTTACCCTAACCCCAAATCAATCCTTAAGTAATTTTCCAATCGAACAGCTCACCTAACCCCAATGCAAACTAATTAAACCATGACTCAACTTCAACTCAACTTAGCTCGAACCAAATCTCAACCCTCTGACGTAGTTTTAATTCTTCAGTGCGTGTCCGCCACACACTTAATTTTTTAAGCATGGCCAAACTTACAGCTTTGACAGTCAGTATTCAGGAAAGATACTCGAACTTGAATATTATTTCGAAGATAATCTCGATCGTTAAGCAATTGAAATAGACGTTTACGCTACCTCAAAGAAATTTCAAAAGCTGCTTGATTTACAGAGACAACAATTTAAAAGCCATATTGACATATTCCTCACAACCTCACCCAAAAATAATTTTTGTGTCACATTTCCTTCTATAAGTTGGAAACGTGAAAATTCAACGTAATCGATCAAACATAGCTAAGGTATATCCTAGTTGCCCTTATTCCAGAATTTAATCTTAAAATCATTTAAGAATTTAGTTTTCAACCAATTTGTCGAATTTCCTCCAAGTCGGTTAAGAAATAGAGAAGTTAAATCATACTTGGCCATATTCTAGAATTGTATATAAAAATCATTTTAAAATCCCATTTCCAACGCACATGTCGAATTGCAAGAAACTCTTTTGGCTATGTAGAAGAAGTTAAACGAGCTACGGGAAAGCTGAGGAGGAGCAACCAAGTTATCTTGGGTTACATAGAGGCACAAATTCGCCAAGAAAAATCCCTTTCCAGTAATTGTTTACAAATATCAGATCGCACAGGTATGACTGACAATGAATACCAAAATCAAATGGATTATATTACCTCAAATAAGTCAAAGGTCGAGATTGTTCTAACGACGGTTTCGGATGACGATTCCGTGCCTTTCGTGAGTAATAATTATCAATCGTCAATTGAAACTAAACCGGAAATCGAATTGGAATGTTCCGAAATTCAAAGATTACTCACCATTTGCGAAATTCGAGAGATCTGTTAACGTTCGAGATTTTGTCTTTCAATTAGAAACTATGGCCAGACTGAACGCTTTTCCTGTTAATGAGATTCACAGAGTTACTTTTAATTATATAGAAGGAGCGGCACAGTCTTGGATGTTAAGTTGTATATATTAAAAGATTTTCTGATCCATGGGGGGACCGAAGAAGAAAGATTAAGCTTACAACAAAGACAACAAGGTAATACTCCTGTTAATGATTTTATTTTAGAAATGGTCGCTATAGAAATATCAAATAACAGACTAACTCGCTCGTTTCCCGAATCTCAACTGTTAAGTATATTCATAACAATCTGAATCCTATACTTTGCGGATACATACCATGTTGCACATATTTCACAATATTGAGGAGCTTCGGCAAGCTTGCTTCAAGTTTGAATGTCACTGGATAAAATCTGGATCAGACTCCACAATTGAATGAAGTTTACGAGACAACCCGAGAATTAACTGATCCAATCTAAAGTATATCGCAAAATGAATATGAACATGCAATATTCAAACTCACAGAATGCTACTGACCTGATATATCAGTTTTAACCCATCCAAAAACGTTAACAACCAATAATGAAATGACGCTGCAAAACCAGATGTGCTGGAACTGCAAGAAAATGATCACCTTTTCAGACCATCATCTCACATCCGTCACATCATCTCCATCATCCGAAAAACGATAGACCGGAAAACACCAACTTACCGACCAACTTACTAAGTTTGTTTTGTTGAAGCCCCTAAGTAAGGCCACATCGCAAAAATCATTCAGTTTTTAGAGGAAATATTTAATATTTTTGGGGTACATGAGAATGTTTATTCAGATAATGGTTCTCAATTTAGGAGTCACGATTATCTGAATTTTTATAACGATTCGAGATAGAACCAATTTTCACAGCATATTACTCTCCACGCAGAGTAATGCCTCTGAGAGAGTGAATCGGTTTTTTCTCGCAGCAGTACGTGCTTACATTAAAGAACGTTATAGGAAGTGGGATGAACACATTGGTGAGGTAGGTGCTGCACTTAGATCTGCGCCATACATCAATTTACATGTTATTCCCCACACTATCTTTAGTTTGGTTACCACAAGATTCGGCATGCGAACTAACATATACGTTTTAGAGAGGCATGTCTTCTAAATAATTCTGATGTAGAATGTTTACCAATTAATTATAAACTTCCAGTAATACCAAAGCATCCTTGATTATACAAGCCATAATCAAAAAAAACGAAGCTTTTATAAGGGAATTAGAAACGAGGAAAAAAACCAAAATTTCCATAGTAAAACACATAAAACATATGGGAAAACACTTTTTTCCTAAGACAAATTTATAAATGAATGTTCGTATTTCAACATACATATATGCATCTCGTTTAAGTAAATCGTTTTCATTTTCTTGTAATAATTGATTTATTTAAACCAAAATATAAAAAAAAGTTCATAACAACAGCTTTCTGCTCAAATTAAGAAGAAAAGCTTACTACAAATCGTGGGCATTAAGTCAATATACATTACATAGATGATAGATGGCAGTGATGGCAGTAGACATTTTGAAAAATCGTACATCAAATTGCCACCTGGGGAAATTTGATGTTCAAAAATTGTAGGAAACTCAAAACAAATTTACAAAATATTTAGAACGTGTCATAATTTTGTGATTAAACAATTTTTTTCGTATTTTTCTGTATAAATCTTAGACATCTAACGTACACTAGTAAAACTAAAGATAAAATTAGCAAGTATAGCTCAGTATGCGCTTGAGCTAAGATAAATTTTAGCGCGGTCTCCACAAGTCTCCATTTAATTACAGATAAATTGTCAAGCTAAAAATTTGTGTAGAGATAAATTTTGTTGCTTTTGTTTGACTTTTATTCGTTTGTTTTTTAATGAAGTTTCTGTCCAAATAATCCTTTAAATGCTCGACTTCGTAATGTTGATCGGCCATTTTGTCTTCTGTCTTCTTTATATAAAAATAAATCAATTTTACTTCGTGGCTACTTCGATTGTAAAATGAATCAAAATTCAAAATCGTCAAAATTTATCTTCAAATTATTGTCCTTGTGAGATAAATTGCTGCTAAAATGTATGGAAAATTTCTCTTAGTGCGAGCTGTATACTGAGCTTCATATTTTAATTCGTCAGAGCCAACTTTGATGTTTGATGTATTTTTCAAAATGAAATATATTTTAGAAATAATTTAATTTTAATATGTATTTCTGCAATTAATATTTGATGAAAAATACGTCAAATCACAAATTTTGGAAGTCGTGTTTAAATTTTTTATTTCTTATGTTTTCAATTGGTAGTAAATACTAGTTAAAAAAAAATTTTGTAGAAAATGATTTTTTGTTGTTGTTGTTTAAAATACAGGGTGTCAAATTTTGAGAAAAATGATAAACATGAGGTTGTGTTTATGGCTATTAAAGGAAAAATAAATATCCGATATTTATGATATAGGGCTCGTTTTATAGGTAACTGTATACGGATTAAAAAAAAAATATAAAAATGGTAAGTTCTTTAATTTCTTCATTTTCAAATTTCCCGCCAAAATGTGAATTTTCACAAGGATCATCCAAATTTTTTTTTTTTTTTAATTTTACGTCCTTTAATTCTATTAAACATACTAAAAACTTGCGCTAGTAAAATTTTTGGTTTTCGTGCAAAATACGTTTAAGTATGACTCTACCTATTTTGAAAATTTCAAAAATCGAATGGTATATTTTTGGTCCTCTTACAAAAACTCGAAACTCGAATTTATTTAATTTTTCCAGGTTAATTTTTTCACTCGTTTTTGTGATTCAAAATTAAATTTAAAATAAAAAATATTAACAGTAAAAAAATTTATTACAAAATAAGGATAGAAATTTAAAGATATTTATACGGTTAAAATTTATATGTTATAATATAACACTATTTGAATATTTTTTACATTTTAAGTAGCCTTCTGTTGAAGATATAACTGCATGAAAATCGCGAGTCCCTTTTATTGCTTTCAAGTTCTCTAATCTACTGCCTAGTTCGATTTGTTTCAATTTATATTCAGTATCTGAACAAAATTCAAACACCATATCGGTTTTCAACGTTTTAGTCCATTTGAAAAGTTCCTCCGCATTGGTTATGTCACCATCATATTCTTTGGTGAGACTGGCTCTGGATGCCATTCTAGTACCTCGTACTCCATCGCATGTCCGGGAAGTACTTACTAATTTTCTTACTAAAATGTTTAGCAGAACATTTCGCAAAAACTTTACGTTGCGGTTGGTCAACGAGAAAATTTTACAAATGAATTTACAAAACAAATTTTATTGTAGATGTATTAGTGAACCTACCTGTGTAAGACGAAAACTATTATGTCTGGAGTTAGTCAAGAGATTTTACGTGTCACAATACATAAAATGGCATAAGCTGAAGCTACCCGAGCATCAAATACACCTCTCTTATTTTTGCGGATCGTCAGAGGCGTACAACTTCGTTTGATGTCATATCCTTTATAATCAAAATTGTATCACTCTTTTCCTTTAAAATTCTACAAACATCCATGCACACACCACATCGCCAAAAAAAATTCGGAATTAACGAAATGGCAATAAACACAGGGTTTTTAACCCCCGCACATATAAAATGAACTAGTTTATTGCATTCCCCGGTACAATTACTAAAAACAATTTCCGACACTGTCGCACTACACACACATCACAAAGACATTGTTACAGATGGACCAAGTAAATTTACTGTATGCTGATTATATTATGCACCCGTGCAAGGTTTCACACACAGAGGTCTTTATATATATATATTTTTTTAATGATTTTATAATTTATGTTTATTTACACACAACGATTTTTGGATAAATTAAACCGTATTTTACACAACTCAACCAAAGGCACCGAATACACGAATGATTCACTAATTTTGTACACAACACTGGAACTGTAGGTGAAATCCACAGTGGCAAAATATAACAATTTACGATGCTATCTTTTAGAATTAAAATTGAAACAGAATTTTACTAATATACTATATACATTAATATACTGCAAACAAATTGAATTGAAGCAATTGAACTGAACGTATAGAAAAGCAAGTTTTCTGCACAAATTTTCATGAACCAAATAATATGTGCAAACTATTTGAGCATGTAGACCCAACATTAGCAATTAATTTGTTTTCTTTCTTATTACGACTGAGAATGCGCTCATCTAGAAATTTTTCTTTCAAATACAAATTTTTATATTTCTATCTAGTAAAATTCTCTTTTGTTGGGGTGTAGCCCACTGGTTAGTCCCATAATTAATTAAACCTATTTACTAATTTTAATTTGGTAAGTTCACTAGGTCAAGTGACCTCGTTCTTTAGATTTTTCTTTCAACGCTAAGGTTATCTAGTTATATCATATGGCGAATATAGGGGATTCCATGTTCCTGGAGCCTTATTTCGTGCTTTGCTGCATGCATTTTTATTTCATGTTTGGTGTATTCTGTTGTGATACAACGCACTAGTTTTGTATCATTTTGAATTATATCTTATTTTATTATTACCATAATTATCCATAAAAGCAAACAATCTTTGTATCATTTCATTGTTATTATATTTTAAAAAACCTATAAAAGGCAACTGAAAAAAAAAGATCTCTCTGGTTGTCAATAAACATCATTGAAAATATAGTATAGAAATAAAGTAGATTTTGTAAAAATTAAAATTAATAAAATTAAAAAATGGATGAATTATATAATTGAAAAAACGATTCGAGTTTAATTACAAGTGAGTTTTATTTTGTGTGTGAAATTAATTGGAGAAACGAACGAGAATTTAACAATTCCATCCGTAGGTCCCTGTTAAGGTCTTCATTTCTTATTTGCCGCGGAACATTGACGATGCTACGAAGAACCTTGTTTTGAAACGTCTGCTTTTTGTAACTTGTAAGCAAATGAGCAATTTAGTAAGTGTACATCCAATTTTATTCTGTTTGATGATTATGTGATCACGTTTGTTTGATACTTAGAAAACATTATTCTGAATCCATTTTTAAATATCGTCAAGCCACTTCGCCACGTCAAGGCCGTAATCATGAAGGGTTTTTTTCTGTTTTTTTTTTGTTGGTTTTTTGTGTTTTTTCTTTTTTTGATTTTTAGTGTTTTTTGGTATTTTTTTTATTTTTTTTTTATAAATTTTTTGTTGGTTTTATCAAGTAAGTCAATAAAAATAAGTCTTCATAATACAAATCATTTCGAAAATATAAAAAAATTATATGGAACAAAACATGCAAAGTTGATTAAAAACTTGAATGTGCATCATACATGTATCGTGAACTTTCCGATGACAGGAGGTGCATTCGAAGCTGAATGGTTTGTTTTCAAAATTATCGTAGCATATTAAGCAATAACCAGACAATGAATCCGAATTTTGAATGAGAACATCTTTTAAATGGTCCCTGTAATCGTGGAGAGCTTCTTTACATATGGATTCGTTTTCAGAGTGAATATTTTGTATTACATTATTATTAACTATATAATCAATTGCATATATAATTAACACTCCACAATTAAAACCATCACGTTGTTGTGGTAAATATCCACAATGTGCTGACTTAAGCTTTGTAAACGGCCTTTGATAAAATTTATCTAATTCAAGAGCAAAATGTTTTCCTTTCTCCAATAATTCTTTTTGAATTCTTTCCGGATTTAATGGATCATAAGCTAATATCGTTTTATTAGAAAAATCTATGACGCAAATTTTCCAATGACTATTTTCACAGCTTGGTAAAATTAACAGGCTCTTGTTACGGCAAAGTTCCAACTCTGGTTGCTTACGTGGGTCACATGCTATGTAGTTTTTGTTATGCCCTATTTTGAGCATTTGGTAAGGGTCTAGACATAAAGCATTTTCATTCAGCTTTAAACTTATTCAAGCATACACAACTTCCGAACTCAAAAACTCTGTATTTGACAATGAGTTGTAACAAGTGTTAGTAATAGCTGTATCCCAATTGTCGTGAAACGAAAATTTCAAAATTTTTAAATCGAATCCAAGTTTTGTCATTTTTTCAAATTATTTTTTTTTTATTGTTCTTCAATTCGATGTGTGTTTGGGTATTCAAATTTAAAAATTTTTGAAATGCGACTTTACCAGAGTATTTAGGACATCTTTTACTAATTTGCTTTTTTCGCCATACTTCTGTATTATTTGGACTATCCGGATTGTTTTTGGATATTTTTGAGTTATTACGTTTATTATTATTAGCTAGAGCCGTTAGTCTACAGGATTTAATTAATAATGAATTAATTTCTTTAATTTCATCTAAAAATCTCCCCAATTTCAAGTTTCTATGGGAAACCAACCTATGTTTGATTAACCCGAAGTAACTTTCAACCAACGAATTGGACACCCTATGTGTGTATTTAAATTTTTTTAAAAAAACCGGTTAATATTTTTTTGTGCAAAATACCACAAAATCATTGCAAAACAATTCATTTTTATCTTTCGCAAATTCATAAGTTAATAATGGGTTCTCTAAGGTAGCATTTAATATCTTTAAATATCGTTTATAAAATGCCGAGGCTTCATAAATACTGCTGTCAGTGTCATCAAATAAAACGGAAGTTTCTTTTCCATCCTCTTTAGCTTCAGATTCTTTCTCTGGATCAAAACTTAATTTATCGTCATGAGTTCGCATTAATTCTAAAAATTCTAATAGTGTTTTATTAAATAAGGCTGTTTTATATTTTGTGGAGCAGAGAATAATAAAAATTGTGTAAATTTTATCCATTTCTTCGATTGTATCGCTATCAATCATCAGAAAGAAACAAATCATAATAGTTGACCGTAATTTTGGTGGGCAAAGTATAATTCGTTTCTTAATTTGCCTTATGATTATTGCTGCAAAATGAGCACAGCATATAAATACTTCAGAATATTCATTTGTATTGGAATGGCCATTTACTAAAATATCATAACTAAAACTTAAATAACGTTTTACAGTCATTCCATTTATTTGGAAAAGAATAGATTTCAAGAGAACCCAAGACCAATCCGTTACAAAAACTTTAGGAATATGAACCTTCCGTTTATATTTAGATATAGAATTGCTTAAAATGCAGAAAAACATGCTAATAGTTTCTACGTCATGTTTAGAGCAGATTAGTTCCATAATGGGAACTGTAGCCTCTCCGTATTTAATCACACATACATAATAATAAATGTGTGGAAAATCGTGAGTTTCGCAACATTTTGGGTTTCGAATGAGGTCTCCTGTCGCATCTACATGCATTATTGTAATCTCTTGATTTAAAAATTCAAAAGAATCATTATTTTTTAAAACTAAAAATAAAGGATCACCTGCAAAATACACATATTGTTCGAAGTTGTTTTTTAAGTTTAGTCGACTAATACCATCCATCACTTCACAACCTTGTATGACGTCGAATAACAATTTACGTTCGGATCGTGCCTTCTTTAAGGTATCCCTTCTAACAATACCTTGAGTATTACCAGCATTAAATAAATGTTCATCTACGTTTTTATATTGATGCAGATTAATGTAGCTAGCATGTTTATCTAGCAAAAGTGTTTGAACGGCGCTTCTTTCCGATCCCCTGAGCTGTAAATACATTTTAGCATCGCCATGTTGAATCATATCATCTCCAATTGTAAAGTAGTTCATTGTTTGATCTGGGAGGATAACAAATTTAAACTTTTGGAAATGCAATTTATACTTGCATTTACCAGATGTTAAGTTGGTTTGATTTTTATTTATACTCCCGAAGCATATCAAACAAGAAATCCCTGCGTTGGTTAGACCGTTCCTTATGGTTTTTTTTTAAACTTTTCAATGTCCATGGGTTAACCATGGTGATTGGCAAATTTTTTCGAAAGATCCACGGGTTTCGCTATGTAATTTCTATTTTGCGAGGTTTATTCAAAGATGGTTCTAAATTTGTTGAAATATTTTGGTCTAAAACCGATTGTTGTATAGCAGGAACATCGATTACAATAGGATTTAAATGATTTGTGATATTACTAAGCGCATCACTTTGACAATTGTAATCGAAAATTACTTCCGGCGAATTACTTGCGTTATCTAAATTGATTTGAATATTTTAAATTATTTCACTTAAAACATTGGTACCATTTACACCTCTATTTTGTGAATTTTGAGAAGTATCTACTTTGGTCCCTAGGTTTAAATCTAATTGATGCAGAGCATAAGCAATGCGTTTATAATAATCTCTAGGATTAATACCGCCGAATTTTCAATTGATACAATTTTGATTGGGAACGATATGACATCAAACGAAGTTGTACGCCTCTGACGATCCGCAAAAATCAGGAATGTGTTTGTTTATATTGGGGTAGCTTCTAGTTACTTCATGGTATATGTGGCCAGTTGGAAAAATTTCTAGGATAAATACCGCCGAATCTTTTATTAATCTAAATTGTAAGCCCCTAACGATCCGCAAAATAAGGAAACGTTTTTTAATATTGGAACAGCTTTTAGTTACTTTATTATTCATTTGGATAATTGGCAAATTCTCTAGGATCAGATCCACAGTACTTTTTTTTAACCAATTGTGTTCTAGAGCGATATGGTACATATCGATATTTGGCAAAATCTCTAGGAGCACAGAATATTTTTGTTCAACCTATAGATATTTGTTAGCAGTGAATTATGCCTAATAATTTTCTTTGTGTTTTAATTGCTCTTAATAAATACATAAACCTTGTATGTAATTTCACTTCTATGTTTGTTAATTCATTTATTATCTGTATTTATGTATTTACTTTGTAGATGTATTCTTATTTGCTAGTTGTGCGGAAAAGAAATATTAACCATTTGATAGTAGGTCGCCGTAACAATTTGCCAAACAATCAAATCAGTTTGCTATTTATTGATTAAATTATTATAAATTTTTGTTGAGCTACAAAACTTTTTAACCTTAATAAACTTTTTAAATGAATAAACATTTATATAGTTCATTTTCCGTTTAACGCAGGAGTTGATTTTTACTAATACATAGACAGTTTAAAATTTTAGTAAACATTTTTAAAAAAACTTCACTTTCGTCTCCATCGCATGGTCCCTTTCCGTGAGCAGTTGCGTGAAAATGCCACTCACAGACAACTCCAAAATCCTCTTTGTGTTTAGTTATATTCATAAAATCTTTTTTTCTTTATAATGTGTTACTGCACCATCTGTGACGTAATAAATTTTAGATAAATCCAGAATTTTTGTTTTCAAAAACTGCAATAATTTTTCTATGAACAAGTGAACTGCTACAGCGTCATGATGCAGACAATCTGATATTACTGTAGTGCTGCAATATCCCTCCCTCAGTTTTGTAAATTACAAATGGATGAATAGTCGCTTGTTTTTTGTTCCAATGAAAACCCTGTGCTGCCCTGGGCTCCAGAGTTAACTTTTTATTTTTTATGAAATCGGATTGTGTTTGTGATATAAAGCGATGAGGAATCAAATTTTTCAGCTTAATTATGAAGTAATCCAAAAATTCGTCTAATGGTTTTGAATATTTTTCCAAGTTGCATCGGTCAGTTGAAACCCACTGACTAAACGATAATTTAGCATCCAGACAATCATTATCCAAAAATGCGTTTTTCAAATATTCGCGAAAATTATCCAATCCTGGGCAGTTCTCGCATTGCAGAATATAACATGTTGATCTTGGATCTTTACATAGTATTAATGAAATGCAGTCCTGGTATCGCAAAATGTTTCCATTGGTGACAGTTTCCATCCTAGTTCCATGAATAATTAATTTGATATTTATGCTGTGTGCCTCAGAAGACTTTTCAAACTAAACTTTTCTAATTTTGAAGCTTTCGCTATTTCCTCACAGATGCTAGATGAAAAGTCAATTTACGAGGTTTCTTTTCGACGAATTTTCAATTTGTACGACGTGCTGTTTAAACCATGTAGTATGCGTAGTATGTATTGTAAATGTAATTGAAACTTATTTTTATGTGGCATTCATCGATGAACAACAATTTTTATGTGTCATCGATCGATAGCACTTAACGATTTCGAAAATATTGAAGTGGTCGATTGTCGATTAAATTGTTCGCCAATAAGACTATATGAATCTAAACTTGGCAATTTTATTACTTTAAGCTTCACAAACATCAAGAATTTTGTGAACAATTGTTCCCACAATCCCACAGTATATCTTGATATATTGAAACTTATACCAGTGACCCTATAGCTCGCCCCACTCGCCAACCAATATAGAATCACGGAATTTTATTGAAAATTTGAAACCTTTAAAAGTTTGATGTTGGGCGAATAGACCGCATATTTTATTAAGCGAATTAACAGACACTCGTAAGTGTTCGCAGGTATAACCATTATCATTAGCAAATACAGTAGATTTCATTTATTGCGACTATGGATGTAACGACATTAGGGATATAACGACGAAATTTTACGGTCTCTTGAGGTCGTTATTGGTGAAATCTATCCTATCTATAACGACATTCGGATATAACGACGGAACTTAATCGGTGCCTTGGTGGTCGTTATAGGTGAAACTACTGTATATGCTTGTAAATTTCAGTTTTGTTATATTTTCGTATTACCTACAAATAAAATAAAAATATTTCTGTAACAAACCTTCACAAATTATTTAAAATATTTTGGATCTAGTTGTTTATGAAATTTGAATAAAAAGTTTAGTTGGGTATAAGCAAAGCAACCTTGATTATACAAGCCATAATCTAAAAAACGAAGCTTTTATAAGGGAATTAGAAACGACGAAAAAACCAAAATTTCCATAGTAAAACACATAAAACATATGGGAAATCACTTTTTTTCCTAAGACACATTTGTAAATGAAAACGTTGCAAATTCTTAATTATGATTTCTGAAATATTTTCATAAATGTTTGAATTTCAACATATATAAATCTCGTTTAAGTAAATCGTTTTCATTTTCTTGTAAAAATTGATTGATTTAAACCAAAATATAAAAAAAAGTTCATAACAACAGCTTTCTGGTCAAATTAAAAAGAAAAGCTTACTACAAGTCGTGTGCATTAAGTCAATGTACATAGATGGCAGTGGGTAGTAAACATTTTGAAAAATCGTAGCAAAAATTGCGACCTGGGGAAATTTGAGTTCAAAAATTGTAGGATAAGCAAAACAAACTCACAAAATATTAAGAACGTGTCATAATTGTGTGATTAAATAATATTTTTTCGTATTTCTCTGCCAACAATTATAGACATCTAACGTACACTAGTAAAACTAAAGATAAATTTAGCAAGTATTATTTTAATTTGTCAGAGCCAACTTTGATGTATTTTTCAAAATGAAAGTTCGAAAAATTTATTTTAGAAATATTTTAATTTTAAAATTTCTGCAATTAATATTTACTTAATACTAATATACACTTCTTGTATATTGCTGCTAAATATATGTAGAACACTTTTGTATAAAAATATTGTAACATTTTTGCTTTTTTCATTGAAAAACTTGAAGCTAAAAAACACCATTTTTACTATGGATTCCTATGGAAATTAGTGAAAAGTTATACCACTAAAAAAGCTTCGAAAAAATACGTCATAATGATTATGGCTCTATACTCTAGAAGGCTCTGGAATAAGGCACAATTGAATACTTTTAACCTAGTGACATCTATTTAAATATTGCATGAATTACTGGGTCATACAAAAGTTTAGTTTGAAAAGTCTTCTGAGGCACACAGCATTTGATGTATTATACAAACGCAAACTGTATGTGTTCCACTGCTTCCTGGTTGAACACAGTTTTTAGGACGTAGCAGAGAAAAATTAGAAAACCCAATTTTTTTTTATTCATCATCCTTAAATTTCAACTTGCAGCCCTCATAGCCTCCTTTAATGTTCACATCATGAGACGTTTTTGAACTTTAACTTTATCAATAGTTATACAATCGTTTTTCCCAGGCATTATACGACTAACATCATCATCGTTATAATATTCTAGCACTGAATGCCTGAGTTCATCACCGATCCGTTTTCCAACTTTGGGTGCTGGAAGGATCAGTGACCCATTCTTGTTTTGAATATTTTTAGCTGTCCATACCATATATTGGGTTGTGTTGAATTATTCCTGGATTTGTTGTATAGTTAGAGATTTCGGCAGGGTAGACAGCAGCTGTATTTTATCACAATTTTTCTCCAAATGTCGGGATTTTTAGTTGATCCATGAATTCATCATAAAGACGTGCCTTATAATGATTTTCCTCTGAGTGAGTCAAAAGAGGTTCTATTCCAAATGCCAAAGATAAGATTAAATTTAATAATTTTTTCTGCTCATGATATTGCCTGGATTCCAACTTACTTGGATATATAGGGGACATGCCAATGTCTGGTAATATCTTATTACGTTTTTCACGAACGAAAGCACTTTTTATTTGGCATTCCTCACTTTCACTCATACTCGAAATATTCTCGTCATTGACTGTTGATGATGTCTCCGGAGTAACAGGTAAATTTAATGAATTATTAACCGGTGATACCTCGTTTTCAACTTTTTGACGTTTATTAGTCACCTTGCAATGAGTCACATGAATCGAGCGCGGCAAATGAATTTTAATATAATCATTAACATTTCTTAAATTTTTAGAACATTTCAACTCAGGAAACGGCTTACAACACTTTTTGTATCCAACCATTATTACACTTATTATTTGCAATATTTTTGATGTTATTTAAATAAACAAATGATTTAAATAGAACATCACAAGTTAAACTAACTGAAATATTAATTTAAACACTAATACCAAAAAATGTTAACAAAAATCACTGGTTATATTTTATGTTGTTTTACAGGCCTACCTACTCCTTCTTTTATAATTAAATGTTTAAATATGCGTTATTTTGTTCCAAAAGATTATGTTACGGTTTATGTACCTGAACGTAATATTTTGGGACGCATTTTTAGGGTTGGAACTAACAAAATAAATGAATCATAATAGCTTTATGGGCTATCCCTAAACCACGTTTCGCCTTTGTTTGGTTAAGGACTATTGATTGTCGTCACGTTTAGGCTGGGGCAGAGAAAATTTCATAAAAGATGACGGCATGTAATTATAAGAAGTTACTGTTATGGGATATTACATATGACATAATACAATAATTTGCAGGTACATATATCATTAGAGGCGTATTTCTTTAATATATCACGTACTTCATCTTCTTAAATGATTACATCATTGCTTACATATTTAGTTTTGTGACCACTTGTGGTGAAGGTATGAGAGAGACGGAGTTAAGAATGGCCCAAAATAACTTGACGTAGTTTATGAGCGGACTGTTACAAATTTTTTCCTCTTTATTTTTTAATTTTCTATTAGAAGTAAGAATATACGAAAGATCGACGAAATAATTTAACACAATTACCTTAGCAGGTCGAGCATAAATTAGTTAAAAATTGAAAATAACATATAAATGGGTAAATCGTCATACTTAAACGTATTTTGTACGAAAACGAAAAAAAAATAAAATTGGACGATCATTGAGAAAATTCACAAATAAAATTTTGGCGGGAAATTTGAAAATGAAGAAATTAGAGAATTTACCATTTTTATATTATTTTATTAATCCATATTAACTTACCTTTAAAACAAGTCCTATATCATAAATATCGGATAATTAATTTTCCTTTTATAGTCATAAACACAACATCTTGTTTATCATTTTTCTCAAAATTTGACACCCCGTATTTTAAACAACAACAAAAAAAAATCATTTTCTACTAAATGTTTTTTTACTATCATACATAGTATTACCAATTGAAAACATAAGATATAAAAAATTTAAACACGACTTCCGATCCCATATACCAAATTTGTAATTTGACGTATTTTTCATCATTTAATACCAATATACCCTTCTTGTATATTTCTGCTAAAGATATGTAGAAAAATTTTGTATCGACATTTTGTAACATTTTTCCTGTTTTCATTGAAAAACTTGAATCTAAAAAACACCATTTTCACTACGGATTCCTATGGAAATCAGTGAAAAGTTATACCACTAAAAAAGCTTCTAAAAAATACGTCATAATGATTATGGCTCTATACTCTAGAAGGCTCTGGTCAAACTGGTCGACAAATTTTCGATTCGAGTTAATGACGCTTTAGCATAAACTCGGTTTCTTCTTCATTACATCTAAAAGTTTATATAATCCTATACACCCTATTAAATGCGTTCAGCTGATATTGTTTTATGGTAAAACGAATAAAAACTGAAAAAAAAATATTTTTTGACTTTTCAGTTATTAATATTGCCTACGACTTGTGATGCAATAGCATTGAAAGGGTTTTACTGTACGTACTAAATTATCAAAACTGGTATTAAATATGGATGTATTGATAATAATAAAATTGATTGATATACATGAGGTGAGAGATGGGCAGAACGAAGAGTACGGTCCATCTGATGACATCGACATTGTTTACATAAAATACCAGATATAAAATAAAGATATAACATAAAATGGCGACGAGGATTAAAAATCGAAAACAAAGTAATTAATTAATAAAGTAAAGAAAATAAAAATATAATTGGTACAGAAATAAAATTCGTACCTAAATAAAAAAATTATATTTAAATGAAACTTAATTGAAAAGTTCTATAAATAAATTATACACAGTGGAAAATTAATAAATTAAGTGACCGTATGAATTACTTCCGCTACAATCGTAGTTAATGTATGAACAGTCAAACTTGAAAATAAAACCCCGTATCAGTGAAAATATTAAAGTGCTTCACAGTGATAACGTCATGGCAACTATAGGAAATTTGGAACCGTTTTTACCTGGGGATGATTTTGGTGAATACATGGACAGGGTAAAATTGTTTTTTAAAATCAACGCAATCGAAGAAACGCGACAACCGGCAACCTTATGTACCGTAATGGGTAAAACGGCGTATTCAATACTAAAAAAATTATTTGCACCAGATGATCCGAGCAATAAAACGTTAGCGGAGATTGAAAACAAATTGAAAAACCATTTCTCTTCAAAAGCTAATGAAATCGCAGAAACATTTAAATTTAATAGAAGACAACAACAGCCGTATGAATCGATAAGTGAATATATTATAGTGTTAAAAACTTTATCGGAAAATTGTAATTTTAAAGATAACTTAAACCGGGGGTTACGTGATCGTTTTGTAGCGGGAGTCCGGGACCAAAACATTCAACAAAAGTTATTAACAGAAGCGTGCAGATTAACGTTCGAGAAAGCAGTTGAAATAGCAGTCAATTGAGAAAGTTCAAGGGTACAACAAAAAATTATACTTAACAGCGATATGAATAATTCAGTTCACGGCTTAAATAGAAGCTGTTACAAACAAGTGCATAGAAGATTCATTTCAAAGTGTACGAGATGTGGCTACGACCATGAAGTTGATAAATGTCCTGCTAAATTTTGCAATTGTGCATACTGTCGGAAAGTGGGGCACGCAGCAAGAGTTTGTTTTAAAAAAAGAACCGAACAAAATTCATCGAGCAATAATTACAAACGGGTGGTTCAGAATTCGTCGAACGGTGTCAGGAACAATCAAGGTCAGTCAAAATATATCAAATACCAACGTGGTAATCCAAAAAGAAATGATGGCATCCATAATATTGAAGAGGGCAGCTACAGGGAAGAGGGTGAAGACGTTATTAATAAAAAAAATAATTTAAAATTAGGTAATATAAGTTTAGTTTTAAATGTTCAGGTTAATGTGGTGGAATTAGAAATGGAGTTAGATACGGGAGCATGTTTATCTGTAATAAGTGTAGAAAATTATAATAATTATTTTTCAAATGTTGAGTTAATTAAAATAACTGAATTTTACTTGCAGGTAGTGTCAGGTATGAAGATTAAAGTGTGTGGTAGAATTCCGGTCGACAAAGTATACGGTGATTCAAAATTCCAATTGATGTTGACGGTTTTAGATAGCGAGTTTTTTAAACCAATCTTGGGTCGTGACTGGCTGAATCGGATGTTCCCTTTATGGAAGCAATATTTTTTAAATTCGGAAAATAAGGTAAATAAAGATGTTCATACTATTAATACACCCCAAGAAAACCAAGAAGTGTTAAGGTTATTTAAAAACGTCTTTGAAAAATCATCTAATCCAATTAGCATAAAAGAAAATTATAATCCTATATTCCACAAAGCATATTCGGTACCATACAAGTTGCGCGATAAAGTTGAGCAATCTTTAAAACAATTAGAAAAGGACAAAATAATTACTTCGATTCGTTACAGTGAGTGGGCTACCCCAATAGTTGTTGTATCTAAATCCGATGGACGATTAAGAATTTGCGGTGATTTCAAACATACCGTTAATAAATATTTACAATGCGACCACTATCCAATTCCGCGGATAGATGAGATACTTGCTTCATTGGCAAATTGTAAAGTGTTTTGTGTAATAGATTTAGAAGGAGCTTATCAGCAATTAGCAGTACCAGAAAATTCAAAAAAATATTTAACAATTAACACTCATCTAGTATTATTCCGATTCGAGCGTTTACCATTTGGCATTTCGACAGCGCCAGCTATATTTCAAGGAATTATGGACCAAATTTTATTAGGAATTCGAAAAGTAAATTGTTATTTAGATGATATTCTGGTGGGCGGTGAACATATCGAGGAATGTAGAGAAAATTTATATTTGGTGCTGGAGCGTCTAAATAATCATAATGTTAAAGTTAATAATAGTAAGTGCAAATTTTTTCAAAACAGAGTGAGCTACTTGGGTCATGAATTATCAAATAAAGGAATTCACCCGAACACCGAAAAAGTAAAGGCTTTAGTAAATGCACCAGTTCCCAGTAATATAACACAGTTAAAAGCATTTTTAGGACTAGTTAATTATTACGGGCATTTTTTACCAAATATTATATTGCGTCGTCTATACGACCTTACAAAAAAAGACGTCGAGTTTAGATGGACTAAAGAATGCTCAACAGCTTTTAATTATGCTAAACAATTAATAGTAAAGAGCAATATATTAGTACCATACGATCAGGATAAAGATATTGTAATTATTTGTGATGCAAGCCCTGATGGAGTGGGGGCAGTTCTCGCGCATGTAATTAATGATAAAGAACAACCGGTATTTTTTGCTTCTTCAACACTCAGCGCAGCCGAACGAAATTATTCGCAACTCCATAGGGAAGCTTTAGCGATAGTGTTCGCGATAAAAAAAATTTCATAAATATATTTATGGTCGTAAATTTGTAATATACAGGGTGTCCGGGTTTGGGATGCTGACCCGTCAAGGGGTGATTCCTTGGTTCATTCTGAGAAAAAAATCGTATGGGGAGGGGGTCCATTTTTAATATCCTTTGAGATACAGGGTGTTTAAAAAATTTGGTTCAGAAAAAAGTACACTCAAATATTTAACTGTAACTTCCAAAATATTTATCGGAGAGCAACCGACCTGGTCTTGTTTGACTGGTAATTGTATAGGCTATTAATAAGATCTAGGTGGTTATCTTGCATCAGCATCCGCTTGAGAGCTATGATGCTTTAAACTAAAAAAAAATTTTTTTTTTTTTATAAAATTGAGTTTTTCTCAAAAAAAACCGTTATAATTTTTTTATTATTTTATTTAATTTTAATTCGCCATGATCTCCCCTACAATCCCCCAATACAAAGTTTGAGTCTAGGAGTTATAAAATGTGCTCAAATTGCCCTCCTTTTGATTAAATATCGGCTAATAATCGTTAAGTATACCTTTGGACCTTTGGTTATTTCATTTCTTGGTAATTCTTTCCTTATCTAGTGTGCTGCTGTGTGAATTCGTTGTATGAGTTCTACTTTTGTTTCATTTTTTGGAGTATACAAGCGCCTTCATTGTTCCCCATACATAAAAATCCAATACCGTACGATCGGCCAATGAATTGGACCATTTCTTCCAATCCATTTATTTGGATAATTTTTGTTTAACCAATTTTTAACATTTTTATCGTAGCGACAAGGTACACCATATTGTTAGTATGTGTGCGAGATTCTACTTAAAAGGGGAACATCATCAAAAAGGAGTGGCAAATCCTTTTGTAAAAGTTGTAAATAACGATCAATATTTAATCTCGATGGTAATATGAATGGTACAATTATTCCCAATTACACCAGCACATACGCGGTGCTGAAATAATGTTTGTTTTATCGAATGAGGATTTTCAGCAGCCCACTCGTGTAGATTCTGAAAGTTTGTTATGTCATCTCTTTTGAATTATGATTCAACCCGACACAGGATACGTTTCACAAAATTATCATTGTCCAAATTCCTTTCCATCATACAATTATTAAACCCCAATCTTTTATTGCGGTCTATCGCTAATAGTTCTAGAACGGGTGTTATATGGTATGGATGAAGATTCTCCTTGTGTAATTCTTGATGAATTCGGTAGGAAGAGACGTTCAATTGTACTGCGAACTTCCTTATGCTAATAGAAGGATTTGCTGTTACATTACGAATTATTTCTTCGTCGACATCCAAATGATTTGGTGATACTGAAAGGGGCTCCGCCCGGGTATTTGATGTTGTTACGATATCTCGCAGTCTTCTATGAATATTTCTAAATACTCTTGCGTCAGGAACGCGACCTCTCCCACAAAGTTTGTAGGCAAAGAGGTAAGAAACGAGGATGTGTTGCGTAGCAATGCATGCAGGTGTAGACTTTAGTATGAAAATGTTTAATTTTTGTTTTTTCAACATTTAGGCCCGATTGTATGAACGATGATAAATGATTAATTCTCTGATTTAGCGTAGTTTGCCTTGTATGAAACAAGGCAAACTATGCTAAATCAGAGAATTAATCATTTATCATCATTCATACAATCGGGCCTAAAACAAAGGAAGTGTAATCGCCTACTGTTTTAGTGATCAAAAAAAAATTGTTACAATATTAACACATCAACATCTCTTAATTAGATTGAGAATAATCCATACACGTAAAAAACTATGGTACGTGGGTACAAAAAATGTATTGGAAAATTGTAGGGGAGATCATGGCGAATTAAAATTAAATAAAAAAATAAAAAAATTATAACGGTTTTTTTTAAGAAAAACTCAATTTTATAAAAAAAAAAAATTTTTTTTTAGTTTAAAGCATCATAGCTCTCAAGCGGATGCTGATGTAAGATAACCACCTAGATCTTATTAATAGCCTATACAATTACCAGTCAAACAAGACTAGGTCGGTTGCTCTCCGATAAATATTTTGGAAGTTACAGTTAAATATTTGAGTGTACTTTTTTCTGAACCAAATTTTTTAAACACCCTGTATCTCAAAGGATATCAAAAATGGACCCCACCTCCCAATACGATTTTTTTCTCAGAATGAACCAAGGAATCACCCCTTGACGGATCAGCATCCCAAACCCGGACACCCTGTATTCCGATCACAAGCCATTAGAAGAAATTTTCAGTAACAAAAAATCATTACCAGTTTTAGCAGCTAGTAGGATTAACAGGTGGTCAATATTCCTAAGTATGTACGATTATGAGCTAAAATTTAGAAAGGGGTCCCAAATAAATAATTCAGATGCACTCTCAAGGCTACCGTTATCTGAAAACACTGGGGTTGAAAATGTTTCTGTATATTTTTTTAATTTTTCAGAAACTTTTGCAATTACAGTAAAAGATGTAGCGAAGGGTACAAATCAAGATCCAACTTTAAATGAAATTTATGATTATCTTATGAATGGCTGGCCTTGCAATATTAATTGTAAAATTAAACAGTATTACGCGGTACGAAATGATCTTTCGTGCGACAGTGGTTGTACATATTTTGGATCTCAATTGGTAATACCAGATAAATTCAAATGGGACATTTTAAAAATTCTGCATGATCCGCATACATAGGAATGGTTAGAATGAAGATGTTGGCTAGGTCGTTCGTTTGGTGGGTAGGATTGAATAAAGATGTCGAAGTATATGTCAGTAACTGTAAAGTATGCCAACACACTCAAAAATTTACCAAAGATTGCACAAACCCGTATTGGCCGGAAACATATAGACCGTTTCAACGATGTCATATTGACCTTTTTTACTTTAAATATACTTTTCTTATTATTCTTATTATAGTTGACCATTTTAGCAAATGGATAGAAGTATTTAAGTTGAATCGAACGAATGCATCGGAAGTGATTGCAAAGTTACGTGGTTTTATCGCAAATTTTGGATTATTCGACACTTTAGTATCTGACAATGGTTACCATTCAATTCAAGAGAATTTAAAATGTTTTGCGAAGTAAATGGAATAAAGTTACTCCACAGTTCGGCTTATCATCCGCAAAGTAATGGATTAGCGAAACGTGGGGTTCAAACTGTCAAGAATGATTTGAAAAGTATCTAACGGAATGTCTTGGTAATATGGACATTGAACAACAAATAACAAATTTTTTATTCAAATATAGAAATACACCATCGACGGAAACCGGAAATTCACCAACACACTTGATTTTCAAATACCAGCCAAAAACTAGATTAAGTTTATTAATAATTTTAAAAAATCAGGAAAATGAAAAGAATAGCAAAGAACATAATAGTCGTTTAAGATTAAGAAAGAAGAATTATAAAAATAAGGGTGGAAGAAAACATAGATTTAAGATTAATGTAAAGAAAAATAATTTTGAATTTAAAGAAGGCGAGAAAATTTTGTATTATTTAGATTATAAAGGGACAAAATCATGGTTGGAGGGTATTATTAGGAAAAAATTAAGTTCTTTAGTATACGAAATAAATGTAAACGGAAATATTCGAACGGCTCATCGTAGTCCGCTCAAGAAATATAGTGAAATAGAAAATAGATGGAAAAGGTACCCAGTCATTACCACTAAACTTGCAGAGCATCCAATGCATGTTAGTATTAAAGAAAAAGTTAGAAAACTTCTAAAAAAATTCTATAAAGAAACAAGACCTTCCCAGAAAGGATCTCCAACAGCGCAAGTTTAGTGTATAAGTTAGTAAAGTAGTTCTAATTATGATGTAAACCTTATTTTGATAAGTTGGGAACGTACAATTAAAAAGGGAGGAATGTGATGCAATAGCATTGAAAGGGTTTTACTGTACGTAACTAAATTATCAAAACTGGTATTAAATATGGATGTATTGATAATAATAAAATTGATTGATATACATGAGGTGAGAGATGGGCAGAACGAAGAGTACGGTCCATCTGATGACATCGACATTGTTTAAATAAAATACCAGATATAAAATAAAGATATAACACGACTAACTCATAATACTGATATATCTATTGATATTTCCCTTTTTCAATGTATATTTAACTTAGATTTGTCTGTCCGTGCGAAGCCAGGACAGGCCAGTTAGTAAATTATAAAACGATTCAAATTAATGTTAGAGTAGCAGTTGCCCTAAATATGGAGTTTTTATAACTTCCTAGAGTTTTTACAAGTTCTTCGATTGATCCTCCTAGGCTGCCTTCTTCCTTAGCTGCAGCTTTTTGCAAATTTTCAAAACTTTCAGTTTTTTTAGCACACTGGCTATTTGCCAATGCCATCCCTTGTATAAAGGATTTAAAATTTTGAGTGAAAATTCTCAAAATTAGTTAACCGTGAATTTTTGAAAATTTCAAAAATCGATTACACTTTTAACAAACTTTTATTATTGGAATCCAGAAACACGACTTTCAGTATGTTCTTGAAAGCGTATGTTCTTGGGTTCTTAAAGTGTTAATTGTAGAACCTGTGCGATAGACTTTCTACACAACTTTTAGAATCAACACACAAAAATTACCAGCCTTTCACAAATATAATGACTCACCAATTTATGAACCACCCTAATTAAATTTTTTTTGTAATAAAAAAAATTGATATTCGTTTGTAATTGATTCAATTAATATTAATTAAATTAAAATCCATAAACTAAACACAAACTAAATATTTGAAATTGATATGAATTTTTGATTATACGAATTAAAAGCAATTAATATTTGTTTATTTATTATTGAATTAAATACAAAAAAAAAAAAAATTAAACGCGTTTTAATTAAATTTAATTAATGAGAGAACATAAAAAAAATTTAAATTACCGTTCTGTTTGTTCTCGTATATCGTTATAGGCGAGAATTAAGTGCGGGAACTAAATTACCTTGAAGGCATCCGGCACCCTAATTGATATACTATATACAGACAGTTTAGCCATTCAAATCACATTTTATTCAGATAACTCATCTGCACATTTTCATTAAAATTTTCTACATAATATGTATGTATGTATGTACGAGGAAAACGAACACACATACCAATGATATAAGCAATAAAAATTATCTTTAATTTTATTTTTGTTGTTTTTTTTTTGGTGATGGTAAAATGCGGTGAGATTGGGTGGATGAAGGAAAAACCAAAGCAGACAACGGTAAACACAAAAGAAGAGCAAAATTGCATTGCAAAATGTAGATAACAATTTTGGTTTTGTCTACGTTTTTCTAACATTTTTTTGTCCATCTAATTTTGGACCAAATTATAGAACGGTGTGTACAACACCGAGCGACCAGTCGACAGTGGATGTTTATGTGTACATACATATAGTATACGAGAAACAACAACTACCAACACATAATAACATTATTTGAGTAGCATAGTCCTGTTAGTTAACGATAAGAATGATATCCTTATAATTTTTATTTTTATTTTGCCATCACACCACCACGAACCACCATCATCGTAATCATCATCATGCACCACCATCGACGGAAAAACAGAAAAACTTGTATATACATTTCATTTTATACGTATAAATGACTCGCTCCACTATGGCGGCGGGCTCCCCATCAGAATATCATTACATACATAGATATACCCGTACAGTTAGTTTGGATAAAGGAAAATTAACGGAAAATAAGATGGAAAAATAAAAGGAAATTAAATTTGATGAATGTGTTGATATTCAGACGGAATTAATTACGTTCTCTTCTTACACTTAAGAATGCTAATATTTTTTATTTTTTTTTTGTTTTGTTTGTGCACAGGATAAAATTGGATGTACCTAAACCTATACATATTATTAAGGGGCGGGTAGTGTTAGAAAATTGAATCTTAATGATTCATTTTGCAGCAGGCAGTATATTCGGTGAAGGTATGTAGTAGATACATTTTTCAAATTGTTGTGTGTTCCACACACAAAATGTAGATTCGTATTCATAAAATGGCCTGGACATAAATAAACATACCGGACCAGGCACAAACAAAACAAATAGATGTGGAAAGCAGGCAGAAGAAAAATTATTATAAATATAAATAAACAAAAAAACTAACCCCATTAAAAATGTATGAGGGATGCTTATAACAAGACATACAGTAAAATGGAATACGCAGCACAAAAAAAAAATGTAAGCGGGTGGTACAAATAGGGTTTGTTTTTGTTTGTTTTTTGTACGAATATGTTTACGTCTAACCGTGTTGGGTATATTTATGATAACTTGGAAATATAATATTTATTTATGCATTAAATTTATTTTTTTACCTTCATTCATCATCGCACCAGCAAAGAAAACATTTTCGTATTTTTTCTTTTTTGTGTTCCGTTTCTAATCAAAATATTCGCATATGCTGGCGCGCGCATACTCATATATGAATACAGGGATAATAAATGTGAAGATCTGCATATTTCATTGTTGGATAACGTTTCGCTTGGAATTAGAAAAATTAATGAAAATTAATCAACTTTGTATGGTGTTTACAATCTTGTGAATGCAAGGTGGCAATAAATTATTAGGCAGATAACTCGTAAAACGTGTCAAAATGTAAACTGATGTTGTTTTCATATTTTCCGAACTGGAGACATCACGTTGTTATTTCACTTGTTTATCTTGAATTTAGTTTTTTAGATTTCTCAATCTGGTGCACTATTGAACTACCTTTCAATATGTTCCGAACTCTAGCTCTCTTTCTAAGTAATCTACTCGTAATGTTTGGACAGTATCTTTACCAGCGGTTGCTCAATTTGCTTAGGGCGCTAAAATCGAAATTCTCGAATAAAAGATTTGCAAAACCTGATTTCCAAATAAAATAATTAACTCGCTATTCTGCAAATATTTTTATTCATCAAAATAAAATTTAAAAGTGTTATATATCTGTACAATTGTACAGCAGTCTAGATATACATATATATGCTATTTTTTTCATGTAACAGGTAGCTACCATAAGAAAAATAGTACATAACCATTTACATAACCTAATAAATGAAACATCCGAAAGTATTAGGAAAGCTTGTTATGGAATTGAAGCAGCCACAATAATTCTTAAGATATTGATGGAAATGGCTTGTTCGTTGAGCTCCAATCTTTTGTAGACATTTTCAAAATAGTACAACATCAGAGGAGGCTCTTAAGTTTAGATGCGTGTAGAAACTGTATCGGTTGCTAGTGCAAAAGGGAGTGTTTCAAAGCTAAAAATAATAAAACCTATCTATACTAATTGTCCATAAACCATAATTTAATCTTAAAAGTATTTAAGAATGCAGTCTCCAACCCATTTGTCGTCGAATTTCTTCCAAATCGGTTAAGAAATAGGGATGTTCCGTCATGCTTAGCCATATTCCAGAATGGTTTCTAAAAATCATTTTAAAATTCCATTTCATAAGGAATAGCCAAGTTCCATCATACCTCGGAACTTTATTCGAAAATTATTGAAGAATCCCATTTTCATCGTGGATGTCATATTTCATTAAAATCGGTTAGGTTAGGTTAGGTTGAAGTGGCTGCTATCGCAACCAGAGCTATTTATATAGCGTAATAAATCTCGCACTCCACAGTCCGCGAGTTCCGAAAGGCTGTTCATACCGTACACACCCAAATACTTATGCCTTCTGTATGATAGCGCCGGACATGAGCATAGGAAGTGTTCTAAAGTCTCCTCCTCCTCTTCGTCCATGCAACTTCTACAAAAGTCATTCGTCTGTATTCCCAGCCTTCTCGCATGCTCCCCAAAAAGGCAGTGACCTGTCATTATCCCTACGACCCATCCTATTTCTTGTCTTCCCAGGGATATTAGTACCTTGGAGCGCCGCAAGTTCAGTTTTGGCCAAACCTGCTTTGCTACCCTGCACGTGGGAGTGTTGATCCACCTCTCATTTGTCAAGGCGATTGCCTTTTTACTGAGCGCCCATTTTAGCACTGCCATAGGCCTCCCCAGACCTACCATTTCCGGCTGCATCTGGAGAGTCGTACCGTACCTAGCTAGTTCGTCCGCCCTGCAGTTCCCCGTGACGTCCGAGTGACCCGGGACCCAGATTATCTGGATGCTGAAATACTCGCTCATCTCGTTAAGAGATGATCGGCAATCCAGCGTCACCCGCGACTTCAGACAAACTGCCCCAAGTGGCTTGATCGCTGCCTGACTGTCCACATAAATTGCGATATCCCTCCCGGATACCACATTATGCTTCAACCACGTCATGACTTGCCCGATCGCCACCACTTCAGCCTGGTACACGCTGCAGTAGTCAGGGAGACGAACAGAAATATTAACATTAAGTTTATCACAGAAGACTCCGGCTCCTACCTTATCGTCTAGCCTCGAGCCGTCCGTGAAAAATTGCACTGCCTCGTTTTCCAAGATTGATCCGTTTCTCCAGGATTCCCTTGAGGGAAAGATGGTACGGAAACCCTTATCGAAGCACAAAGTTGGTGTAATATAATCCAGATTCGCCAGTTCTTCGCCAGCGAATCTACCTATCGTCGAGTGTCCCACCTGAAGACACTTCCACTGAGAGACAGCCAAGAGTCTCGTAGCCACGTTGGCTGCCATCTGTTTACCATAAAGGTCGATTGGAAAAAGGTGGAACATAACCTCTAAAGCGCGTGTAGGTGTCGTCCTAAGCGCCCCGCTTATAAGCATACAGGTCGTTCTTTGCACCTTCTCCATCATACCTCTATATGTTACCTTATCTAGAGCTGGCCACCAAACGCCCACCCCGTACATTAGCACAGGTCTTACCACGGCGGTATAGAGCCAGTATACCAGCTCCGGTTTCAAGCCCCATCTCTTACCTATAGCGTTCCTACACGAGTATAAGGCTACAATAGCCTTATTCACCCTTTCCAAAGTGTTAGGCTTCCAGCTGAGCTTAGTATCAAAGATTATGCCCAGAAATCTCGCTCGGTCAGCAAAAACTAGTCCGCTGCCGTTTATGATAGGAGGGCTAACCACCGGAATTTTATATTTCCTAGTAAATAGTACCAGCTCTGTTTTGGAAGGGTTAATCACCAATACACACTTGCTGACCCATTTCGTAACAATCAGGAGTGCATTCTGCATAACATCCCTAATCGTATCTAGATATTTGCCTGAGACAGCTATCGCTACATCATCAGCATATGCTACAACCCGTATCCCCTCTCTCTCTAGTTCCAGCAGCAATCCATTAATCACTGCACTCCAGAGAATGGGGGACATTACCCCTCCTTGTGGGGTTCCTCTAACCACCCGTCTTCTAATCTTGGACTCTCCCAGCTCCGAGGTAATAGTCCTGC
The DNA here is from genome assembly GCA_963556165.1 of Tipula helvola. Lineage (NCBI taxonomy): Eukaryota > Metazoa > Arthropoda > Insecta > Diptera > Tipulidae > Tipula > Tipula helvola. The sequence goes on from OY744482.1 coordinate 100,901,152, forward strand.
TTACCAGCATCTGATTTATTAACCTACTTATAGAGCAGTCTACCTTCAAAAAAGACAATCCTTCCATGATCGCCTCCGTTTTTACGTTATTAAAAGCACCCTCAATATCGAGAAATGCTACCATGCAAAATTCTTGCAAGTAAATTGATTTCTCAATTGTGCGTACTAGATCGTGCAGAGCTGTGTCCACCGACTTTCCCTTACAGTACGCATGCTGCGACATTGCCCAATTCCTGGGTTCAATTCTTGATCGAATAAATACATCTATCAACCTTTCCAGGTTTTCAGCAGAAAGGATGATAGAGTTATAGGCCTCAAGTCCTTTGGATGAGCATGTGAGCTCTTTCCCGATTTCGGGATAAAGACTACTTTGACCTCTGTCCAATTCCTAGGAATATAGACTAGTTTCAGACATCCCCTGAAGATAACCTCTAGCCAGGGGATGATGGCTACCGAGTTCTTTTGAATCTCTGCTGGTATAATCCGATCCGGGCCCGCCGATTTATAAGGCTTAAAACCCTGCAGTGCCCACCTGATCCGCTCTCTATCCAATATGCCCTCCATATCTATTGGAGGTGTTCCTCGATGAGCTCCAGGCTCCATCGAGTCATCAAAGCTTCCCGGAAAGTGGGTATCGATGAGAAGCTCCAACGATTCCGCACTTGAAGCTGTCCATGACCCGTCTGGTCTAATTAAGTAACTAGGACTAGTTGGGTTAGTAGATAGAATCTTCCTAAGGCGGGAAGTCTCAGAGACTTCTTCCATTCTACCACAGAAGAGTCTCCAAGATCCCCTCTGTGCCTTCCTCAATTCTTTTTTGTACTTTCTTAGGTCCTCCTTATAGGAGTCCCAGTCCCGTACATGCCTCGTGTTCTTTGCCTTATTAAAGGCTGTCCTACACGCCTTCCGAAAGGTCTCCAACTCCATGGACCACCATGTCGGTTTTTGCCTGCCCCTTGGCTTTATCAGGGGGCAAGAAGCATTAAAGGAAAGATTGCATGCTTTTGTGACAACATCCACAATGCAATTCAATTCTTCCACTGTCTCCGGAAGTCCGGGGACCTCCGGCAATAGTTCCTCCAACACCTCCCCATATTTCTCCCAGTTTGTCCTTCTAGGATTCCTGAACGGCTTCTGGGTACCCGGGTGTATGTTAAGGTTATATGTTATATATTGATGATCAGAGAATGAGTGCTCCTTCGCCACTCTCCATCCCCTAATCAACTGAAAAATAGTATCCGAGGCGAGGGTCACATCTAGAACCTCCTGCCGATTACTAACGATAAATGTCGGTTCCTGCCCAACATTGCAGACTGAAAGGTTAGTATTTAATAAGTAATCAAAAAATAACTCACCCCTCTCATTAATATCAGTGCTCCCCCAAATTGTGTGATGCGCGTTTGCATCACATCCGAGTATCACACCAATCCTATTTCTCCTTGCTTCTCGGATCAGGTCCCCCAGGTTATCCGGCGGGATCTCCTTCTCCCGATCCATATAAGCAGAGACCAGCCAAAACTTGTCTCTGCCAACCTCCATACTGATCGCAGTAACGCACCACTACTGTATTGAGAAAGTAGAAAAATTTTTAAAGTATTTTTCACTAAAATGCAAGATCTTATCTTCTCAGAGTTACTTGAGTACAAAGTTGTATACTCTTTCACCTTAAGGCCACAGATTCTGTTTTTGTTAATCCAAGGTTCCTCCAAGGTTAATCCAAGGTGAAGATTAATCTGCACAATATTAATCATCATGCATTATCTCACTTACCTCTTCATGCATTCCCTGTTTCAGGCTAATGCTACCTTCCTCCAGGGGGCCGCTAGTATCCGCCGTGTCGCCCCCCATAATTAATGCTTCGCTACCTTGAGAATCCCCAGCCTCTCTTCGTTCAGATTCCGACAGGGTGTCCCCATCGGATCCAAGCGAGAGAAGGCCGCCTCTCTCCAATAGCAGCACCACGTCATCGTCTGTTATAACCCCATGCGCTTGCTCGACTGTCTGCCGCTGGGTCCGTCCGACGTCCACCTCCGGCCCGTCCTCCGAGCGCATGCCTACCTCATCTTTTTTAAAAACGTTGAGAGTGATCGACCCGAAACCGTAGCTGATCACCCCCTTTGTCTCTACCAGGGGAGTAAGGGACTCCTTATTGAGCAGCATGATTGCCATTCTGAAGCCCCCTTTAGCCTCCTCCTGTTTGACAATCTTCCAATCTTTCGTTGGAAGATTCGGATTATTTGCCTGAATAATCTCAAGGATCTCTTCTGGCTTTTCTGGTTTGGTTGGTAACCAGACGCGGGCCCTTAGTCTACTCGGAATTTCTTCCTTTCGAACTGCCTCAAGCCTCGCGCCTTCCCATACCTCACCTACTTCGGATATTGCCTTTTTATAAAGATCCACCGATCTTTGATCCGAGCACGCAGTTAACTTTACGCGCCCTTGATGCCATCCCGCATCTCTACAGAACGGAGGGGGTCCTGGATTTTCTCTCAGGACCTTGATGAAAATGGAGTTTAGTGCATTATACACTTCCCTCCACTTTCCTGCCGTGATGCTCCCATCTTCTTGACTTCTTTGGATCTCCCGATATCGCTCCAGTGACGGTCTTGGCTCGTTTGCTGTCGCCCACTTCGAGCTCATCCTGGGACCTCTGCCTTTTAGGCACAAGGACCCTATCCGAGCTGTCGCGGCCGACAATCTCCCTCGCCCAAGCCACTGATTGCTTTTGTTCTACTGTAAGCTGCCCCTCAGGGGTTGCAGCTAGTTTATCCAGAATTTCATGCGCCGACCGTTTCTCCCTGTAGCGTCGCTTTGCAGGAGGGATCCTTCCCGATCTCCCGCTCTCTTGCCTGGCATTGGTATCGCTGACTCATGGCTTTGGTGCCATGGTGCTACTTACCCCTGCCACTGATGAGGTAGCTCCACCTTTAAGGAAAGAGCCACTTTCTTCCTTCATTGTTTCCGGTTTTTCAAGGGTACCGGCTCCCTTATTTTTATTTTTCAAATCATTCATAGTATTCCCACGAGTGTCGGAGAAATACTGGTCCACCTGCGCAGAGATCCGTATACGCAGGTAAGGCTAAATACAACTGGAGGTAGCCAGGTATCCAGAGGGCTCCGTTAACGACTGGGCTTTATTAAATGGGCCCCCAGCCTAGCTGATCATCAGCACGGGTCGCATAACACCTTAATCCAGCCCATTGGCTCACCAATCATCATATCCCAGCACCCCCGCCCCTATTCATCTTTCACTCAACCATTCACCCATCCATATGGATATCCCAAACCAATAGGACCCATTCCATTCAAGGGGGTAACCCGTTTAAAGGGGCCCCTCACTCACTACCTGGAGACCCCGGAAATGTGACGCTCAGTTTGCCTGTGGTTATTAGTTGATGGTTTTATGGCGCCATCAGTTCGCCATTCCATACCGGGTATCATAGGCACTCAGAATTTATTAAACTGAGGTTGGGGGTGGCTTTTTTAATTAACCGCTAACCTATATATCGATAGGCCGTTCACTATCCACCACCTGTGACCCCCCCGATAGCTGCAGCATGCCCCGGGTGTCATAACCTAAATCCATTTTAATTTCTATGGAGTCAGATTATGTGTAATTACTCTGACATTCACCTTTAGCAAGTGAGCAGAAATTGCTGGGCCTGTTTTAAGAAAATATTTAATAGCAACAGGAACGATTTCTTCTTTCTCTAAAACTAGATCACCGCCTTTTTTTTAAAATTTGCTATACATTGCAAATTTCAAAGGATGGTCTACTTTAAGCTTAATCTGAGCTACCATATATCTGATGTTAACTTTGAACTAATATTCGAAAATAAATCTCGTGGGCCCATTAACTGTGGGCTCCCCGCGACTGCCGGTGTCACGGGTACCTAGTTACGCCACTGCATCAAACCAAATTAATTAACACCCAGTAAATTCAATTCGTAAGGATTGAACATCTCGCCTTAATTTTTACTAACAGATCTTAGATATATTTTTCTTGGTGTATTAGCCATTTTCGCCTCCTTATATCTTAGGTTAATGCGAAATAATGTTGCTGCAACCATGATCCCCACTTTGTTTTAGCACCCTCTATTAGGAAATATAAGTCAGGTCGCTCGTAGCCAAAACAAGTATCGGGGAAAATTTTGGCTGAACAGAAGGACAGTCTTCAATTTGCTTTAGTAATGCTGAAAATATAGTCTGTTTAGGTTTTTGGTCGAACTCACCTACGACTTTTAAAGTCTTAAGATTTTCTACAATAGTATCGGCAATAAATTAATTTAATATTTTGTAGACAATTTTATTAACTCATTAATCTGCACGCAAGCCAAAACGAAAAGTATTTACACGAAATTTGAAACAGTGCCTGGTTATTTCCGGTAAATAATTTAATAACATTCGGTTGACGTTACAATTGTCGTTATTTAGAATAATAGAAAGCAAGGCACACGCACAGCTTCTCTTATTGACCCTTATGCCATCTATGAACGAGTGGAATGAACTAGTAAACAATTTAGAAAAGTCAATGGTTTAGCCGATAAAATCGGCATGAGGCTCATAGCATAAAATGATCTTTAGATAAACTTAATATGGCCATAAGTGGGTAGAAACTAGCCTATTTTCCAACCGATTATTATGAAATTTGGCATGTACGTTGGAAATGTGATTCTAAAATAGTTTTTGGATGAAGTTCTGGAATATGCTCAAGTATGATTCAACTCGCCCATTGATGGCAGTACTCCTCGGGAGGCATTAGATAGCAAGGTTGATTCTGAATAAAATATTGAAAATAAATACAGTGAACAAACATTCTGCTAAAAGCAGATTATACAGTAAATAAAAAACAGTGACTCAGACAAACAAACAGATACTTTATTTAATTATACTGAAACTATTTCAAACACCAAGTGAAAACCTTCAACGACACCACTCACATAGCTGACATAATGACATGCAGGGCGCTTTGAGAATGTGAATGGAATTTTATTCCTAACCATCGAAAAAGGTGTGAACGGCGAATTTGGTAAAGAGGTTTTGAATGACGTTGATACAATTGAGGACACTCATTTTGATTTAAAGTATTAGATAATCAAATCAAACCAAGAAAATTATACTTCGCAAATCAATATTTCCATAAAAGAATTAGTAATAAATCAAAACTAAATTTTTTTAAGAGTAATGGGCTAACCAGCGAATCAGTAAGAATCCTTACAGAATTTGACGAAATTATTTTCTTACAGAATATTTGACATATCGGCCACCGAATCCGTAACAACTGACAAATACAGTATTAAAATTTTAATGTGAATATCAAAATTTATTATTTTTAAGAAAAGTATGCTTTGGAAATTTTTATGTATTCTGACATTTCCTTCAGTTTGCGCGTTAAGTTTCGCTCTGTTAAGTGACGGATGAACTGAACGAAATGTTCTAAAAGATTCGCTGGCCAGTAACATGTACTTTCTGTATATCGCATTATTACGTTAAGTTGTTACTGATTCGCTGGTTGGGCCATTACGAGCTCAACACCTCGGTCAATTCAGAGAAAAGCTAAAACTTGGGCTTCCAGAAACAAGATATGGAGAAAATAATGACAGGATAAATAAATTAGGCGATTGCTGTGGGAAAATGTCCTTAGAATTAGGTGAAGTGAGTGATGATAACCATGATGAAATGGGTCTCGTCAATATCGGGTTACAATCGAGAGAACCGGAAGCATAAAGTTGACCGTCGACTCGTCCAAAATAACAAATCTATTTGAAGCTGGCGATGGAATGGACGAAGAACTTAATGAAATACTCACGACAGCTTCTAATCGTTACTGCCAACAGGGATGGTGCAAGTTACAGACAGATCGGGAAATCTATAAAAATGTAGAGTGTTGCTGGACTCTGGTTCTCAGGCCTCATTTATTACTGAGACATGTATGCAGCGGTTAAGATTGCCTAAAACCAAGGCAAATATTACTATACAATAACTGATTTGGAATCTGGAAAAGTAGCAACAAGGAGTGCGGTATCACCGTAAAATCGTTATGTCTAGTAATTGGGCAACTTCCAAATAGGCTGCCAAGTTTCGAGTTCACTTTCAATGATTGCAGTCTTTTGAGTGATTTAAAGTTGGTTGATCCATAATATAACCAAGTTGCGCCAATTGATATCTTGATGGCAGCGGATCGATTTTTTCATATAGTTCTAGATGGGCGACTCCCAAATTCCAGCAACACCATAGTGGCTCAGCGAATACTCTGTTGGATTATAGGAGGAAGTATAAACCGAGATTGCGTGGAGAGAAGTGAAGTAGTACAATTGAATAACTGCACCTTTAGAAATCGATATTAGTAAAGCGTTTCTTTGAGCAAGAGGAAATCCCTAGCGAGCATATTTTACATCCAGAAGAAATAGAGTGTGAAGAGCATTATAAGTCTACGCACAAGCGAAATTAAGATGGCAGATATGTGGTTGAAATTCCTTTTAAGAAAATTGCCGCTAAACTGGGAAACTCCGAGAGCACCGCTAAAAGAAGGTTTCTTCAGGGGAACACTTTGCTAAAGGACGATTATTGTAAGTTTATTAATGAATATATCAATTTAGGATACTTACAGCCTATCACTAACGCTGAGTGCCAATTGGAGGAATGCAATTCATTTTATGTACCGCATCACTGCGTGTTAAAGGTGTCGAGTGAAACGACCAAGCTAAGGGTGGTGTTTGATGGTTCGGCAAAACCTAAATTATGGTCGATTGTGATGAGGTTTCGTAATCACAAAATCACTAAAATAGCACTGACGGGCGACATTGAGAAGGTGTACAACCAAGTTTTGGTCGGTGATAAGGAGGATCAATTTCAACGCATACTGTGGAGATCAAGCATTATAGACTCAACATTGTCACATTCGGATTGTCTAGTTCGCTATTTTTGGCTATAAAAACATTGCACCAAGTACCCTACAGCACGGAGCGGATACTGTTGAAGAAGCGCAACAACTGAAAAGAGAGATATATCAAGTATTACGAACTGGTGGATTTAAACTGCGAAAGTGGAAGTCGAATTCATCTAATGTTATGACGACAGAGAATGCAGATCAAATTTCGATGTTCCAAAATTCACTAGAAACCAGAATATTAGTCCATCAATGGAATGTTGTTGATCACGTTTTTTTAATTAAGTTAAATATGGAAGAATGTTCACAATCCAGAGTGTTTGATCCCCTCGGATGGCTGTCTCCAGCAATAATTTTAATGAAAATAGTTTTTCAAAATATTTGTTTGATGAAGCTGGGTTCGGACGATGAGCTAACCGATGGCATCTGTAACATCTACAAAAAAATTCGGAGTGAACTATATCTATTAGAAAATGTATGAATAAATAAGGTTGAGCAAGGTTGAGTTGCATGGTTTCTCAAATACGAGCGAAAAGACATTTGGTGCCGTAGTGTATTGCAGAACGGTATACGAAAATGGTGCGCAGTGAAAGTTAATTTAATGGCATCCAAAACAAAAGGACCCACCCATTAAATGGAATCATTGCCAAGACTAGAGTTATGTGGCGCGCACTTGCTCGACCAACTCCACTATTATGTTGATGAGTTTATCCAAATGCCGCGAAAATTATAGAATCATGTACGATCTGAGGAAAATCCAGCTGATTACGCCTCCCGAGGAGTTTTGCCATCAAAATTGGTAAACTGACGACAATGGTGGCAGGGCCCAGAATGGCCTACATAAGGCTGATTTGGTTTACAAGTATCAAACTGAAGAAAAGAGCCATGTAGAACTCATAATCGAAGAAAGAAAGAGTGCTGCAAAGGATTTCATCATATACCAAGCTGGTTCGTGTCGGCGCGGCTCTTATGTCTTGCGGTTTATTTAAAACGTGCGTTTAACTAAGACTGAAAGAGCTTTATGTTACCTCGCTGTAGACGAAATACGTAATGCCAGAAACTCCATATGGTATGTGTAGAGAGGGTCATTTGGTCAGGAGATCGATTGTTTGCTGAAAGGGGTAGAAATAAGAAAAACCAGCTATATTCTGTCATTAGCTCCGTTTGTAGACGCGAATAGTATTTTGAGGGTTGGTGGTAGACTCAAACATTCAGATTGCCAATATGACTACAAACATCTACCAAGAGGTCACATATTCAGCAGAATTGTCATATTGCATATGCATATAAATAATCTAAGCCCCGGTCTATCACTGACGTTTCACCTGATAAGACAACAATTTTGGATAGTTGGAGGCAGAAGCAGCATACGAAAAATAGTGGGAAAGTGCATCATATGCTTTTAAAAAATGGGAAGACATCCAAGCAAAGTAGTTGATGGTAAATTTGCCGATAGCAAATTTACCATCAACTGCTCCATCGTGTAGAGTTTATTATGCGAGGCCAATACAGATTGCGTCAAAGAAAGGAAGAGGTGCTAGATTCACCAAGGGCTATATTGCTTTATTTATTTGGAATGATATCAAAGGGCAAAATGTTGAAGGGCCGAATGTCGAAGGGCCGAATTTCAAAGGGCCGAAAGGGTCGAAGGGCCGAATGTCGAAGGGCCGAATGGGTCGAAGGGCGGAATGGGTCGAAGGGCCGAATGGGTCGAATGGGTCGAAGGGCCCTTTGACCCATGCGACCCTTCGAGCCATTCGGCCCTTCGGCCCATTCGGCCCTTCGACATTCGGCCCTTCGACCCATTCGGCCCTTCGCCATTCGGCCCTTCGACCCATTCGGCCCTTCAACCCTTTCGGCCCTTCGACATTCGGCCCTTCGACCCATTCGGCTTTTCGACCCATTCGGCCCTTCGATATTCGACCCTTCGACATTCGGCCCTTTGACATTCGGCCTTCGACATTCGGCCCTTTGAAATTCGGCCCTTCGTCCTCATTCCATTTATTTGTATGGCAAAAAAGGCAATCCACTTAGAGGTTGTTAGCGACATATCAACTGACACCTTTATTGCTGCTTTAAAGAGATTTGTATCGAGAAGGGGACCTCCGGCAAGGAAATTTCTAGGCGAATTTGAATATTATTTCGAAGAAAATCTCGATCGTTAAGCAATGGAACTAGACGTTTACGTTGCTTTAAAGAAATTTCAATGCATGATTTACAGCAACTTCCAAAATACCTCATCCAAAAATAATTTTTGTGTCATATTTCCTTCTATTAGTTGGAAACGTCAAAATTCATCATAATCGGTTACAAATAGCTAAGGTATATCCTAATTGCCCATATACCAGAATGTAAACTTAAAATCATTTACTTAGCCATATTGCAGAACTTCATCCAAAAATCATTTTAGAATCCCATTTTTAACAAACATGTCAAATTTCATGACAATCGATTGAGAAATAGGCAAGTTGCATCCTACTTGACCATATTCCAGAACTTCATCTGAAAATCATTTGAGAATCCCATTTCCCATTTATGTATTGCCGATATATATCGGGTTTGATCCAAACGAGCCAGCAATCCGTTGATAAGAGGCAATGGATACACCTCCTTGAAGGTGGCCTTGTTCAGTTATCTAGCATCTAAGCACAAACAAACCTTACCACTGACCTTATAAGCTAGCATGATCGGTGAACACCAGAAACTCTGTGATTTCTCGATAACCCCCCAAAGCCAATATCCGGTCTAGCTCGATATAGATGAGTCTCTGAATGGCCGGGGATACCGAATGGAAGCGCTGTTTAACAGGTTTTTCGGATCCCAAATCAATAGTGTGGATCAGATAGGAAGTCCGGCCTAGACCCAAGTTGTCACTCGAAGGAAAACATTTTTTTAATTGATCCAACGTTTGATGATCTTCGCTAGAGAGGAAATGAAATTTTGCGCAGTCGATAAAATATGCAGATGACGAGTTTTTTGGAACTATCCCAAAACGGTTCCACAAATCGATCCCAAGATAAAGAGGCTGGAAAAATGTATAAAATTAAATCATGAAAACTATTGTTGAACATCAGATTAGAATTAATGACCACTAGCAGTATTGATGTGGGACGGAATATTGTGAAACTTCAGAGATTTACCAGATCAGATAGGTATATTTCGGACTTTATCTAAATATTTACCAATTTTTTATATAAGTCGGCTTGAGGATTGAGTTGAATGTTGAGTTTCAAGTTGAGTTGAAGATTAATTCAGAGGTTAATTTGCGGATCGAGTTAGAGTTGGGTTTCAGTTGGCTTAAAGTTGGATTAGGGTTTAGTGAGTAGTTGGCCAATTTGGTATATGTATATGCTGGTTTGAGGATTATGTTGGGCGTCGAGTGTACCGATTGAGTCTGGATTGAGTTTGGTTTCATTTGCGGGTGGAATGAGGAGGAATTGAGCTGTGGTTGGATTAAGGTTAAGTGAGCTGTAGTTCAGCATTTTTTTAGATATGCTAGTTTGAGGATTATGTTGGGCGCTGAGTTTGCGGTTGAGGGTTGAGTCGGGTTCTATTTGCCTGTTGAGTTGGGTTTGGATTCAGGTTTAATGAGCAGTTCAGCTGGGGATTTATTTGTGTGTTGAATTGACGGTTGAATTAGAGTTAGGTTGAGTTTAGTTCATGTGCATATAGCTTTTAAGACCATGTTGACTTGGATGTTGAGTTAATCCTGAGTTTTGGGTTGATTTAAGGGCTCGATTTCTGTTCGAATTAACGTTTACTTGAGATTAGACTACATATGGTTGATTTGGGGTTGAGTCGGTGTTGGGTTGGAAATTAGCTTGAGTTGTTTTGAGGTTAGTTCATGTACCAATGTAATTTTTCGAGTGGTGTTGATTTGATTATTTATTGGGTTGGATGTTGAGTTGTGAATTAGGCTGTGGGTTAAGTTAAGGGTCGAGTTAGAGATTGAGTTAGGATTGAGTTGATTTTATAGACAGATGTAGTTTTCGGACCGTGATGGTTTAAAGATTGAGTTTGTGGTTGAGTTGATGTTGAAGTTTAGTGAAGTGTTCAGTTGTGGATTTATTTGGGGAAAATTGTTGGTCGGGTTGTTAGTTAACTTAAGCTGAGTTCATGAAAGCATGTAGCTTTTCGATGGGTTCAGTTGGGGATTTATATGAGAGTTAAGTTTTTATTTTGAGTTCAAGAAAGCATGAAGTTTTCGAAGTGTGTTAATTTATGTTTTGAGTTGAAAGTTTACTTTAGTTTGTGAGGAGCTGAGTAGAAGGTTCAGATTTGGTTTGAGCTAAGTTGAGATGAAGTTGTGTTGGGGGTTGAGTAAGGGATTTGGTTGAGGAACTATTTATTGGTTGATTTGGAAGTTATGCTAAGGGTTGATTTCAAAGTTGATTTGGGGTTGAATTGGTGATTAAGTTGAGCGTTGGATTGGTGTTGACTTGGTGATTGCATTTAGGACTGCGTTCCCATTGAGATGGAGGTTGAGTTGTAAATTGAAATGGATGTTGAACTGATGATTGAGGTAGGTCCAGTTAGGGTTGATTTTTAATTGATTTTCGGGTATGAAGTTCTGACCACCTAATGAGGTTTGTTTAGCCATTCTTATTTTATTTTAATTTTTGAGTTTTAAGAAAAAATTTCATTCGAGAAGTCGCACGGAGAAGGCGAAAATTAATTAGACTTTTAACGTTACTGATAATTTATGTGTAATATATACCATCGAATGGTTTGAGTTTACTTTATGTGTTAAATGTTCGAAACGCTCGTCGTTTAAGGCTTATATCTTCTACAGTTAGATTACTCTTCCTATAGTAGGTGTTCATTAATAATTAAATTCTACTTAAAAGTTAGGCTTTTGAGTGTTTGATCGATTTTCGTACGAATATTTTGGTTTGGTTAGAAAACGATTTCTAATATTTCGGAAGCATAAATTTACCCTCAGCAGAGTAAGAAAATTCTGGCACTCACTTCTTAATAAAATCTGTAATTCACCCAAATCTTGAAAATACTAATTAAAATAATATTTTAAATTTAAATTTGATTACCGATAAAATTTGACCTCTTTAATTCGTCTTAATTTATAATGCTTATCTTCTGAGAGAAGTAAATATTTTTGTTAACAAGAAACGGGGGTCGAACCAAAATTGACGTAAAATCCCATCGATAGAGACATTTATAACAAATACCAAAAACTACGTCAAGCCAGATATTTAATTATCTTATAGCTTGTTGTGAACAGTGAACCACCTAGTTATTTATTTTTTTAGCATTATGTTGTATATAAGTAGATTTGATATTCCTACAGCTTTCAGTTCAACGGTAACTTTCAACCAAGCAATACAGTGTTTTACAGTGTACAATCATATAAGATGAAATTGTGTTTATTAATGTTTACAATTATGGTGTTAATTGGTAACGCTTTAAGTTATGAACGATTTGGACTAGACACTCATTACAATGGGAACAGCCAAATTGGTGAATCATTGTTAAATGATATCGACCTGAATGGTAGCATACTAAGTAAAATAAACGCGTATGTACGTTTTTTCGATGAGATGGTTCAAAGCGATGGTATGCACAGTATTGCGGGGACTATATTGGGCTATCAAGTGAATCAGCTTAATAACAATATGGTGTCGAATAACGCATTGGATCATATTATCGAAAATTTATTACCTGAAATCAAACAAATACCATGGAATAGGATGGTCGCACTACATAGTGTCAAGGGAAATTATTTGTGCTCCAGTGAGGAACAAAATGCGACCAAGCCCGCATACCATAGAGTAATTTTTTTACAAAATTTAGATGACCATTGTTATTGGAGTTTAAACGTTGAGGCAAATGGGAGATATTTTACCCTTAAGAATAAGGCAAGCAAACGATATTTATTTGCAGCCGACAATTCATTCGATTTGGATGAAAAACAGCGAAGAATATTCACTATCGCTGATGTTAGTGGTATTGTAGACAAAAGTAACAAGTGGCAACTGGAACCGGTACGAGATGGAGTGATGGAGTATCGTATCAAAAATGTTTGTTGGGACGAATACATTTATAAAGTTAATGAATCAGATTTATTCTCGTGGAAACCATCAGGTTGTGAAGGAAACGCATGTCGTTGGAAAATAGAAACAGGTTCGAATAAATCAAATGTGTTATATTTTGTATATAAACAGCCATTTAAATTTCGTTTTTTTATATTTTCAGAACCTAATCAACTACCGATTGAACGTCAAAATTTCCTAACAGAATACTACAATGGATACCATGGCAAAGACAATATCGCAAATCTACTAATGAAACACGCTGTCAATTCGTCAACACAAATCCTGGAATATCGTAATTTATACGATTTGATGAAACATCACAATGGTTTGTACTCCGTCACGGCAATGACACTCGATTACAATATACACAAACTGATGCAGGAAAAATCATCCGATCCAAATTTGGCATATATTGAACAAAACCTGCGAAAGCAATGGACAAAATTTCCATGGAGCAATCGCATTTTAATCCAAAACGAATATTACAAACAATTTTTGTGTGCCTCTGATGATAGATTTAAGAATACGACGTTTACAATGGGATATACTGGTAGATTATCCGATAATTCATCATGTCATTGGAAAATTGAGGCCGATTCAGATGGTCAAGGATTTCGCTTTAAAAGTTTAGCGAACGGTGGATATTTATTTGCTGCACCGCATGAGTATAGTTTTGATTCGCTAAGACGACGCGTTTTTGTCGCAAGCCGCTACGACTGGAATAATTACATGAATGTATGGCAGTTTCAACATGAACGCCAGTCAGACCATGTGGTACGTATTAAAAATGTATACTGGCACGAGTATCTGTATAATTTAAATGATGGCATGTTGGATCGTGATTTGATGACATGGCGTCCATTTGGATGTGATATCAAGAGATGTTTGTGGCGTATTATCGATGCGGATGCATAGTAAGGCTATTATTGAATTTTGTATAATTTGAACTTCTTTGTTTTCCATTTCTCCGATTTTTTGTGTTTTTTTGTCATATACCTACTTAATAAATATAAAATAATCAAATAAATAACTAAACTAAATGGTTTAAAGACGACTTACCCTGAAAAGGTCTCGCTTTTAATCTGAAATAATTGTTTGTATCTTAGTTCTATTCACGGGAAAATTATATCAGGCAATACTATTTCCATACCATCTAAAAAATATTTGTAAACAAGGGATTTATGTTAGATTCAAGCCGTATGTTAAGATTTGTGGTAAAGGCCCATACGTGTAGAGCCGGAAATGAATATTAATGAATTTGATATTTTAATTAGTGGCGACACAACATGACGTCCCCTTACTATGGTAAATTTACCATTAACGAAAAAATGTGCGGCGGCTCGCACGTTGTCATCAACAGTTATCATTTATAGTAAGGTGATTTTCAAATTTCAAATTTTCTTTGTAATGTATGGAAATATTGAAAATAATCAAGCAATCTAAATGTGAGTTGGCACAACAGGTACTGGTCCCGATACCTATCTTTAGAAGTAACCGCGCAATCGAAGGTCAATTGCAGATTTTGTAATTTTTTATGGCTCAGAATTTGCTGAGTTATAGTAGGGTGATTTTCAAAAAATCGAATTTTCTATGAAATGTATGGAAAATATTAAGCAATTAATATATTAAGCAAACGTGCGTTTTCACGGCAATTATAGGTCCCGAAACGTATCTTTATACAGGTATCAAGAACAGACAATTGCTAATTTTGGATTGTTCAGAATTTGCTGATTTTATAGCCACCACTTGAAAAAAAGTTAGTTCAAGTTTAAAAACTTTGTGGAAACCTTGTGGAAAATTTGGATAGATTCATTCTTCCCCAAATCATTAGAAATTCGGTATAAAATCAGCCATTATAGTATTACGTCTTGAGATTATTTTAATTGCAATGACTCAGCTGGAAATCTAGGAAATTTTGATTTTGCAAAAATCATTATTACAAAATGAGCCCCTCTCATAATCTTTACCATTCTTCTAATTATAATTGTATAACACCCTAGTGGCTGATTTTATACAAAGTTTCTAATGACTTTTGGAATATCGAATTTTCTCATTTATTCTCAATAATATTCATCTCAAGAAACTGAAATATTCTTTCAGATGATTGTTGACCCCAGCAAAATTTGTTTCGTTGTCACTGTATATAACGGTGCAAGTTCCTCTTTGTGCCGTACATCTGCTTGATCCTCCGAGGAAGCTCTCAGTTGTGAGATTGCACACAGTTTCAATGTGTACACCTTCATTGTTGACAAACCTCTTCCTTGCTGGACTGACTTTAAATAGTCCACAATAATCAACGCCCACTCTATGAAATGGATACATGTACTGGATTCGTGCGGCTGGTAAACTTCGCCTGAGTTGACTTTCTGGTTTTGGGTTTTGTTTTATACATTTGATGTATTTTTTAATGATTTTCCTTGACACCACCTTAGCTTTTATGATCAAAAACCTTCGTCTAACTAAGCTGGTAAGTAAACTTATGCCGGGATGGTCATTTAGGATTTGGGCGTTTCATACTATGCATTTAACAACGTGATGGTTTGTTGGTGATATCGTTGGATCTGTAACGCTAAATGTTGTTGCATTTTGAATGCGACCACCTACGCGGATGACGTTGATATCAGCAGGATTGTCTTTGGATGGCACATGAATCCAGCGCTCTCGATTGTATAACTGGTCCAACGCCTCGGATGTGCTGATAACCAATCTAATAAAATTCGCGAACCTTGGGAGTTTGGGACTCCTCAACTATTCTCATTAAGTTTACTAGTAACAGGGCAGCTCATGATCCCAGCCTATGTTTTGCACCCATAGACTCTGAAATACGATCTTAACGGGAATGATTGTCGGTGACAGCCAACCTAGCGGGTCGAAGGTACGGCTAGCGTCCGACCATAACATTATTGTATTGTGATGCTTTGTTTCTGGTAAATTTACAGTAAATTTGAAATTGTCTTCGTAGAGATCCTACTTCAGGCCTAATCCCTTTGAGGTATTCGAGTGTTCTTCAATTGCTTCCTTCTTCTCGCAAGATTGCGCTTGAATAATGCATCACAATTTGCGCGAAGCGGACTTGCTTCATTAAATTTTTTAATTGTATTGTAGAAAGATTTTGGTGAGCGGTGGTCGAACTATGGGTTCAACTATCAGGCTGTCATTCAGTGAAATGCCTGTAGAAGGCTTAGCAGAGTAGTCTAAGACGACTCTCAACTTAGTCGTTGTGCTGCTTTCCTTAAGTACTCCATGGTGTGGAATAAAATATTTATAGGAGTTGGTACTTGGATCCAGTCCTTCCATGTGACCAAGCTGCAGATATTCGGCCATGAATGCTTTGTACATCTTTGCGGATTTATCGTTGCGTTCAAATTTTCTCTCCATTGCCTTTAGACGGTTTAATGCTGAATTATAAGACGTTCACAGCATGTTTCCAGGTTGCTTGAAAGGTAAATTGACAATAAACTTGTTATCTTCGGTCCTTTTTACGGTTGTTTTAAATAATTCCTCGCACCTTTGCTCTTCAGGTGTTCTTCTTGTGACCTTTGGCAATTCTTATATTTCCCAGAATTTTCGGAGCGAATTGATGATATATAAAAAGATGTTAAAATTATCTATATCGTTGGTTATTTGATTAACTTTTACGCTTCAGCCAGCCACAACCCAACCAAACACAGTACTAACTGCTGTCAGTCCGCTTTCTATAGAATCAAATTCTTTTATTCCAGTACTTTGAAAAAGATATCTAGTCCGCTTAGTAGATCTACGAAACCTCGCTTATTAAATTTTGGTTCGGCTAACTAACTCCAATCCATCTAAAGATTTTATTCTTTGGCACATGCCTCCAATATAAATGATGATGAGATGCTGAATCTAATAGCACCCGGTAGATATCAAATTTGTCAGCATTGTCTCTAACTTTGACCAATGCTTTTGGTAGTATGGTGTGAGAATTTGGAGAAATTGTAATGTAGCTTTTTGGTTTCGGGAACGTGGCTGGATCTTCCTTCTTCTGTTGTTGTTGGAATTTCTACCTTTTGAACTTTAGTGTTAATCTCAATATTAAATTTCGTTTTTTTCCTTCGTCTGATGATCCATGCAAAGATGTCTGATGCCTCCTCTGGCAGTATTGACATCTGCCTTTGGATCTGCAATCATGAACTCGGTGTCCTCCATATAAGCAGCTGCAGCATCTGTTGCTTGTTTATACTGGTTCCGATCTTTGTGCTGATGACATATTTTTGTAAGTCTGGCATTCAAATATTTGGTATTCGCTTAATTTGTATATTGGACACTTGCTGGAAAAATTCAGATATAAAAAAAATTATGAATCGTATGGGCGCGTATTTTCTGCTTGGAATTTTTATCTTGGTTTTGTCTTGTCTGGATTTTGTCTTGTCTCGATTTTATTGTGTCTGGATTATGACTTTCGTAATTTTGTCAATCGAGATTCTGTCTTTCGGGATTTTGTGGTACACACCAACAAAACAAAACAAACCAAGAAATATCAAACCGGCAAATTGCCGAAAACCAAAAGTGAATGGACGAGACAATTCTTGAATTGTCCACAAATGTTCATGGTGAAACAGAAAAATTTCGGACGGAATTGCAAACAGAAATTCAACATGTTAAAACTGAATTTAAGGCGGAGGTTCAACAGGTGGAACATAAATTACAAGCTGAGTTTCAAACAGAGTTTCAACGTCTCGAGAAAGAGTTAACTGGTGTCAAAGCAAGGGAAACAACAACGCAAGTCGTTCAGACCCCGTTCACTTGGTCAAGCTAAAACCACCAACATTCGACGGAACAACATCTATCGTCATTTCCAAATTTCAATTTGAAACAGCTGCCAATTAGAATCATTGGAACGACGAACATCGTGTCGCAGCATTAATGATGGCCCTTAAAGGCGAAGCAGCAGAGGCTTTATAAACTATTCCGGAACAAGACGCTGGATTGGAAGTACGGCAGTGACAACCTATCCTATCGCAAGGAATTGAAAAGCCGCTGAAAGGCTTAAAATTGACGCATTCATTGATGACATTCGAGGTGTAGAGACACGCAAGGCAGTCACCTAAAGCAACCTTCGTGTAAACCATCGCCTGTGCGTTGACGATTGAGACTGCACAAGCCATAACCAAACCGTCAATGGAAATACGCTGAGTAGAAATTGGTACCAGCATAAAAAACGAGCAGTCAGCACCAAGGAGTGGCAAAATTCGGTGTTAGACATGCGATAAGGTAGGTCACATCTCGCGGGATTGCTGGAAAATAAGAGCGAAACGAGTAAGACCACCATCTCCTACTCCTACACAGCGACGACCAAGTGAAGAGTAGTGGCCAAGCAAGAGGGCCAAATGGCGGAGGATCGTTAAACTACAAAGAGTCAGCTTAAAGGGGCAGAAGCTAACTCCCACTTCCGCCTCCTCACTTCCGCTTAACGATCAAAGGCGACATTGATGGCATGGACTGCATCATTACCCTGGATACTGAAGCAAATCGCACGATTGTCCGTAAAGATCTGATCTGTGGAGGTATACAACCAGCTAATGGATTGAAGTTATACAAACGACAACTGGAGATAGTTAAAAAAAAAAAGGCAAAAAGATCGTAAAAATTCTGGAGAACTCTTTTCAAACACGAAGTGCTGATTGCAGATATTGTGGATGAACTCATTTTGGGGAAGGACTTCATGAGGGCAAATAGCTTCGTGGTGGATGTCAATCTAGCAGTACAGGAGCAACTACCAGGATATTATTGATTATCGGGAGAAGGTGCCATCGAACTTGGAGACCATCGTGTAGGGAAGATTGGAGGGAGGTTCTTGTGGAAGCAAATGAAGAGGAGAGGGGAGCCAAGGAAATTATAATCGGAGAAGCCATAGCTAAACAAGAAAACGACATTAGAGTACCAATTAGGGCTCTAAATCTCTCGGATAAGACAAAAACGATCAAGAAAGGAACAGTCATCGGCAAATGCGATGAGATATCAACAATAGTAAAATGTGAGCAAAAAAGTCCGATTGGAAAGGCCGACAAGAAATGGAAGAACAACTAATGCAAAAATGGACCGAAAATCTTACCGTAGAACAGAAAAATTCTGCACATCAACTACTCAAACGGTACATATTCATATTCTGCAGCACATCGGATAATAACGGAAGGACTTCAATGGTAAAGCACCGAATTGATAGAGGAACAGAGATGCCGATTCGTCAACCACACAGAGCGTTACCATTGGCAAAACAAGAAGAAGTCAATCGGATGGTAACAGATATGCAGGCGGCAGGAGTAATCAAACCATCTAACTGCCAAGGATCGTTGACACGCTAGACACATTATCAGTTTCTCGAATATTTACCACAAGTTAAGCCCAAAGAAGTGTATGCTATTCAGAACGGAAGTAAAATATTTGGGTCATCTGGTAACGACCTATGAAATTCACACCGATTGGCCAATACCTAACAATTTGAACGTAATAACGATTTACGCAGCTTTCTGGGATTATGCACCTATTATAGACGCTTCGTGCTAGGATTCGCCAACATCGCAAAGAGTTTACACGGGTTAACCAGGAAGAAGCATTCGAGGAACTAAGACAATTATGTGTCGCGCCAATTCTCGCATACATAATGACGGTATAAGAGGATTGTTGTTACAAGAAACTAATTGCCAAGAACGAGTCATTGCGTACTACTCCGAAACATTATCAAAACCGGAGCATAATTATTGCGTGGCACGGAAAAATGGTTGGATATAGTAGAATGCGTTAAGCATTTCCATAAGTACTGTTATGGCCAAAAGTTTCATTTACGGACGGATCACGGCGCTTTATGGTGGCTGTAGCTATTAAAGAATCTAGAGGGACAGGTAGCACGCTGGATCGAACGTCTTCAAAGCTACGATTTCTAGATCGGACATCGAAAGAGAAGCGTACACGGAAATGCCGACGCATTATCAAGACGACCATACCCTGTAGAATGCAAGCATTGTAGTCACGTTGAATCAAAGGAAGGCATCATTGATGTTACGCTTACGCAAGAACTGCCTTGGGAGGAGTGGATTGACGAAATGATCAGGAAGGAGCAATTAGATGATACGGATTTGTCGGTTATCATTGAATGGAAGGAAAACAACACCGCCCCACTTGGAGCGAGATCGTGGATAAAACTCCCATTGTCAAGGGTTATTGGGCTCAATGGGATAGTCCCCGAATAGAGAATGGGTGTTTAAAACGAATGTGGGAAAGCACGGATGGCAAAGTGAAGCAATTGTTGCTGGTGTTACCACCTATGATAGAGTAGAATAAGTAAACTCGAATTAGAATATTACTTTTTGGTAAGCGATAAAGTGAAGATTAAAAATGTGATTTATAAAGTGTTTCAGAGTGAAATAAAAGTTATAAGTGAGTAGTAGAATTGTGCAAAAATAATAAAAAGTGATTTTGTGACTTTTTGTTAATAAATTGTGTTGTGTTAATTTTTGGTGTTAATAAATAAATCGTTGGTGATTAATTGAAGTGTTGTATTTTTTTATTCACATTCCAGTGATCCAAACCTTCATTGATGATACCGAATGATACCGAATTAGTGACATCATAAGTAACTAGTTCAAGTAATTACAATAGAATTATAAAACAAGTATTTTTAGCTTAGGCCATAGAATAGAAAAGACCACCAGCAATTGCTATTAACTATCTCCAACACCTGCAGCGTAAAGTAGTCTTGTTACCGATAGGGTAACTATAGTACCAACGGATGTCGTACGGAACTTCGCTTTTGTAGTTTAAGGAACGCGTAAATTTTTTTGTACTCTTTCAACGGTGAGTTTATGACATTCATATACAGGATTCCATATGGTGGTTAAATATTCAAGGTTGCTACGAACCAGTCCATTAAATATTGATATAAATGATGAAGGATTATTGAAATCACTACAAGTCCTCATCATAAAGCCAAGGATTTTTAATGTTTTGTTGGTGATGTGCTAGATATGGATATTAAATTTAAATTTATTGTCAACAATAACTCCTAAATCTTTCACTTGATGTATTGAAATAAGGGGAGCATTGCTTCAAGAGTAGCCAAATCCAAAAGAAACTCTTGAAACTCTCCAAAAGATGCCTCTTCCGACTGAACCATTACCTCCACCACTGTGTCCGGCGTTACTTCTCCCACTAATGAAGTGAGAAGCCTCCATTCCTTCAATATCCCATTGCACCTGAAGAAAGTGTGACACACATCGTGCCGCTCCTCCGGGCAGTACAAACACTGAGGGGACCTCAGCTTTCCCATCCTGTGAAGGTAGGCTCTGAAGTACCCATGCCCCGTCAAAAACTGCCACATGAAAAAATTTACCTCACCATGCTGTCTGTTAATCCATGGGCGAAGGACCCTAATCAGTCTGACTGTCCATCATCCTTTATCCGTCGTCTCCCATCTACGCTGCCATGCCTCCATGGTCTCGACCCTAGCTCTGGTTGCAGCCTCCTTCCTCCCTGTATCCGCGCTCCGCAGATATATCTCCCGCCGCTCCTGTGCCATCAAGTCGATTGGTATTACTCCGGCAACAGCCAAAGCAGCAACATCGGATATCTTCCTATAAGCGCACGCCGTTCTCAGTGCCCCTTTCCTCTGAGTCGATAGCATTCGCGTCTGATACTTTTGATGGGTCATAGCGCCAGCCCAAAGCCCTGCCCCTTATAAGAGGATCGACTGCATCACTGGCATAAGGACGTTTCGCCTACTACAACGTGGTCCCTCCACATTGGCCATCAGTCTGCCAAAGACGTAGTAACTACTGCCGCCCGCTCACAGACCTTTCGGATGTGCTCCCCATACCTTAGACGATTATCCAGTGTGACTCCCAGGTATCTTGCTGCTCCACTCGTGTGAATCACCTCCGTACCCATCGTCATGGGAATAATAATGGGCATCCTGCTCTTGGTAAGCATGCCCATCTCTGTCTTAGCGATTGCCAATTTCACTCGTGACTTTCCATCCAGGCGTTATTTCTCCTCATCACCTAGTTGATCCTAAACTGGGCCAGCTCAGCACCTCTAGTCGTTATTACCACGGCGATGTCGTCCGCATTACCCACCAAGTATACATCGTCCGGCATTTCAAGCCGGAGCAAGCCATCGTACAGTACGTTCCACAGATCTGGACCAAGAATCGAACCCTGTGCCACTGCGGCTGTAATCTCTTTCCTTTCAACCTTGCCGTCTCATACAATAATCTCCTATCCCTCAGGTAGTCATACATCACCATCCCACCTCGCTGAGTTAAAGGCGTTCCTAACGTCAAGAGTAACGAGGAAAACCATTGGTCTCGCCTGGTGGCTCGCTCTCTCCGCCCGAGCAACCACGCTGGTTACCTCCATAATGGCATTGATGGATGAGTGACCTTTCCGGAAGCCATGCTGCCTTGTAGAAAGACAACCCGCAGCTCTTATGCCTGCGTCCAGCCTTATCTTCAGCAGTTTCTCCATCGTGTCAAGCATAGAAAGAGTCCTATAATTCGACGGAGAGTCAGGATTCTCTCCCTTACCTTTCTCGATCAACGCGAGTCTGGTCACTTTCCAGCGTGTAGGGAATACTCCTGCTACTAGGCAAATATTATATAATTTGAGCAATAGCTGTGGGAAACCCCCGGCCACCACGTTCAATACCTCCCCGGGAATCCCTTCTTGTTTTCTAAGGATGCCACCGCACCGGCCAGCTCCTCCTCCGTGAATGCGGGGACAATACCAACCTGCTCTGGAGTATTCTCTTCTGCCCTCAAGGCGTAAGTTGGGAACAGTGTATTGACGATGTTTCGCATCACTACTGCATCCATCGAGTTGCATAAGTTCATGGAACCCAGTCTGCCCGTGACCAACTTGTAGCCTTTGTCCCATGGGTCAACATCCACTTCATGGCAAATATCCTGCTACCATCGAACCTTACTAGCCCGTATGGCAATAACAAGCTCTTTCTTTGCCACCCTATACTGGTCTGATCTGCTTACTGCATCACTTCTATTTTTTGCTCGTTGAGCCCTTCGCCTAAGTTTTAGGGCGTTCCTCCTAAGTTCCGCAATTTCGTCCGTCCACCAATAGGCCCTGCCGTCTTCTGCTCCACTGTTTTCTCCGAGGCATTACTCGTATTCCAGCCACCTGAATCCTGGATTCTCATTTGCTGCGCCGGTCTATCATCGAGCACCATAAAGGTGATGTGATTATGATCACTACCCGTGTAGTCCTCCATCACTCTCCAGTTCACCACATTACATGCCAGCCTTAACGACACTAATGATATGTCGGGAATGGAATTTCCGAAGCCGGGCTTTCGATATGTCGGGTCTGAGCCCCTGTTCAATACGATCAGGTCTAGTCTCGATGCCATCTCCATCGCTAGCTTGCCTCTGTTGTCCTGCTGCGGCATACCCCATTCCAGTGCGCGCGCATTGAAGTCGCCGGCTACCACCAACTCCCCCGCTATATCGCGAATTGCGTCCTCAAGTTCGTTCAACATAGAGCACATAGCGACTCACTAAGGCTATTAAGTTCAGAAAGAAGCAGCTACTAATTTTGATTATAAATACTTGATATAGTTACCCTATCGGGCACAAGGCTACTTTGCGCTGCAGATGTTGGAGTCTAAGATTTTTATGTTAATTTTAATGACATCTGATGATTACTAATTAACGCAATTACCATAAGAACATTTAGCACCACCGACGATCAATTTGTTCCCATTTTAACATATGACAGTTTCAAAAAGAACTTGAAGAGAAATTTTTGAAATTTTTCATTTAGCTAATTTCAAGAAAAAAAATAAGTACGGGATACCTAAGAAAAGAATTCAAGCTTTTTAACATTCATGTTTGCATCTACATCAATTGCTCACTTACACAACAATTATCACTTGAATTTTTTTCTCCTAAATGTAGCAGTAGGTATATGTATATAATATATATAGTACTTGGCCATGAAGTAATTAAAATTTCATTCCAAAATTGTCTTTAAAAAATAAAATACGGAATACCGGTATTACAATTTTGGCGATAGGCTGACACAGAACCTGATTATGATTACGTTTGACATATTAGAAGACCTTTATAGTCTTTCCATAACGTTACGAAATATTCATGCAAATAAAATAATTTTTTAACATTATTGCCGAGCTGTAAGTGTTATGTTATAATGTATGGCATTGAGTGTAACAAAGTCGATAAACTCAATTGAAAATTACTGTGCACCACATTAAAAACTGCTCAATAATAATTAAATCGTAAAAAATAATGATAAATTTAACGATATATTTTTTATCACACTTCCATTTTGTAATGAAACCAGCATAAAGAAGATCAACATACAACATAATCATTGAAACGCACATAAACGTAAAAAATAATTACGACTAGGTAGAAAAGTAAGTATACAATGTATGTATGGTATATAAATAATAAAAATGGCGAATAAATGTCGATGATCGATCATAAATCAAATTGCATCGCGTATGTACTATATGTATACGTTTAACCAATGTTGTATATAAAAAGGAGACCGAATTACTCGTCTCCGTATTTATAATGCATAAATGCGATCGGTGATCAATGATCATCATCATCTTTATTATATACATAATATTTGATGATCATTTAAATTCTTGATCGAATATTTTGTATTGCACAAAATATTTAATGTGATCGAGAGAATATTTTTTTTTGTTGCAGAATTTGATTATTTCTTGCTGCGCCGCGTATATTAATTAAAAACTTGAGATCACGATCTTAAGAATTCAACCTGCGCTCTTTTTTTTTTTTTTGTTTTGTTTTTGTTTCAAATATTCTCTTATTGATTTAATTATTTATGTATTGTTTATTTAAATTTAATCACGTAGTGCCATAAGGAAAATATGTTTTATGTTTTTATTGATCAGCTTATATATTGAGATACCAGTTTGTCTTATATTACCGGTTTTTTTGTAATAATGTATACGTAATAAACGGACACAATAATAACTTGTATAAGTGTATGACAATTTTCAAAAACGGTCGTTTCACACCTAAAAAAGATCAACGATTCAAAGTTCAAATCAAAATTACATAGTAGTATGTATGTATATCACGCAATTTGCAAAACATTAAAAAAATTTACAACCCCCGTTGCGATTATGTTGTTTGCGTATTCCCCTGGATAAAATCGAGCATATACATAATAGTATATGGACAAGACCGGTGCGGAAGGCAGAGCAAAAAATTAGGAAAATTGATAAATGATTGTTCGAAAAGATTTATTTAAACCTCGAGGAAATTTTTATTTTCTTGTTTTGTTGTTGCTGCTGTTGTGTACCCCCTCAGGATTTATCAATATTTCTTGTGTGCGGTTGGTGGTTGTCCCTTTTCATTTTAATTTTGTTGTTGTGTTTTTTTTTCCTTTTAAATTTAAGGGATATAACAATTTTTGTGTTTTTTTTTTGGTATTTTAAATTTTTGATTGAGTTCATATTTTGCTGGCTGCTTCTTTTATGATGGGAGGAAGAAAAACAAAAATGGGAAAATTATGTGGTTTTTCCAATTTATTATTGAAGAGAACCCAAGTCGAGCAGCTCAAATGGAATTTTTATTAAGTTTAAATTTTTTTTTTTTTATTTATATTTTCTATGGGAAAATTTAGTCAATTTTCTTTTTTCGATCGAATGTGTTTTGTGTGTGTGGTGGTGCTGGTTTTAACCTGGGATGTGGGAGTGAAGTAGATTTTTTTTTGTATTGGATTTTCAAGTAAAGTGATTGATGAATGAGTTTTTGATTAACTTTTTGTATATACTTTGGTTGGATTTAGCTGGGAGATTTGCACCCTTATACAATCAGTGTTTATGAGCTGTTTTTTATAAGAAAATGGTAAATTAGCTAAAACCTTGTAATATTTTACAAAAATTTTCATTTTTCACAAATATCAAAATACACTTGGTGCCAAGGAGATGTGTAGCCGAGAAAATAAGTAATATTATTCTAGCAGATTATTATTATTTTTACATCTTGATACTGTTTCTAGAAAATTCGTTTTGAATAGTTCTAAACTTAAGAAAACGTGAACGGATCTTGTTCAGCACAAATAGAATCTCCTAAAATTTTAAAACACCCTTGTATTGTAGACGTGATGCATCAGAGCCTTCTAGAGTATAGAGCCATAATCATTATGACGTATTTTTTAGAAGCTTTTTTAGTGGTATAACTTTTCACTAATTTCCATAGGAATCCATAGTAAAAATGGTGTTTTTTAGCTTTAAGTTTTTCATTGAAAAAAGCAAAAATGTTACAAAATTTTTATACAAAAGTGTTCTACATATCTTTAGCAGCAATATTCAAGAAGGCTATATTGGTATTAAGTAAATATTAATTGCAGAAATATTAAAATTAAATTATTTCTAAAATATATTTTTCGAACTTTCATTTTGAAAAATACATCAAAGTTGGCTCTGACGAATTAAAATAATACTTGCTACATTTATCTTTACTTTTACTAGTGTACGTTAGATGTCTCAGGTTTATACAGAAAAATACGAAAAAAAATTGTTTAATCACAAAATTATCACACGCTCTTAATATTTTGAGAATTTGTTTTGCTTTTCCTACAATTTTTGAGCTTAAAATTCCCTCAGGTGGCAATTTTTGCTACGATTTTTAAAAAATTTGTACTGCCATCTATGTAATGTATATTGACTTAATGCATACAATTTGTAGTAAGCTTTTCTTTTTATTTGACCAGAATGCTGTTCTTATGAACTTTTTTTTATATTTTGGTTTAAATAAATCAATTATTACAAGAAAATGAAAACGATTTACTTAAACGACATTTATATATGTTGAAATTCAAACATTTATGAAAATATTTCAGAAATCATAATTAAGAATTTGTAACGTTTTCATTGACAAATTTGTCTTAAGAAAATATGTGATTTCCCATATGTTTTATGTGTTTTACTATGGAAATTTTGATTTTTTCGTCGTTTCTAATTCCCTTAAAAAGGCTTCGTTTTTTAGATTATGGCTTGTATAATCAAGGTTGCTTTGGATGCATCCCTTAGTGGACAAATTGACTCTATTTATTCATTTAGCTTATCTGAAATTAAAATAGAATGTTTAATCAATTTTTTAATAATTCGTAATGCACAACTTAAATTGTATGTACTAACTTGTTGTACAAATGTCAACGTCACGTTTAGTTAGAAATGTTAACTTAGGCGAATTCAAATACTCAGTAGAAATCGTTTGGAATTGTGATCCATGCGACATCTCGATTATGACAATTGATCTTTATTTGAAAAGGTTTTTGTTGTCATCACGGCATCAAAACCTAACACAACTAAAATCAATCTTTTGTATACAAACAAAAATAACAAAATAAAAGCCATTTTCTGTACATTTTATAACATTGTTCAAATTTAGCGTATTTTTTATAAATTAGCAACACAATAACAGTCCGGCCTCATCAGGGGATTTTGAAGATAGAGCCCAAACAAAAAAAACATACGTGAGAAATTTGCAGGAACTACTTTGCTTTTGATCGTAGGTCCACGTTATTAAAGCTAAGTAGCCATTTTTTATTTTATTTAAGAATCTCATGTATAAAGTGCAAATTCAACTTAACGTAGATAGTGCAATTTATTGTGTGATTTCCAAATCGAGCTCAATTTCTTCTAATCATAGTAATCAGCTGGAGTCGTAGTCATGGTAATCGTTGCTCAGTTATCGTGGACAGCGCAATTTATACTGTTAACATTTACAAATCGAGCTGAATTTAGTCTTGTAAATTGTTGCTCAGTTATCGTGAATAGTGCAATTCACTGTGCAATTTATTGCATTAAAATTTACAAATTGAGCTCAATTTAATCTACTCAAAGTAATCAGTTGGAGTCGAAATCTTGTAATTTGGTGCTTGGTTATCGTAAATAGTACAATTTACTGTGTTAAAATTTACAAATCGAACTCAAGTTAATCAAATCACAGTAATCAGTTGGATCGTAGTCTTAAAATTTGTAGTTGAGTTATCGTGGATAGTGCAATTTATCGTGTTAAAATTTATAAATTGAGCTCAATTAAATCTAACCATAGTAATCATAGTTGGAGTCGTAATCGTGGTAATCGTTGCTCAGTTATCGTGGACAGCGCAATTTATACTGTTAGCATTTACAAATCGAGCTGAATTTAATTTAATCATAGTAGTCAATTGGAGTCTTACTCCTGCAAATTGTTATCATGGAAATTATCTTGAAAATTACAATTCATTTTGACTGAATTTTGAGAGAACTGTTTCTGTCATGAAAGGCTTAAGTCACGTCAACGCAGAAACTACTAACGAAACAGCCTCAATTTAAGTTCAGCCAAGAATAAATCCAACCATCCAAGTAAACTTCTTCATCCTGAATCTTGTTACTTCAAAGCTACCCTAACTATGAACCTAATATTGTACAGCTGAATGATTGTGAGCAAATAGAGCTGTAGCTAGTAGATTCAGACTTTCACAAATCGAATGAAGTGGATATTCTCATAAGTGTCGATCATTTTTTCAACATAGTAATTGACGGACATTCAAAATGAGATCACAATTCTCATGTTCTGTAAAATACTGTTTTTGGGTGGGTTGTGACTGTCACAGTTAATCACAAAGCGGACAAAGAAAATTGGATAATGGGTCCACAATAAACATAACTGATCATAGTATTGATACTATCCTAAGAAAATTTTGTTAAATCGAATCTATGCCTAATGAAAAAAAGATCTGTCTCCTTAGGAAGAAACATGCTACGTATAAAAACCTTTGTAGAAAACATAACTTAGTCTGGAATTTGGACTCCCCTTCATGATATTGCCAATGTCATTAGATAAAACATTTAACCTAGCTGTCCAGAGGTTGCTGGTAATGAAGTATCTGTTCACACGAGATAAGGAGCTTCATGAGCTTTAGAAAAGGTTTATTGCAGAATACAAAAGTACCGGAACATATGACAGAATTTCCACCAATAGAGTTAGTTAAGGACTGCGGCTTCTTTCTACGTCATCACGGAGTTTTTAAGCAAGATAGCTCAACTATGAAGCTTACAGTGGTTTTTGATGGTTCATCTAAAACAACCTCAGGTATATTGTTAAATGGTTGCGTAGCTGTCGGCCTAACTATACAAGCAACCCTGTACGTAATTTTATTGCATTTCAAAGAGCACAGATTTACTTTTTCTGCATGACGATTAAAATTTCCACAAAAAGTATTTGGCGAGAAAACCCATCAGCATCTCTCAAATACTTCAAACTACGAATGGTGACATACATATATGTACTATCATCAGCTCCATCCTTAGTCACGCGAGTAATTCAACAAAATGCACCAAATATAGTATACCTTCAGCCGCTTGCATCTAAAACTATCGAAGACAATTTATTTGTCGACGACCTTATGGCGGGGGAAATACAATTCTGACCCACAGGATTATGACGTTATACGGGTTAAAATTACGAAAGTGGGTATAAAATTCTCAAGTGATACTAGCAGATGCACCTCTAAATGATCGAGCACAAAAAATGAAGGAATTCGAAGAGAAATTGGACCAAGCAGTTAAAATTTTGAGAATCCAATATGATAATGGCGAAGCCGAAGAAGAATTTCATTTCCTAGTAAAATTCTAAAAAAGTCGGAAAATAAGTGCATAGCTACTTATTTGGTTTGGTTTCATAGAATGGTGAAAGAAGCTCTAACTTGAAAAAGCTTTTATGAACAAAGATTTATTATTCCCAGGCAATTTAGTAAACTTCCATAAAAATCATTGGCATTATTTATTGATAGAAATTGTAGTACCTAAGCTTGATCCAGATACTGTAACGAAATAGGAGGATAAACAACCGGTAAATATACTACATACTGCTGCAAAATTACTGGCTTTACTTAATCAACGTCTTCATTCATTAGAAGAACGAACAATACACAACATCACAACAACAATAGGATCCCAAAGTACCAGATTCCAAACCTAACCCTTTCCAGCTCGTCTTGGTCCAAGATGTAAAAACTTCAAAACGGAAATAACTAGAATTGGAGCTTTTTCAATATCCTACTTTTCCAACCTACAATTGGGGTAAATTACAAGTTAATGGGCGTGTCCGTAAAACATACGGCTATCGGATACAGAATTTTCAATACCGCAACATATAGATCTTCTAATAGGGACAGATCGTTAGTATTCTCTATAAGCTGCCTGCCAAATCCATCTGGGTTCAGATATGCCTATCTTACAAAACACCTTGCAAGGCCGGGTCGATTAGTTGGATAAACCGCAAATTATTCCTCATCACCATAAAACTACCATATAAGCTAAAAGCTAGCAATAGAAGAAACCAGTCTAAATGAGTAACTCCGAATTTTTTTTTGAAATAAGATAGAACGTCCAGCGATGTCCAGGAAAGAAAAGTATGTGGAGGATCATTTTGAAAAACACTATGCGAGCACTGGCGCAGGGGAATTTATTGTGAAGCTTCTAATGTTTCAACCGACCTCTGTGTTAGGTAACTCCCAAGACATAACTCGTCGAAGGTTCAATAGCCTGGAACATCGTCTAACCAATAATGATAATCTGAAAAAGGCCTATCAAGAAACCCTTGTAGAACATGTAAATTTATTCTTATACCGCATCATTGCGTGTTAAAACCGGTTAGCTCCACGACCAAAATGACGATTATTTTTGACGCTTCGGCGAAAAATGATTCCAGAAAGGATTCAAACGACATACTTATAATGGGACCTGTATTTCAACAAGACTTGTTCTCTGTTTCGACTATTTCGATACAACTCCAGTTTTATTTAGCCTTCCTGTAGTAAAGCTGGGTGACCTACAAGCGACTTTCTATTCCCAGCAACTCGTACGAGTGAAATCAAAACGGTAGACGAGGCACGGGTAGGAATATATGGGAGTGGGACTGCCCTCTTGAGTCCCAATGCTACCGCTTTTCTAGCAGAAGTAAACGATATAGTAAACATCTATGAGGGAGAGCAATGACCCCATGTAGTATGTATTACACACCGGCCGGCAGTATTATCAGATTCATTAAGAGCCTGAATATTCACTGGACGGATAATTAAGCTGGGCCTGGAGCACAAAAGATCTTTCATGGTCCTACAACACTAATTCTAATTCTAGGTGCAAACTCTTCATTATACGAGCTGTACCAGTTATTGAGTTATTGTGGAGATGAATCCAGTATTTAAGCAAGTGGAGGCTGTATTAAATTTGCAATTATTAACCCCGCTATCTTCGGACCAGAACGATATTGAGGCAATTACTCCGGGCTAAAACAATGTTAGAGCCAAATATTGAAAAATAATAGGTGCCATATTTAAAACGGTGGCGCCATGTTAACCAATTACATCAGCGGGTCTGGTTGCGTTGGACTAATGACTACCTCTTAGGAATGCAACATCGAAAAAACTCGTTCTTGTTAACTTATGTTGGAGGCTACCCTTTAACAAATTAAACACGGGTCAAATAAAGTGGTTGGTACAGCAATTTTTTATTTAATCATTTTCTACAATTGGTCGTAATCTTGGAAAAACCCAAGATAACACATCAAAAAAAAATAAGCTTTTAATAATAAAAAACAGCTTTCAAATTAACTGGTTGAGCTTCCCATGTTTACAAATGTAATTACATTTTGAAAATTTCGTTGAAATTTTAAAATTTTTGCAACTCACTAGAATCACAAACAAATACATACTTGTTTTTTATAAAAGCTCTTACATCTAAAAGCTAATCTGAAACGTTATGTAAACCTTAAGATAAAAACATAACTGTGAATTCTCAAAATTTCTTCATCTCAATAAATAATTTTGAAACCAGACCATTAAAGCTTTCTTATTTGAAATAATTAAAATTTGGTAGCATACTGAAAGCTCCAGTAGTTTATCGTTTGTGTCCTACAATATATTCCTCATTTTCATCAAATATTTAGATATGTAATAGCAAAGCTTTATTTACTATAAAATTAACTTTAAAATTAATAAAGCTTTTCACTTAATAATAGAAGTGAAATGGTGCAAATAAAATTGTTATTGAAACCAAAACCAAATTTCAATGCCTTTCAAATTGAATGTATTTCTTAGCTTATCAAACGCTCTCAAACTTTTTTTTCTTTGGTAAATATAAACAAATTAAAATAAGCTGTATACCGTCAGTCACCCAATTTAACTTTTCCTCTCAATCCAACTTGTTCCCAACAAGGCGATAATCAAGGAAATATCCTTCATAGTAGATGTGTCGTTATTGAGGGTCTTTGGAAATTGTTAAGAAAATGTTCCCTCCAGAGTAAGGTTGCTTGGCACCACATGGTTCAAATTTCATGGATCTCATTTATGACAATTTATGTTTTAATTCAGAATTCATAAGCCGACCTATTTTTCATAGCTGTACTTTAATGGTGATAAAAACAATGGACGGTTCTCTATGGAAAACGGATCTATTTTTTACATCCTAGATTCCAAACCGTAAAAGAGTTGAGAGTTCCTGGAGAGTCATAAAAGATTACATCGCTAGAAACAAACAAACATTGTCATTGATTGATTCAAGCGATTTGAATATTATCACCCGATTAAAGCAATAAAAGTGACAAAGATATATGGAGTGCCCCACTATAAGAAAACTCCAGTCCCTTGGGCTGAAGTTATTCAGATCGCTGATAGTTGAGTATATCGCGTTCAAACGGTAGCTCGTCATTCTTATTTAAGAATGGGTTGCCAATATTGAACTTCTCGAATTAGATGAGCGCAACTCCTTCACTTTTTCAGATGTCAAAGAAATTTCGTCGAACACGGCCACTGGTGTAGGAATCTTCTTATCTGATGCTCGTAGCTTAAATACTATTAAAAACTTATAAGACTCTCTTTACAGTTAACTTTACGACACCCACGAATCCGATAATTTTTTCCTTACAACAACCACTTGTAAATTTGTTCTATAGATGATACTGTAATTTGGACCACAGCGTCTCCAGCGAAATTTCGGCAAACGAAGTTTTATAAAATTTTTAATTGAAACATGAATAAAATTCTCAATAATTACTTTGCAAAAATGGTTCACACTCGTAAATAAGTTGAAATTAGTCAGCTTCATTTCATGAAAGCTTGCAACCATTTTGAAAAATATTGATGAGAAAATAAAAGCCTCAACAATTTTTTTTTACACGATAAGCTAGGGAATAAATGTTTAAAATTTCGTTTTTCGGATTAAAAAAAACAACGATTCGATAAAATGTATAAATCAAAAGCTTACATTGTAATTACGATAAGATTAACCGTGATGTATAGATTTTTTGAAGCCCACACATACGATATGGCAGCTTTATTAACTTATTCTTCATTCAAAAGTTTTTCTGATAAAAAATGAAAAAGGAAAGATAAAACAAGTTTTTAAAAGCTGTGAAACCTCCCAAATAAAATTTTGATAAGGGTGGAAGTGATGCAGAACGTCGAAAATAAAAATAATAAAAATTTAATTTCTTAGAAGCTTAATATTACAATATGACTTTCATATTTGAAATATACAGTAAATGGAAATAGAAGTTTTCTTTAAACAACGCACTGACGTTATGTAAGTAGTAAAATATTACTTACGATCAAAATGGCAAAATCACAAACATAAAAGCTTTACAAAATAGCATAAAATTCAGATCCGTTAAAAATTTACGTGGAGGAAGGTTTTTGTCCATAAAACGGCATTTTCTCTTCATTTTATTTAAAAGCTCTCAAGATCCATGTCTTCAAAGCATCACAGAAATAATGAAGCTTTCATTATTACCGCTACTTATTACTTAAGACATCTACAGGTTATTTTTTACCAGATAATCTATGAAGTTAGGGAATATATCTAAACGTCTGAATATTCGTTATACGTAACAAACGTAAAATAAAATGTCAAAATTAAAAAAGCTCATATTTAAATTTAAATACAAACAAATGATAAAAGCAAATAATGATAAAGGCTTCTAAGATCGTGGATTTCTGAAATTTATTGAATAACAAGGGGATTCATAAGAAGTAGCTTTAAGACGATTTAAGTTCATAAAAATATTTATCAAGTTCAAGAATTTTAAGTAAGTTTACAAAACTCAATAATTAAATTTTCTAAAAATACTAAAATGCAATAAATTGTTATAAAAAAAAAAATTTTGACTTAAACCGTGACGACCAAACATGATACAAACCAAAATTGAATAAAAGAGGCTTATCCTTCGATAAAAGCTTTAAAATCATTTAAATTCATATTTTGTTGATGATTTCAGAACCTACAACTATACGTATTTGTTTCAAAAACTTTAATTATTAAATTATATGTTTCGAAACTTGAAGCGTACATATCTAACGTGTGTAAAAGGAACTATAAAAATAAGAGATTTTAATTTTCAAAATGCTCACTAACAAAACACTGAAAAAAGCGAGTGTGGTACAAAATATCAAAAATTAAAATATTAAGATTCCTGTAAATTCGCTGGCAGTGAGAAACAATAATTTAATGAAGAAGCTTTCATAGTTTAGTTATTATTAAATATTAAAAGATAATTTGGAGCTTTTCACTATATCTAACAATTTGTTGAAGCATTGAATTGAAACATTTTTATTTACCAAATCATTTATTAAAGCTTTAAGTCGATTTAAAATTTACAAAAATGTTTAGGGTAATAATTCGAAATAAATCAAATGAAAATGAGATACGATTGAAAATGATTCTTCATGGAATGGGGTGAAATTATTTAGGTTAATTTTATAAAAGCCTTCTTGGATATCGCAAAATAGCTTTTGCCACCCTATTTTCATATTTGAAATGTACAGCAAAATGATATACAATCTTTACGATTAAACTGTCCCGTTAGCAAATGCCATTACCATTTTGAAGAAACCTAAATTTAAATTGAAAGCTTTAGTGAACGTTGTTTTCGACCAATTTCAAAAAATATACCTGGAGCCTTCCATTATTGCTGCTTATTATTAGTTAAACATAAAACTCACATTAAAGCTTGACGATTTTTCTTTCTTTCCCAATGAACTAGCAACCAATATGTTACTTTTCTAAATTTCAAACAAAAACGAAAGGTTTCATTTTGATACAACAGCTCTCAAATAAAATGTTGATAAAGTCGGATAAAGTGCATATTGTGGAAATTTAAGAAAATTGAAGCTTTTGTGGTATGTGTACAATAAATTACTGCACAAAAATTTGGAGAATTATGATTTATTCAAATACTTAATTAGCATAACCTTTATATTGAGAGCTTTTGAATTACAAAATAACTCAAGAAGTAGGAATTCCACTTAGTTTTAACAATCCAACATCTAACCAAAGCTTTTATTCTTGCGTTAAATAGTTAAAAGCAACAGTATATTCGGATACGCAACAATATAGCAGAAAATATATTTTTAAAATTGTTGTCTAAAAGCTTTACGATCAAGTAAACTACAAACAAAAATTGTATAACACTATGGCTCTAGTTAAAGCTTTAAAATTATTGAAAATTAAAAT
Source organism: Tipula helvola (assembly GCA_963556165.1). Classification (NCBI taxonomy): domain Eukaryota; kingdom Metazoa; phylum Arthropoda; class Insecta; order Diptera; family Tipulidae; genus Tipula; species Tipula helvola. The sequence goes on from OY744482.1 coordinate 100,936,621, forward strand.
TGGCGAATCTGAATCGAATTTTTCTTATCTGAAATAAAATGTGTAAAAAACCTAGAAATGTCAAGGTTTTGAATTTCATAAAAGCCCACTAAGAAAATTCTGATAAATTTGAATGTAGTGCAAAATGTTTAGAACTGAAGTTTAACTAAAAGCTTTTATGTTTATTGAATTATAAACCTTCCAGGATATCTGGAGCTTTCCTCTTCATCTAATTATTGTAAATACCTATGTATAGTAAAATCATTGCATTTAAAGCTTTTAATTCTACAATGCTTTTAATGTTAATAAATGAATGTATTTTCTGAAAGCTGACTCAGGCGATTTAGAAACATCAAATAACAATTTGATTATAAACTTATCAAAAACGCCCTTAATCCTGGAAGGAAATGCGAAAAGGAAAAACGAAAGCTTTTGGCCATTTTACTTTTAAGATTAAATTTTATGAGGACTAAGATCGTAGAATTTTATAAGGGAACTAAAAAAATTTCAAATTTCATATACATAAATCAGAATACCAAAAACTAGTTTTTGTTGTAAGGCAAATTTTTAAATGAAAACTTCACAAATTCTTAATTTTACAATGATATTTTGGCTTAATGTAGAAAACTAAGCTTTTATTATCTAGTTGAAGCACTCGTTAAGTTGTAAAAGTTCAATTAAGCTGTTTTTAAAAAACCTTTCTTGTTTATACTGAAAAGTTTAAAGTTGCTGAATAAGTTTCAAATTCTAAACTGTCCGGACTAGAGAATTTTACGAGCAAACAAAGTGCAAACTAAACGTCGCTTAAAACATTTTTCTTACTTTGTGAGATAAGTTCTATAGATTTCGCATCATCTAAAAGCCTATTATATATAACTCACTTAAAGCTCTAAATTACTTGGATGCAAGTTGCTGAAAGCTCATTCAGGTTATATACAAGGATAACGAAAAAAAATCACAAATTTTTTCTACGAATTTCTATGGGGAACAGTGAAAGTTATACTACTGAAAAATTCGCTAAAAAACTGTAAAAATTTGTCTGATGAAAAACAATAAAATAAATATTTTCGGTTTTGAAAATCAAAGCTTCGGAATTAAAATATGTAACATAGCTGTTTTTACACTTTTTATTTCTAGTTTTTCAAATAATAAAAGCTCACCAACAAAACACTGATAAAATAATGGTAAAATTTAAGATGAACGGTAAAATCTGCCAGTAGAAAACTAAAATTTATTTGAACTGCTTTCTTGGTGAATACATTATAAAATTTTGCAAGATAATTTGGAGCTTTTATCTAATATTCTTATAATGGTAATTTAATCAAATGTGTATCCAGTAAATTTTTATTTTAAAAATCAGTCATTAAATTCTAAAATGCCAATTAAATATTTTTAACAAAGCTTTTATTTTTGTACTGAAAAATTTAAAGCCACTGTGTGTATATTGAAGTTTCTGGACTACAAACCAAACTTTACGAGCAAACAAGTTACCAACCAAAATTGCATATTTCGCTTAAAGATTTTTATGTATCATATAAAAGCGAATTACTAATAAGTAGTTTAAAGCTCTAAAAAATTTAAGAGCTAATGAAATACAATAGATTATCGTTCTCAAAGCTCATCCAGGTGGGATGTATAAGAGTAATAAAAAATGATCACGTTTTTACAAAATTAAAGATTTAAAATAGTGGATTTTAAAAGTCCAAGTGTTTAATTTTGTAAAAGCTCACCAACAAAAAATTGTTCAGATAGTGCAGAATGTTAGCAAACCACAAATTTCAGATGTAAGTGAAAATAGTCTGACAATGAGAAACTGAAATTTAATTGAAAAGTTATTTTGGTGAATAAATTACAAAAGTTTGCAAACAATTTGAAGCTTTTCACTTTATCTAATAATTTGAAAGATGTAATTTAACGAAATGTAAAAAGGTTGGATTAAAAGCTTTAAATTAAAAAAAAACGTTCTATTACTAATAAAGCTTTATAAAAAAAGCTTTTAGTTTTGCACTAAAAAATTTAAAGCCACAATATTATGTGCAGTTAATGAATATCAAATCATGGAGTGAATATTAAATTCTAAAGTTTTTGGAGTAGACAGCTTTACGACCAAACAAGATACAAATCAAAAAGCTACAACTAAATACTTAATTAGGGAAATAAATTTTAGGTGCTAGATTAAAATGTGTTGCCCCAACATTAATGGAAGCAAGGCCTTATATATACAGGCCTGATTGTACACGAAAAAATATTCAATGAGCTTTCGATATGGGTACTCATTTGTCTATTTTATATGGAAAATGCATATTTTGAGTGATAAAATCATGATATAAAATATGAGTAATTTTAATGTTTGTTGAATTTAAAAAATTACTTGTATTTTAAACCATTTGTCATTTTAATTTCGATGAATGAATCAACCTCGAAATTAATAAAATAATTAAATAAAAATAGTCCCTTTATCATATTTTATAGAAAAAGTTTCATTTTAATTGTGCTGCCAGATGCATAAATGTACAAAAAAAAATTAAAACAGCAATCGCTGAAAAAATGCTGAATATTCGTCAGCAATAATGAAATGTCAAAATGTCAAATTTTTGTTTTGGTTTTTTGTTGTGTTTAGATTTTTAAATTAGTTTTTCTTTTATATTGTACAATAAAATATTAATGTACATATTATTATTTCCAATAAAGTTTGTGTTGGTTTTAAATTTAATTGTGTACATACGAGCAATACGTGGATACGAGTATTCGATATAAAAAAAAATTAATTAAAAACTATAAACACAACAAAAAACCAAAACAAAAATTTGACATTTTGACATTTCATTATTGCTGACGAATATTCAGCATTTTTTTCAGCGATTGCTGTTTTAATTTTTTTTTTTTTTTACATTTATGCATCTGGCAGCACAATTAAAATGAAACTTTTTCTATAAAATATGATAAAGGGACTATTTTTATTTAATTATTTTATTAATTTCGAGGTTGATTCATTCATCGAAATTAAAATGACAAATGGTTTAAAATACAAGTAATTTTTTAAATTCAACAAACATTAAAATTACTCATATTTTATATCATGATTTTATCACTCAAAATATGCATTTTCCATATAAAATAGACAAATGAGTACCCATATCGAAAGCTTCGATTTTTGTACAATCAGGCCCGTTAATATATGGCCCTGATGGAAGCTAAAGAAATAGCTTACATTTTTGAAAGCTCATTTGAAAGTTTTGATAAAAAGAACTATCTTAACGGTATTTATAAAGCATTCAAAACGACACAAGAAAATCGATTTAAAACAATTTTCCGACACATCACCATTTTTCCTTTCCACCTTATCAATTTATTTCTGAAATTTTACTTCACATCATCCATCATAACTGTACATACATACATACGTAAGGGTGTACAATCGGAAAATTAAAAAAAAATGTTTTCATTTTACATTCGTCGATCCTTTTTATTTTTTATTTATTTTTTTAAATTTTAACGCATGCGTTCGTTCCTTTTTATTTACTTATGTCGTTAAACAAAACGTTATACCGTATCGTTCTGTTTCTGGGCACATAATATATGCAAACTAGATGAAAATCGCGCGAATCACGATTTTCAGTGTTTCATAAAAAGGGTGCAAAGGTATTATTTAAATTAGGGTGGTTTTCTATTGGTTGCGTATGGTGTAACCAATTTTAAAATGAAAAATTTAAATTTTTTAAATTTTTTTGTATGTATGTATGTATATTTGGATTCAAGATAAGGGCGTGGCACAGTAGTACATCACATACATATATAAATACACAAACAAATACACACATCATCATAAAAAAGGACATAAAGATTTAAATTTTATTTGAAAAATTGAATTTTTTTGAATTTTCTATTTTCAATTCCGCGCAGGACTCGAACAAAAAAAAAATAAAAAACTTTATAGTCAATTTTTATGTATGTAAGTTGAATACAATAACAATAAAATACGGCTACAAAACCAAAAAAAAAAACAAAAAAAGGATACACATTTATTTTTTAAGAAGGAACCCCTCCTGAACCTAAAAAAATACCCATAATAACAATAGGAAAATCTATATAAATGATAATAGGGTGGTTAAGCTTGTGACACATTTATAACGGGCACACACACAAAATTTCCATTCCGACTCACCTCCTCCTTTTTTCCATAATTTTATTTTACTTGGTACGAGATATGGTATTTTGACAAGCATACAGAAAACCCGAAAATGAAAAATGGACGACACATAAGAAAAAATTTTATTTTTTGGTTGATAGTAGCGATATAATAAAAAAAAAATCCCTGAACAAGGATCTGACGACCATACACAAAAAAAAAATAAAAATAAATAAATAAAAATCAAGTTGAATGATGGTGTTTAGTATATACCACACAGATGATATAGGAATTGAGCAAAAATTTATAACAAAAGATTTATGTGAAAATATGGAAAATTCACTGGAAAACACCAAATTGGCTATTTTTCATTTTTGTTGTGCGGGTGAAATATGATAATCTGAACTTTTTATGATAACTACAATGCCATACAGATACTAGTTCTCGCGATCATTACAAAAAAACCGTTAAACCAAAATCATTCTTGTTCTTGTATAAAATTCCACGAATCTTTAAAAGAATTTTTGTGATATGGAATGCAAACCACACAGATAAGATAAAACAAAAAAAAATCTTGTCTAGGAACGCAGAAAGATCTTCAGCGACAGATTATAAATTATTTTTATTTTGCATTTTACTGATTTGTTGCATTACAGATTCTTTCTTAATATGCCGGCATTTTCTTGTTTTTTTTTTCTTTTTTTTTTTTGTCACAAGAACCTTGCGAAGAAAAACGCGAAGAACGGATAAGAATACATAAAAATTCTCTTATCTATATACTAAAATACGCGTGATTTGAATTTTGAATGAAGGCACTCAAAACACAAAAATGCGCACACACACATATACATCTCGCGCATTTGTATATATGAACCGGTTATTAGAGACGGGAAAATTAATATTGATGTAAATTTTCCCATTTCTCCGTACCTCCTCGATTCAATTTTTATTATGTGTCCATCCATCTCTCTACGAGTATATATAGAATAAGTATAGACTTAATACATGTCTCGACAATATAAACATACTTTGGCTATCTGAATGACATGAAATGACCTCATCTGCGAGTTATAAGATTTTAATAAGAAATTTCTTTTCTTTTCTCTATTATTCATGATGATGATGATTATGATGATGGCGATTGTGATAAGAATGATTGGAAAAATGGTTTTAAGTTTCTTATTGCTCCGGACTTTATAAAATTTTATCAATCTTATTATTTATATATGGATGGGTGTGTATGTGTATATTGAAATTCGAATAAAATCAACATTAGAATAATTGATAGAAATAAATTTGGGTCAATCGTTTATTTACTTTTTGACAAGAATTTTAGATTTTCTTTTATTTTTTACCATAAGTGGCACCAATAATGTAAATATACACGAGTATCTAGATAAATATACACATATGAGAATCGTGGTAAGTTGGAAAAATTGAAGATTTCCGTGAAATTAATATAAACTAACACTTAAAATCAAGCTTAAAGCTATTCGTTTAGTATTAGTGGCGGAGTTCTCGAACAACACCTTAAAAACTATGAAAAGTGTATAAATTTAGCTAAAAGGATCAAAAAGTGTAACACTTTACACTTTTTACACTTTTTTCTGTACGGACGATTTATCGATGTTTACATGAATTTTGATCAAAAAACAATACCATTTCTTTTCAGGTCGGATGTAGTTCTGGAAATTATTCATTTAATCGGTATAATTAATATTTAGTGTTTTTAATTAAAATTTTGCGAAATATTTAACAAGTGTTTATAAAAAAATTTAAAAATGTGTGTATAATATTTAGAGTGTTACATAATTTAAAATTAAGGCAACGAAACTCCCAAAACGAATTACGTTTAATTAGGAAATGCTAAAAAGGTACGCTAAAGAGAAACAAAGATATATTAGCATAATGACACGAACCAGACAACGAATCATTTTAAACTTTATGCCAGCTATAATGTATACCGCTAATGTATACCGATAATCACTTTTAAATTAGAGTTCGAGCTAAAATGTCGGTAAGCAATTATAACCTAGTAAAATTTTCATAGAATTTGAATTCAAAGCTAAAATTAATTAACATATACCTACTTACATCTATGTTTAATTATTTTTGAAGTTATACTTCTTTAGGCGCGTTATGAAAAACTGATGAGAGTGAATTTTTCACAGTGTGCTGGAAATCAGTTTTAATGAAAAGATTTGTCACTAAAAAAAATCATAGTGAACCTTGTTGAAGTGATTGTCCTGCGCTCGGAAAAGTTGTAATTAAAATCATAGGAAGTGCCGTTTTTTTGGCGGCAATTTTAAAATTTAAATTAATTTTACAATATGAATGCCTATTTTATGCGTTGTTTTTAATTTAGAAGTTTCAGATTTGTATGTTTGTCAATTAATATGATCTTTTTGGTTACAAAATATATTATTTTTAATAGCATTCTCAATATTACAACTTGTCAGTCAATTAAATAAAGAGCAAAGAGGCTGTCTACTCACAATACATCTACCAAAAAAAAAGTATAAATTCATTCCCCCGTAATTTCCCTAAGGGTTTTTAAGATCTACGATGTATTTTACCCTATCAAAGAATGAGAACAAAAAATGATAAGCTCCTGGTAGTTTGGTTTCGTACTGGTAAAGAGCTGGTCTACTCTCTAATCATCAGGTAGCTATGACAAACTACAAAAATACAATTACCAATTTTTACGTATAATACTAGGTAAGAACGTAATGATTTAGCGAATCATATTTATCACATCTTGTTGAGATAAATTTAAACAAATTTAGTTTTGGCTACATAGGCGGCAGGTAGTTAAATAGGCGGTAAATGAATACACATCAAAGGAGGAGACCACCAACAATGGTTGACAATACAGTTAATGCGGTCCAGACTCCAGGCGGTGTGACATGATTTGCTTTAGTTTATTTAGAAATTTATTGCATTTTCTATTAATGTTAAAATTCGCGTACATACGATTAGGTATATGAAATTATAATTAAGCAGAGTAATTGAATTGTTTCTTTACGGCAATGAAGTTTAATCTTGTTTTGTAACTTTGAAAACTGTTTTCAAATGCAATTGTAGGTTTACATGTCTGTCGAGATACGAAAACTATTCCTCTATATTTATTTAATTTAACCTGGTTATTTTGTCATTTAGGTAAGTTCCAGTAAGAAAAGATGCTAAAACGTACATTCTTGTTCCTGTATTTGTCCATAACGTATGTATGTATGTTCAAACAATTAAATTCAAATTATGAACAAAAACATAATTCCACAATTTCAAATTTTTGAAAATATGTGGTTTGGTACAAATTCGCTCAAATGTACGTAACCAACATTGGACGTATCATGTGTAGGGTACGTATGCCTCATGCATGAACAGTGTGTTCATTTTTCCACATTATATGCTCCAACGTTGGTCGACCGACATTTGTCCATTTCCACACCGTCTGGTCCGGCCTTAAATTATAATAGTGTGTTCTTAATAGACACATAATGAGTGTAATTTACTAAATTATTTTGTTCTTACCTAGTACTATCCGTAAAATGTGGGAAAATTGAATTTTTGCAGTTTGATCGTAGCTACCTGATAAGTAGACCAACATTTATCAGTACGAAACCAAACTATACCGGGAGCTTAAGGAAAGTTCTCAATTTTAAAAGGATATAATACATCGTATATCCATTAACAAGTCGTAATAATGGGAAAGCTATTAAAAATAATATATTTTGTGTATCAAAAGCCGAAAAAATCATATTAATTGATAATACTGACAAATCTAAAACTTCTAAATGAAAAACGACGTATAAAAGAAGCATTCATATTGTGAAAATCATTTAAATTTTAAAATTGCCGCCAAAAAAAAGCGGCACTTCCAATGATTTTAATTTCAACTTTCCCGAGCTCAGGACAATCACTTCAACAAGGTTCACTATGATTTTCTTTAGTGACAGAACTTTTCATTAAAACTGATTTCCAGCACACCGTGTTTTAAGCGTGATTTACACGTTCCAACAATGTTGGCCAACAAAAAATGAAGAGATTAGTATATCGCGAATTGCATTTGAAAGACAAGAACAAATATATAACCAAACAAAATTTTGTTGGAGTTTTTTTTTCTTTTTTTTAAACTTTGTTTCCATAAAAAAAATTGTTTGACCATAAAATATACTCGACCCGAGTATATTTTATGGAAACAAAAATAATAAAATGGCGATTTGTGAAATTTTTTTAGCGCTTTATTTTTATTTTTTTTAAATTTTAATTCAAAATTAAAATTTACGTTCGAAAAGTTTTCATTTTAGCCAAAAAAAGTGGTAATTTTGATAAATAAAGTAGTATCACCGCGGAATTCGTCAAAAATTACATCGTATATTTTATACCGCCAAAAAATTATAGCATGTCCGACATTTTTGTTCTATTTTTTAAAAAATTTTGTTTAAAAATTAAAATTTACGTTTGGAAAGTTTGTATTTTAGCAGAAAAGTCGTAATTTTGATAAATAAAGTAGAATCATCGCCCTATTCGTCAAAAATATTACATCGTCGATATAATACCGCCAAAAAATTATAGCATGCCCGACATTTTTGTTTTATACTTTTCTCTTTTTATCGCATGAACATTTTTTCTATTGCGTGTAGCTCTAAGTCTCCAACAAAAAAAGTTGGAAAAACATTGTTGGAACGTGTAAATCACGCTTTACGATGCAACAAAATGTAGGCCCGAATCGGTAGACACAACTACAACTTTTAGTTGCAGTCACTCTTTTTTCGAAATTGATGTTCGAAAACGGTATTTTTAAACCAGAATAACACAGCAAATTTAATCAGAAATCTAGTACAATTTTCAAATAATAAATTTTTCCAAATAAATTCTGACTTTTTCAACGCCAAAATCACAATAAAAATAATATTAATTGATTAATTATTGCTAAATAAAGGTATTTTGTTTATTATTATTTATTATGACCTAAAATAAATAAATTTACATCGAAATTAGAAATGATAAATTCGATTTTAAACGTCAATTATATTCACTGATTGTAGTCGCCGATATCCACGAAAAGAGACAATTTAGTCGCTGTTGCGAATTAATTGTGGTTTGTCGATTTGGCCCTTAACAGTATAAAGTTGCTCGCTAAGCAATTCACAAATATTGTATCGATCAACATTTCGTTGAAATTTCAATCATTAAAATGTTATAAAATGTCAAGAAAACGTCATAGAATTGTCAATGTCATAGAAACGGGAATATTTTGCTATATTTAAAAGCTCACTATATATAATTATTTTTAAATGTTAGCAATATTATTTGCCACCTGTGGCACTATTCTGGTTTTCCCGAGGAATTGGGAATTGGAATTTTATTATTAGTTGCTTTCCAAACGACCAACCGCAAGCACCCGCTAGCAAACCACTAGTAGAATGGTTTTTGTCTTTGCTATGGTTGATTGGTAAGCTCACATTTGGATGTTATGAGTAAAACATAACCTAAAAATCGTACTTGTGTGCTATTATGCTAAAGTTGTTATTTTTTTTATATAAAAGCAATAAAAAAATAATCAATATATGTATAACGCTTTAAACAAAATCAATTAAAATTTCTAATTTTAACATAAATATTATGCGGTTCTACATTTAACCAACTGGCGTCGAAATTTTGTGTAACTACTTCTAACGGCTCGTAATAAAATAGCAAGAGCAGATACGAGTAGAAAATTTAGCGAAGACAAAAACCATTCTACTAGCGGTTTGCTAGCGGGTGCTTGCGGTTGGTCGATTGGAAAGCAACTATTGTGATTTTTTTGGTGTATCTTGGTATTATTTTTTCCAAAGCACACTGTGGCGATTTGTATTTTTTCAAATTTTGGGAAAAAATAATGCCATTTTAACATTTAGCGTATTTCCTTGACACATTTACAACAACAATTGCATAGGATAAACCCCCGCTAGAATAACATTAACCCAAAAAAAAATTGGGTCTAATTAAACATAATTCTAATTTTTGGTTATGATACCTGCCACCAGATTATAATACATAGTAAATTTATATTTTATTTCGAAAAGTTGGCTTTTGCTAATTAAATCAAATTGGCTATTTTCTTGGGAAAAAAATAAACAAAAAATAATTCGAATTCAATTTTGGTAAACAAAATACGCTTATTACTGCCTACTAAACAATTCCCAACTAAGGCCCCTATTCACAAAATATAAAAATTCAATAGCTGTGACTTTACGAAAATTGTTTATAGAGCAAAAGTTACAGAGTACTAAAAATTGGTATTCACAAATTGTAAGAACTTCCCCACTGTAAATAAATACATTTGAATTCGCCGCCGTAAGCAAAATTGTAGCCTTTGAAATAACTCGAAATATCAAAAAGCGAATCATAACAAATCATTTTGAAAGTCAAATGAATGAGAATGTACATATGAGATATTTTGCAGGTTACCTGATAGACAGGTAAGTAAACTATTTTTGCACAGAATGTGGCCTTTTTCGTGAACTAAATCCCGGCTTCGTAAAACAAATAATGCATACATGCGTATATATTTTTTTTAAATTTCGGCGGCCATCTTTTGTAATTCGGTAGCCTAACATTTCACACTCAAATACGGTAAATGGGGTGATCACTTGTAATGTATCAAGATTGTTTCGATCTGTAGTTGTCGCGTCGTGCCGTTTGACTGTAGACCTGGTTCAATTTTGTAAAATGTGTTTATATCGGTTTGGACAGGTAGCCGCGGTACGGCGTGTTTTGGTTGTGCCCTTCCTAGTTGGTACGTTATGATCTTGCAGGTCGTCGTTGGATGATGTTTGCCTGTGCGTTCCATGACAGAAGGTGTATTACAGGGATATGTTTTTTTGTTTCAGTACTTTGTTCATTTGCGGTCCTGAATTGGGTCGTTGTGGATGAAACCATCGTTTACCAATTGTTGTGTTGTTTTGAAGGTAGAAGGATAAAATTTATAGGTGGCCCAGTGGTGCGGCAGTGTATTTTTTAGTGGGGTTTGTTTTGACTGGCTGTAGGTTGTCTGTTGTATACTGGTGTGGTGAACCATATCGTTTATATTGGATTGAATGAGTAGTATTGATGTTGTTTATCGCTGTTAGGTGGGTGAAGCGCCATATTTAATTTTATGTACTTGCTGCCATTTCTCATTATTACGTTTGTCATGTGTTTCTTTTGTAGATGTGTGCAGCGTTTTCGATGACGTTGGCTTGACACGCGGTTGTGATGTCCCGGTGGCGGTAAAGTTCGCCTACACCATCCATGCGTTGTGCGTGGCCCGGAGGGCCAATGGGGCTGGAGGGAGCACGGGCCGCGTGTTTCATTTGCTTGGATGGTCACGGATACCGTTTCTTTTGGTCGAGGGGGACACCAGAGGCCATTGGTGTATGGGTCCGTCGGACGTACAGTTTGGATGTCTTGTTTCATCGTTGGTTACCGCACTTGCTGGGGAATTGCGTGATTTGTTTAGGATTAAGAATTCATCTATTTAAATGTTTTTCTTTTATTGTTTAATTCATCATAATTTATTATAATATCAAGTTTTTGTTCTTAAAGTAGCTTTTATCAGTGATTTCATTATTTTTGTTTTAAATTGAATATTTAACTTGTGTAACAACTTCGGTTGTGGATATTAAATTTAACCTCGCCGATTCAGAAGACTAAAATTAATTAATCTATTTACGTACAATATGACCATTTTGGGTGGATACTTGAGCGCTCTGGTCTTCAATCAAAAGTGGTAAGTAATTTATGATTATTTTGTTTTTATTTTTATTAATATCTCCCTATAATTACCGAATACACAACGCATAGCTATTCAATTTAATTTAGAGTTCATAATAAGCAGTTTCAGTTTTTTTTTCGTGTTTTGTTTAAAATTCTTATTTATGAATAAATTCACATTTGACATAAGTCTGTGATAATGTATTAGTGGTATTTATTATTTTTGGATTGAGAGTTGTGAGAAGATGACGTGATGACTATCGGTGCATAATTGGTATCAATTCTCCACATAGATTTTACCCTGCCCCAACTGATGTGCTTTGTCCAGGTTGAAAAATAAGTAGGGCGTATCTTCCCTAAACCCAAAATGATACTAGATTACACACTTTATACCTTCAGTTTGTTGGCATGTGTAAATTATTTATTTTGACTTTAGTAGAGAGCGTAGAGGATTACCGGTAGCAGAGCGTTTCTTGGCATTATGGCGTCCCATAGATCATTGTCATGGGGGCTAAGAAATCTCACAAGAATCTGAACACTTTCTTAAATGTGTAGTTATATGAATTCAGATGTTGTTTTCTGGGCTGATTTTCAGTTCCACAAACCTTCACCAAAATTCTAAATAAAAAAGTTATTTTGATAAGAATTACAGATACCATCAAGGATACGTACTATATTGGTTTGTTAAGAACACATAGAAATCCTAATAGACAATTTTTAGTGAAAATCTCAAAAACTACAAAATAAATCATCTTGAATTCTTGCAGGTAAATAGATGATATCGAGAGTAGTACTTCCTGAAAAAATCATGACGAAAAATGGTTACTCTGCCGAGTTATGAACTAATAAAATCAAGATATGTAGCTTTGCGTCAACAAATTTGTCACTGTAAACTTACAGAGCATAATTTTGGTTATAGAGTCTAGTTACATTTCATGAATGCCATTTTAGTACTAATCGGAAATTTTACGGTTATATAGCTAATTTGCATTTTGTACCTTAAATTCCATATTATCACGGTAAAAATAATTGTAAATTAATAAATAGTTTTTTAGTTAATAAAAAATTTCCGAAAAAATCTTAAAGTGTGCTATTTCATTGAACACCACTGTATACTAACACCTTCAATGGAGTACAGTAAATGGGCAGATAATTTTATTAGTATCTATTTACTTAAGTATCACTCAATCAAAAAATCGATGAAATAATTAGATTTATTCATAGATCAATCACTCTTAACTGAGTATGTTGAGGTGGCGACGATTCTAAATAAAAATCTACAAAAAATTCCGTTAATTATTCGATTTCAATTTAAACATTATGCCAGAATCATCAGGTCCATTAATTGACTGTCTCAAAGAAAAAATCGATTTGATTATGTCCAATAATTCTGCAGAAGCAACCACAAAACTTGGAACAACTATAGATGCAGTTTTTACGAGATATCTGGATACAGTAAATACAAAAAATGTATATCTCATTTTAGTTATCATAAGCCGCTGATTACATTTGTAGAAAACAATCAAGAATGTAATGAATAAAGCTTCTATCACACCAAGCGCGGCGCGTCGGCGGCAAATTTAAATACACGTTTTGTTGCTTATGTAGTGATGGGAAATCATAGCTTGAACAAAAATAAGATTATTCTTCATAAAAAAATTTCCAAATTTTATATTTTTAATAGAAAAATTACGATTTTAAGTAAATGGTATAAAATGAAATTTCATCCGCCGCCCGCGAAACCCAGCGGCAAAAAAAAAATCGCGTTTCACGCTAGTTTATATTTTTGCACAAGCTATGATTTCCTATCACTACATAAGCAAAAAAACCTGTATTTAAATTTGCCGCCGACGCGCCGCGTTTGTTGTGATAGATTATTAAATAAAGAAAATAATATTTTGAAGTGAAACTTACTACTTAAGGGGAAACAGTTACACGAAAGAGGAAATAAGAGAGCAACCTTTAGGCGTACAACAAAATGCGAATTGTGAATAAATTCCACAATGCGATATTCGTAAATAGACGCGTTAAACTTTTCTTGATTTTTTTAAGTCCAATTGAAATTATTTGAATATTTAATCATTAAATGTGATGGGTTTAATGTTAAACTACATAAAGTAATTCATATTAATTATAATAAAATTTATGTTTACGAGTTCGCAACAATTCTATGGTTTTATGTAGGACATAACAGAATTCCTAAAATTTGAAAATAAATTATGAACTGACGGAATCGGGAAACTTTTTTAGGACACATAGTTCATTTCTATTTATTTCCCAAATGTTAAAAAAGCTTGACAAAAATTCATTATTTTAAAGATTGTAAAAGACAAGAAGATATACAAATATACAATACAATGGAATACAAAGGAAATTTACAATGAAAATAATTTGTAAATACAGGTAACCCATAACTTATATAACACGGTGATTGCGTTCCATCAAAACACCTTGCTAACACTAACACACGCAAGGCCATAAGGCACGCATTGAGTGTGGACGACTTTAACTCTTTCATTGGTAAAGCAATTATATCCGCATATTACATAATGGAAAATTATTTCCAAACCTTGGACTCCGACATATTTGTATCAGAATCCAACAAAAATTAATTTTCAAATTATTGACAATTATTGAGGTATACAATTCTGTACTAAAAAAACAGCTAAAATTTCTCAGTATTTCTCCCAATATTTATCGCGATCTAGAGCAGCAATCTAATAGAAAAACGCAGCTTTTAAAATAGTTTTCAGATAAAATTCTGGGATATGGCCAATTATCAATTTTTGCATTTTTTTTTGCTTGCTGCATTTCCTTTCTTGAAAAAAAATATTACTTACTAGTTAAGTAGGTAATAGTGTAAACAAATAACATCTACGACTAAAGAAGTTTCACTTTCCCCGCGAGCTTGTGTGGATGAGGCTCACGACTTTTTTTAAATTAAACCATGGCTAAACACGTATTGCAGTTATATTTTAGATATGAATTGGCTTTAACATTGTCTCATTGTCAACGGAAGGGGAAAAATCAAACATAAATTTCATATTTAAAATAGAAATATCATGAAGGACAATTTCCCAAAAAATTCCAGATATGTTGTAGGCGGAAGTCATTTTCTTTACTCTGAAATACTGGCAAATAGATGGCTTTCATAGATTCGAACTAATTTTTAATAATTTCGTCATTGAACGAATAACAATTTTGTGAAAAATAACCCCCTTGAAGTTATCCCAGACTTTCATGTGTCGTCTATTTCTTTAGAGGGCAAAAATGCCGAAACGAGTAATTTACAACACTCCATGTTGATTTTTATGAGCTGACTGGATCCTACGGTATATAGATTGGGTTAGATGAAAGAACCATCCCTTATTTACAGTATATTTGGATTTAATAATATATTGTTTTGAGCAGCAACTTCTATAATCTCCTCCAACATGTGATCGTAACATTCTGTTGATTTGCTTGTCATAAGCACATATAGGGTAGCACGTCAATTCTGTGAAAAAACAATTCATAGAAAACACAATTCAGTGAAAACGACAATTCGTAGAAGAACAATTCGTAGAAAATTCATGTTTTAAAGTTGTAATTCGAGCATTACAAAAATTGTCTTTCTCTTTACCACATTTCCTGTAGTATCACTTTTCACATTCCCAATAATAAGTTAAAATCGCTTTTTTATTCAAAGTAAATAAATACTAAAGTAATAAAAATGTGAAATATGTACTATACGCGAAATACATAACATAAAAATAATTGTTCCTTACCTAAACTGAAGTATTAAAAGCGGCGGCAAAATATGCTTAGAAATAATATCCTTGACCACAAACAAAATAATCATATCGCCTATCAACAACAGTTATTATAAGAAACCAGCAATAAACAAAAAAAAACACAACAAATAGCACACATAGTTCCGACAAAATTTGATCACATTACCCAGTATATTATTACGTGAAAACTTGTATTTTGGCATCCTAAAACTATTCTTAAAATTCGAAAATAATTGGATGGCCGCAAGTTGTAAAATTAGTTTCTATGGGTTTTACGCTAATTGTATTTATTATCAATATTGTAGAGAATTAAATTCTCTACAACTTTTGTATTTAACATTTTTTCATACCTCGAATTGTTTTCGAGATACAGGGCGGAGAGCACGCGGTCAAAGAATCATGTGAGGTCAACTGATAGTCCCGATCAAAAACTTGTAATATTAAGGTTATAAATTATTGTTTAATTTTCTTAAAATCAAAAACGTCATTTCGTCTTTTATAAGGTACAGATGGTGAAACTGTAGTTTCTTCGTCTTCTAGGCGCCGTTTTACTGCTTGAATACAATGTTTATTAGTATAATTATTTCGGCACTTTTCATGCACTTTCACAGAGGTTACGGATTTTAAATAGTCAATGTGACCGTCATTTCGTTCAATACTTGAAGTTCTCAAAGTTTTCATGCCACGCACTACTTCAACAAATTCACTTTCAGAAGAATCTGACTTATTACTTAAAGAAAACTGCTACTTTTCTCCTTAGCAACACATTTCTTCACTATAAACACTTTTCTTCATAGAAACGCTTTTTTTCCAAATGATTTTAGAATTTTTGACTTTTATTTATTTGCTTACTGCGATTGTTATGTACATGCTATACATACATACTTCGATCCAAACTGGGTCCACCTTTTTTATTTTTACCTGATTTGTCGTCAAATACACGAAAAAATAGCATGTCCGACACGTAAGAAAAGTGGTTTTCCATGCTCGTAAAATTGTTAATCCACTCGCTCGCTAGCGCTCGCTCGTAAATTAAATAATTTTACTCGCTGGAAAACTATCACTTTTCTTTACTTGTAGAACAATCTACTATTTTCTCGTCCGAAAAAATTTTATTTTCATTTCCTTAGCCAATTAAAAATTTTTTGAACTTTTAAATTGATAATAGTATTGTATGTTATATCTCGTCCATAACCAGAAGGTTTCAATGAAAACCTAGCAATAATTTTGAAATTATATCGAAAAAAAACTAAATCCGATTTTTCTTTTCATTTTCAGTGGGTAAAGCGCTTTAACATGGATTGGTCTTATAAATCTTGTAAGTAAAGCTAAAATTTGACCATTTATAGGTGTCCTGAGGCGAGTTGGTCAATTCATTCCACATCATATACGTTTAAATTTATATTTTAGTTAAATTCATCCGAACTTAACGTATTTCATTCATATTTAGGGCGCCGCCTATCCAGCACATTCAAATGATCTAAAAATCCTTCAAAATAAAGCTATAAATGCCCTTAAAGGCTTACTACCCTTATTCTCTACTAGGTATTACTTTACAACGGTACAACGAGTGCGTTCTTCCGATTAAACAGTTTGTTGATTTTGAATATATTATGACAATATTTAAAATTCGGGCAGATTTAATTAAATGTAATATTTCGGTCCTGATAAATCAAAGGGTCACTAAGAGAATCACATGGCATTCGCTAAATTATCGACTTCCTAATTATAAATTGACAATCAGCCTGAATAGTATATTTTACAAGGGGTTTGATTTGTTTAACAATTTGGATGATTCCAAAAAAGATTTACACATTTCTGAATTTAAAAACTATCTTAAAAAATAAACTTTACTTAAATTTTATAACTAATTACGATCTGTATCCCTTTCGAGCCCCTCTATCACAAATGTGAGGTACATAACAAAGGTCATTAATTTTTTTTTTTTTGAGGGACGTTAAGCCCAATCCGCACAATTGTTACATACAATTTTTACCTGCATTGCGGGTAACATTTTTTTTATTTTTTGTATGACGTGAAGACCAACTATCACAAATGTGATAGTAAATTCTTGTGTGCCTTGAAGTCACCGAAAATTTAAACTTCAAATTTTTGCCTGAAATTTTTATGGGCCAACATTGAGAATATTAAGTACCAGATTCCAGAATTTTTTTTTGAAAAAAACATATATCTTCTGAGAAAACACACCCTCACATTTATGTTATGTGGGCTTTCTCATATACATTTTCTTTTTCTTGTTTGCTATGAACTGGTCCATATTGATTACCTTCGAAGGACACCGTAGCTGTTACTCCAGATATACACCGAAAGCAAAAGGAAAGATACCAAAGTACCAATTAATAAATTATCGTTTTAAATAAAATAAAAATTCAAAATTTATTGTATTAGAAGAAAATTACAAATATCACATATTTAGGTATATCACATTTCTGTTTACTAATATCTACTTTTGTAGAAACGCATGAAGGAACTACTGGTAAAGTATTTCTTTCGAAATCCGTAACAATCCAACCAGATAGTGAATTCCTGGTTGACGAACTATTTGTGCCTATGCGACGTACCTTGAATTATATTGGATGAGATGCATAATTAAATATTTTAACGATTTGAATACAAAAGTGCTACCGTTTTCATATTATCACACTCTTCAACATCATCAACATCGCCATCAACTCCTTCCACGATTGCCTGACGAATTGTATCCGGCATTATAAAATCAGACTCATGGACATCATAATCATCATCGACATCTTCTTTCTGGGAATCTTGAAGCATTTTGTGAAGTTCTTCCTCGTCCACCAATGAATTTCCTCTTGCAAACACCACTAACAAATTTTGGTTTTTAATGTATCATGCGGAGACCAGATGTAACATATGTGATAGTAGATATTTATTTATAAATTTTCAATGTTAAACGTATATAAAACATAAAATAATTATAACAAATTTAAACAATCATTCTTCATAAATGAATTTATACAAAAAGTACAATAAAATTGTATTTTTTTCTTAATAAAAATAAGTACTTACATTGACTCGATTTTTGCGCTCCAGATATGTTAATGTTTGACCCAATATAATTTTATGTACACTGTATTTTTATATAGGTTTATTTTGTTTCTTAAGAGTGAAAGAACCGATCAATAGATGGAACTCAATCCAAATAGTAGATATTATTTTTATATGTCTAAAAAGATTGACAAAAATTAGCAATGTTTAGCCCTCATGATTGTGATATCTGGGCTTTAAGATATATATAATACAATCACGAAAAACAATTTTACGCCATACTTTTTTTTATTGTCACATATGTGATAATTGGTCTTCAAGAAATACAACTACAAAAAATTATTGGCGCTGTAGTCACCAACCTCACAATTGTCACAATTGGTCCACAACAATGCAGAAAAATCATACAAGCTGGACTCGAAAGGGGTATACCACATTTAACTTATGTTATACTAATATATTTTGGGGCCTTTCCGATTTACTAATAAGGTATTTATTGCTGTGAATTGCTGTTATTTCTTTGTTAATGATTTTTTTATTATGTATTACTATTTCCTCTAATTTATTTTGCACTGTTAAAAGCCTATTGATTTGTTTAATATCACTGAAGGCGTACTTACGTAACACGGTAAGTGAAGAACGACTAAATGGTTTAGCGATGATGTATTCATCGAGATTGCAAAATTTCATTGAAGAAGTTATAGACGATAAGTTATCTAGTCCAGCAGCCACGACGCGACGGCTAGATTTTAAATTTTAGTGTCCACCGTAGAAATTAATAAACAAATTTATTGTTGTCTGATTTTATTTTTCGATTTTCCTATAACTCCCCCCCCCCCTTTAATGAATTTCTGGGCACGCCACTGTGTGATAGTATGTTAGTTTGTTTTCCAGTTCCCTTTACGAATTTCTAAGCTAAATTTATATTTTTCTGCGCAAATAGCGTTGCCAATCCAATTCTATCATTCCACGAAATTGTGTTGTGTTGTCCAAAATAAGGTGGATAGGGTTCGAATTCCCTTGTTATTTTGTGTGTCCCATAAAAGAAAGCTTGGCTAAAGCCCGTGTATTCCTTAATCTGCCACTGACCGCAAAAAAACCCGAGACCCTCAAATGGCAAAGCAAAGCTCGAATCGCTGTACCATCGAGCGCGATATGACTACTTTCAATGTGTTACCTAAAATCCCCTTAAATCTCCGGTATACTTACTTCTGAAAATAACTGACTCCCCAAGCGCATGATACTAATTTTTGTATTGTACCGCAGCAGTACGAGAAGTTGCATTCTTAATTTCGAAAATGTACGATCTGTAGTTATTCAACCTGCGACGTTTACGATTCAGGTTTTCAAATTTTTTAAAAACATTTCCAAAAAATTGTTAATCTCCAGTAAAACTATACTATGTATACTACAGACTTAAATTCATCACCATAATGCGGTACAATTTGTGAAATTTATTCACGAAAACTAAAACTGAAATATTTGTATATTTTCTACAATTTCCACACCCACACACCAAATCATAACGTCGCATCAACATAAATGATGATTATGTTGTATATAATACTCATACGTAGGGTAAAACTTTGTATATTTTAGGTTGATTTCCTTATTTTACCTAAATGAAAATTCGTTTTACTTTTTTTTTTTGTGGGTTCATACATAATGTACTTTTGGAAAATGGAAAAATGATGTTTATTGGAATGACAACAAACCAAATCGACATCAACAAAAAAAAACTGAAATAACTTTATGTATACATAATACATAAGTATGTATGTTACTATGACTACAAATACATACAAATTATGTATTGTATGCAGATTAAAATTGTACATAATATTCGGTGTGCGACAATAATAATACGTTATGCATCATCCTGTAAAATATTGTCTGTCTAAACGTATAAACATTCGACATTCAAAAGACTTTGTTAATCCAATCAGAAAAGATAAAAAAAATCCTTTTTGAATTTAAAATTTTATTTTAAATTCAATCAATTTTATATCCTTGTCAAGGGTGATTTTCTTTGTATTATGCATCCCTAACTCGCGTGCTCGATTTTGGTTTTTCTTTCTTTCTGTTGATACATTTACAATAGGATTTGTATGTATATACGTATGTATCGAGGAAAATTCACCCCAAAATTTTCATTTCTGATTTCTAGAATCTTTCGTCTTCTACATATCCTGATTTTTATTTTTTTTTTTAAGATGGAAAGTGTATGTATATGTTGTCATGTTTATTTTTTTTATCCTTATAAATAGAGGACACATTATATGGAAGGAAAACTTTTTTTGTTGTGTGTTCGTTATTCTTGTTGGGCTCTGTGTATTTTGTTGTTGTGATACAGGGAAAATGAGGAAGAAAAAGATTGACAGAATCAAAATGAATAAAAATAAGAATAGAACATAAAAAAAAGGATATACGAGAAAATTTTCATACGGAGATGAGAATGAAGGTATATATGTATACTTGAGACGATATACTAAATTTATTTAAGGGATGCATTAGATGATGGATTACCTATGTTTTATATTGAAGGGTGGATCGAAAGAAAATTGTAACAATTTATTTAATTTTTTTTTTTAGTATTTCAAATATTTATATGCGATGAATTTTAAGGATTTACACACACACGCACAGTTTATTTGTAGCAATTTAAAAAGTGCCCGAGGGCCATAAGGTCAGGAATATTAAGAGACAAATATTTTGTGTATATCTAGGGAGGAAAAACTGTAATCTGCTATGTACTAATGGATATGGTGAAGAGGAAATTTTAAATCGAATTTTGTAATTCCTGACCTTATGACACATACAAACACAACCAAAATAAAAAACTCAATTTTGAACAAACCGAAATGAAAAACTTCAATGAAATTTTTTTTTTTTTGTTATCTACTGTATATAAGACATTATTATATCGTCTTTGTACTAACAAAAGGAAATTATAAAGAAAATATCGCGCAGAACAAAAATAAACAAACAAACAACACAATTTTGGACATATCACATCCAGAATTTCTCATGAGATTTAAAAAACAACAAACAAACAAAAATATAAAATTGGAAACAATTTTTCTTGTGTTTTCATTTCGCGAAACAAGACAAATATTATGCCATCCACATGACAAACAACAACAAATACATTTTAAGATAATAAAATAAGAATAACATATTTTATTCTACATAATGTGATTGAAGTAGGTGGAAGGTGCAGGCAGATTTTTATCCACTCCGCTTTTTTTTCTTTTATAAATACAGAGAACGGGAAAAATGTAAAGGGACATAAATTCGTTTGACTCCTTAGTCCTTCGACTAAGAATTCGAATTCCAGTACTTTTCATAAATTTAGAATTCCAATTTGACAAACTCAACATAACGAAACCACCACTACACTGTGTTTTAAAAATATTATATTATATGATGGTCCAAATTATCCATGATAATTTTTTTAAGTCTACTACTCGCGATAACGTGAATAATTAGAAAACTCAATAACGTGAACTAGATTTTGAACACTCTCAGATGTCCATAATAGTACACATAATTGTTAATACATACATATGATTTATTTTCATTATGATCCGGGATTCCCAATTTGTTCCTTTTTTCATAATTTGACTCGAGTAAAGTTGAAAATCCATCGGTAAGAAATAAAGTTTGTGCGGTGTGACCTAGCGCGATTTATAAATAGTTGTAGGTGCTCGGTAATTAATAGTTCCTAATTAAAAAATGGAGGTGTGGCCAACACACGACTTTCTTTTACGAACAGCGAATTTTAAGAAACTATTATAATGCAAATTTCTTGCAAAATTTATTAAGGTTGTTTTATTTTTTCATGTTTTCTATAAATTGTCTATTTTTGAAATGTTTATAAAATAAATTTTCTGTTTCACGGAATATGGGAGCTGGGACCCCAAATATTTTGTAAGAGATTAATGAAGAATTGAAGATATATCTGTTTTGAGGTCCCCTGAGTCCGAAAAAGTGGGTTTCGAAATTATGTCTGTCTGTCCGTTTGTCCGTCCGTCTATCAGTCTGTGTCTTCTCTATAGCCCAGATGGCTTAACCAATCGATCAAAAACTTTAGATTTATGCTTTACTTATGTAAAAGAAAGTAATAAAAAATAATAAATTTGTAAGAAGTTTGCGTAATTGGTTTCTCAAAATTCCCTGTTCGTAGAAGAAATGTGTTGGCCACACATCAATTTAATTTTTTTTATAAAATTTTTTAATTTTTTTTTTTAATTTTTTTTTTTAATTTTTTTTTTTTATTTTTTTTTTACTTTTATTTTTTGGAAACATTTTGTTTTAGTAGTTTTTTGTAAACTTTATACTTTTTGAGATATTTGCAAAACAAATTTTCTGGCCCAAGGGAGTGGCCACTTCCGGTTGCCCGATTTGGACTAAAATTCACTGGGGCCTTCCAATTTATCAAAAAAGCTTAAATCTGAAGTTTCAGCTGGATTGGTTAAGCCATCTGGGCTGTAGAGAGGACACAGACTGACAGACGGACAGACGGACAGACAGACTGACAGACAGACATCATTTCGAAACTCACTTTTTCGGACTCAGGGGACCTCAAAACAGATAAATCTTCAATAATCTCAAGGTCGAAAATTTTCATGATTACTATACTTTATTTTACTTCGTAAAAGAAAGTAAAAATGGATAAAAAACTAACAGTTTTAATGTTAAAAGAAAAATCTGGAATTATTGACTAGTTTCGTAAAGGGCAAGAAGAACCCTTAAACTGTTAGAATACCTTAAAATGGATAAAATTTTTACTTTAAGAAAACGCAAAACTTTTACTTAGTAAAATAAAAGCAAACGAGCACTTTCCAAGCAAATGATTGGTGGCTACTATGTTTTAAAATTCGTTTTAGAGTGCGGTTCCTTAAAATTACTAGAGTTCAGTTGTCCTCTCAACTAAGCTTGTAGAGCCATTTAAAAGACAATTGCAACCCAAAACAATTGACCTTGTCTTGATCTGTCTGGAAACCAAATTTATGATGCAAATGAAACAGACTTGGACTGGCTTATAATACAAATGGACTTCAGCTGAACATTGTAATAGTTATATGAAGGGAGTGATCCGTTTGCCCAAAAAAAATTTACCCAAAACATAAAAAAACTCTTTCCCAAAAAACACTTTCCCAAAAATCATTTCCCCAAAATGAATTTTCCCAAAAAAAAAATTCTCAAACTAATTACCCTAAAAGTTGAATACCCAAAAATTATAATTTATTTAAGTACATATGTATGTACATGTAGGTGTGTATAACATAAAATAATATAACTAACATAACATAACATAACAAACATAAATTACCAAATTTAAAATAAAATACATATAACAAAATTAAACGGTCAAATTATACGCGATTGAATGCAAGTCTTCAATCTTCGAATAATTCTGTTTTTTTTTAAATGATTGACTTTATTTTTTTCTTCTGTTTAAAATTGAAAACTGTCAGAAAATTGTTTGTTGGCCAAGTACTCTTTACGCAGTTGCTCAAATAGGCAATACGTTCCGACGTGCGCTTGCCTTGATATTATTTGAAGCCATCTATGCCAAATTTCGGCGTTGTTTGTGGTTCGCGGTGCAAAAATGCGGTGTATAGCGTGGAGATGTGGTGGTTCGTTTGTCGTTTACAATATAATTTTTTCCAAACCAATACAATATAATTTTTCGTGACCGCGGATCGACGTGCTTCAATAATTCTATAAAACGTTCTTAAATTTCATCAGGATGAATGAACGTCAAGGCCCGGAACATTCGGATATCAAGAACGATGGCCTCATTTGTACCGCATGAAGTTGCGAATTCTTACTGTACGCGGCGCCAGATGATTTGGCCAAGATGAAAATAACAACCATGGAGCCGCATAGTCGGAATCACAGCCTTTAAAGCAGGGGATTATAACAATATTAAACACTTTAATACTTGTTGCATCATCAATTGTTTACCCAAAATTTTTTTGCCAAAAAGATAACCAAAAATCCCAAAATTTTGAATTGGAAGTTTCGCGCGAAACATCCAATTCAAAATTTTGGGATTTTTGGTTATCTTTTTGGCAAAAAAATTTTGGGTAAACAATTTTTGGGTAAACTATATTTGACGAAACGATGTTTGGGAAAGCAGTATTTGGGGAAATTCTTTTTGGGAAAAAAATTTTGGGAAAACGTTTTTGGGGATTTTTTTTTTGGGCAAACAAACCCAACCCTTATATGAAGTCCATTTGCATTAGTATAAGCTAAAATACAAGCCAGTACAAGCCTGTTTCATCTACGATAAGATAAAGCTTCCATAAATCAATTGTACCACAGGTAAATTTTAATTTACTGGTCTAAAACAATTTAAGTAAAAATTCTTTTAGATCAATAAACTAACATTTTATCAATTTAGGTACGAACATTTTCGAAAAGCCAAGGTTTGCTAGTAAAAGCGCTATTATTGTTGGATAATGCTCGATCTCATCCACCTGCTAAATTAAATTCAAACGATGGACAAAATGTGACACCAATCATTCAGCCAATATACCAAATTGTAATAAGAATTTGATTATGTGAACATCCAAATGTCACATGAAAAAAATTAACTCCCGCAAACATGGAAAACCCCGTAAACATGAATTTACTTGGTTTTATTTTGTTCGCATTATCGCGAGTCTACTGTATTGAAATGCTGGGAAATTGGAACCCGTGAAAGCAATTTGGTCATATAACCACCTTTGGAATGAAAATCAAATATTTTTGACAAACACGGTAAGCCCGAAAGAAAATTACTTGGTGATAATATACATGGCTTGATCAAAAAATTTCGCAGGTTGTTTAAGTCCAATTGCCACAATTGCTTCTTGGATGTGTTGGTACACTTTCCCTGACGTTTCTTAGCATTTTAAGCCATATTGGATGCTCAGTTTATTGTTGGCTGTCGAAAAGGTTACACAGTTTTGGAGTGCTCAGTATCATAATGGTGTCGATTTTGGGCAAAAATTTACTAACAAGCAGAGAAGTGGGAGAAGGTGTATTATCGTGGTACAATGGACATGAGTTGTTTCTCCACAAATCCAGACGTTTTGTTCGGGTCGCTTCATGCAAACAGCATCTAACTTAAACTTTTTTAAAAATTGGTTTTGTGGCGACGACCATCCACTGGTCAGAGAACAGATTTGAAGTTAAATCTATTCTAGAAAAGTTTCAATAACCGCAACATTAATTCATCATTTGGATGTGCTGAAACTAATTAATTTATCATCAAATTTGTTGGTTAAGTCAGATACCAAATTACAATGGAATTGGTGCACAATTGCAAAAGTTCAGTTTGGGACAGGAATGGAATTTCTTTAATGGAACATGGGCCAGAATTCAACAATTATTCCAACACATTGCTAATAACACTTTGGTACATAAATATGAGTCACAAATCAAAAAAAATAATTTGCTAAAGAGAAACTTGTTTGTTTAAATACATGCCCAATCCAGGGCTTTTCTACACTTCCAATCCCAAGATTCCATGGTTTCGACCTTACCTGCTCATTATGCTCGCCATCGCTGATGAAAATAGAATCTGATATTTCGAATATATTTTAATAAACTGATTGTGGAACAAAAGCAACTATTACAAAAACAGTTTAAGTTGAAAATATTTTTTCCATAAACTTCGTCAGATAGAAACTAAACTTGCAAACTTTTAATAATTTCACTTTCTTCGTGAATAATTATCTATCTAATAAATAATCATTTTGAAATTTGGAGTATTTTTGTATTTTCAATAGTAAATAGGCCCCTTTAATATTTAGCTTCAGCCTCCGGCACGATCTATGTAAAAAATGTTGACCAATCAGTATAGGCATACCGCGATTGTTGCTAAAAGCACTTAAGTGTATGGCCTAATTTATTTCATATATGTGGCCAACTTTTTAAATCGGGTTCAGGGCAAAAACAGCAAAAATATTATTAGGATTGGAGATGGTTACAGACAAATTAAATTTTTCGAACTGCCATTAAAGCTACAAAGCACTCCAGCTCTTTCACGTTATATTTCATTTAGGTTGCGTTTAATTTGTGTAATATGTACCAAAGGTCTATCTCATGGAAGTAAAACCTTTCTTTAAGAACCAAACAAACATATAATAAGAAGTTGATTTACAATCACGAGCTGTGATCTAATGAAGAGGACACAGAAAGACCAGAGAACTCGGAAGGGATAAATTTTCAGATGGGCCAAGAATCAGTTACGGAAGACTAAACTTTCTTCCATTTCTCATTTTAAACAATTCCATAAAAATCCTTATAGACGGCGCCAACAAGAATATCATTAGGCCAGGTATCATTACCAAAAAATATACTAGAATCCCGAAATGAATGTGAAAAATATCTTAGAATCCATAAGTCAAATAAAAAATGTAGATTAAATTTATTAGGTACAGGAATACCAAAACAAACTTTTCACGAGCAATATATGGCAGAAACAAACGCTAAAATAAACTACGAAACTAGTCACATTTGACACCCAACAAAATGATCATTGGTTAGTTTCAGATTTCAATAAACTAGATGACAAAATAATGATCAAACCAGGACTATATAGAGCTAACCGAAACGAAACAGCCGTTAACATTGTCACTAATGAGCCAGAACCCCCAAAATTATTATTAACAGATTTACATTGATGCTCGATTTGAAATGCTCGACACCGGAAAGAGGACGCATCTCGAATACGCAAAATATGAGTTGTTATCGACTACAGAAAACTCAATGAGAAAACTATAAATGACCCTATTCCTCAAATTGAAGAGATACTGGACAACTTGGGAAAATCAGTATATTTTACCACCCTTGCTCTAAAATCTGCGGATTCCACCAGATACCAATGGATACTCAGTTGTAAGAGAAAACAGCATTCTCTTCCAATAAGTTACATTTCGAATTTTATCGGATACCTACCGTTCGGGCTATAAAATGTACCAGCGACATTCCAACGAGCTATGAACAGTGTTTACATGGTTTAATTGGTAGAATATGACATGTCTATTTAGACGACATCATCAGGAAAAACTTAAATACCCACATAAAAACCTCGATACGGTCTTGAGAGACTTTCATAGTTTAACCTAAAAACTCAACTGGATAAGTGTGAATTTAAAAAAAAAGAAGCGGAGTTTTTAGGACACACTGTTACACAAACTGGTGTAAAGCCTAATAATAGCAAAGTACAAAAATAATATAATGGCCGCTACCAAAGACGCCAAAACAAATTAAGCAATTTCTCGGACTGTCAGGATATTATAGACGATTTATCAAGGACTATTCGAAAATTACCAAAAACATGATAAAATTCTTAAAAAAGGACGTGCCGCTAAATATCAAAGATCAGGAATACATCAAATCCTTTGAGTCGCTAAAACAATTAATCGCGACGGACCAAGTACTAAAATACCCAGACTTTGTGAAACCTTTTACACTGACTGCCGACGCATCGGATTACGCACTGGGAGCGGTTTTGTCACAAATCCAAAATGGGATTGAACGACTAATAACTTTCGCATCAAGAACATTGAACAAAACAGAAATTAACTATGTGCCGTACGAAAAAGAAACATCCAGATATTTTATTAAAGTGAAGTTAGCGGGAGTAAAATTTGTCAAAAATATCCGGATATTTTCTGTCAGAAAGCCATCAGTAAGCATAGGTACGGATAGAGTTTATTTTAAATGGAAGACTATGTAGTCACGAAATAATAATCATAGAATGATATCAAATAAAAATTATAGAAGAAGAATTGTTGTTTGTTGGTTTCCAATAAACAAATGAAATAGATTTCATTCTATGAAGACCTTTAATAATAAGTTGACAATTATGAAAATAATTATATTTCACATTTTATTGTCAAATGAAATCAAAATCCAGTCAAAAAAACTGTTGACAAGATTTCATAAATTTTTCGGATTAAACACTACGAAATCCAGTCAAATTTGACAGGAAAACAGTCAAAATGGCAGCACTATCGTACAGGTATTACAAAACAGAATAAGCACATACCTGATATGAATGGCTGGTTTTCATTTCATTTTCATAATAATCATCACTATCTATCCTATTTAAAAAAAAAATGAACTTGACCTACAAATGACCTTGGGGGGCTTACGGTTAAGTATTGTTCTGTAGCGGTACATTCTGTCATTTATATAAATTAATAATCATGTTCCACTACAAATTAAGTTCGCGCATTAGATATCGATGTGCGCAATACATTTTGATTTGCCACCTAGCGAAAAGCTAGCATGGACACAAAATATAATGGAAATTAAATTATATTTTGTTATATTCGCTCCATCTCGTATAAATGATTTCTCAATTCGAACTCAAATTGATGATACGTCTCATTGGTCAACACTAAAAATGGGAAATATTGTTTACACCGAAAATAAAATATACTTCGTATTTCGTTTTTCTTGGTATATAAAATACTCGGATGTTCTTGTACAGATAGTCGGTAATTCTTGATGGCGATAGTATGCGCACGCGCAACTTAAAATAATTAATTTTTCATTGTACGCAATTTACGCGTCCATTTTGAGTTTTCGTTTTAATCAAGTGCACAGTGGTGAATTATAATAGTTTAAAAAAAATTAGTTTTGTTAAAGTTTTTCTTATTTAAAATTGAATTGTACATTGACAATAAATATAAATAAATTATATTCTGTACACACAAAAATTCAGTTCTGATAAATCAATCAAGTGCGCATTTTCATTTAATGGGTGATAATTTCATTTGGAATTAATACTTCGTCGTTTTACGTATCACATAAATTGATAATCCAATCGGATTATCACATACTAGTAACAACGCGATTACTATAGTTCCTTTGTTTACTTTTTCTTGGCATTTGTTACTTTGGATCGTTTTTTTTTGTTTCTTCTCGTTTTAGATTTCCAGTGATTGAGGTTTATTTTGAAGCTGGACAAAGCGTTTCTTAATTTTATTTGTAAGTATTGCGTATCAATCACGCCCACGTAGTCCTGAAATCCGTGTTAATTGATAGGTCGTTATTAAATGTAGTCAGTTTAAACGTCCAAAGTCTACTCCCAAATATTGATGAGATTCGTCACATTTTTAATGGCGCTTCGGTGGACATACTTTGTTTCTCTGAGACCTTTCTAAATCCAAATATCCCTAATTCAGCTTTTGCCATAAATAAAAGGTTTTAATATATTTAGGAAAGATAGGACGGTACCTTCCCTTAATTATGGTGGTTTATATATGTTTGTCCACCACTAACGTATAATATGTTCATTATACGTTTGTTTCATCAATTATAATGATATCCATTATTCACTGCTTGTTTATCTAGTAGTCTCTACTTTTATTATTCAATATTACCAAGTAAATTATTTAATTTTTGAAATTTTATCTAGTAGTCTCTTGCCATTTTCATTATTATTAAACTGTGACGTCAAAATGTCGACGAAAATTATTTGAAGAGTATTTAAACGATTTATGATTATAAAACATAATGATATTTGTCGGTCGTGGACAAAGTATCGTATTCTACTCGCATATAATGGCTGTTATTCACTCAGATGATTTACGACAAACTTCATCTTCGTGAAAAACAGCTATTATTATATGCTCGTTGAATAATATACTATTATTTTTCTGTTCCAGAAATGCGATCTCATCACATAACATGTTTAATGTGTCATCAGCTAGACGTAACCGAATTTTTGTACATATATTTACTGATGCCGAACGCTCTTTCTACTTCCAGCTTCCACGATTGTCGGTGGAATCGACAAAAGAAATTTGTACACTATCTCGAGTTCCGGCCCTCTGATCCCATCCGAATCAAACTGGGACCAGGAGCATTTTGGTCTTCTTTCTGTGGTTGAACCGTTAATTAGTGGTCAATTGCTTTTTGTAATAAATTCTTAATCACATCCGCTGTTGGTGGTTCATATATTTCTTCCACTACTCCTGTTTTTCATTCAATACTTACGTGTTTTATTTGTTCGAGCTCCAATTAAATAACTAAAATTTTTTGTTCGAGTTATTTAACTCTTGTCACGTGCAATTGTTGTTGTAAATTTCTCAACAAAATACACTATTTGATAAATTAATAAACCCGGTTTTCAAGAATAATAAAACCGGTTTTTCGGTGACGAAAAATTGCAAAAAAAACCGGTTTTTCGGTTACCGGAAAAACCGGTTTGCAATCACGCTCGTCCCTTCCTAGTATTTTTCTGCAGGGTTCGCTAATTAGGTATTCAAATACTGTTAGAGATTTAGGTTTAGTTATAAATAAAACTCTTTCTTGTGGTGATCATTTAGTTAGTATTAGTAAGAAGGTCTTTGGCATGCTTAGTTGTTTGTATAAAGTAGTAGGTTTTTCTGATAGTCAGTTTAGGAAAAAAATGTTTTTGTCTTATCTTCTGCCTCATTTTATTTACGTTGAAATAGTTTTTTTCGGTATGTTTCAATGCTTGCACTACATAGGTTTATTTTTGGTATTAGGAAATTCGATCATATTTCTGCATATACTCTAGCCTTGTTTTAGGACGTAGTTTATCTACCTTTTACGAATTTCGCGTTTGTCTTTTTATTTTTAAACTTCTCAAATCTAAGAAGCCTTGTTATCTTTATATAGGAAGTTACTGTTTAGTAGGTTTCATTCCTCAAACTTTCGCTTGCTTCCGGCCAGAAATTGTTGTAGGTCGCTAAACAAATCGGGAGCGGTACAGTATCCCAACAAAAAAAATCCCAAGTTGACAAAATCCCAAAATATTTTTTTATCCCAAATTGAAAACTTTTATTCGCAAAATCCCAAAATAAAAAATCCCAATATAAAAAATCCCCAATTTTCAGAATAATTTTTATTAAAACATGTGCGGCCCAATATAAAAATTCCAGGTTACAGTAATATGTAATATTATATTCAAGTACGGACTTGAATTAAAAAATGAATATTCCATTCTTCCTGATATTCTTTAGTTCATAAGATGGATATTGTGCGCTATATTTTGGAGATAATCAATTTTAGGAACCGTCAATCGTTTTTTTATTACTCTTTTAATTTGCTTATAATATTGTTTAATATTTTTTCTGTTTTGTGGAAAATGTTCACCACTTCTAATTTTTTCGTATGTTACTTTAGATAGAACTGATTCTTTCCTTAAAGTTTTTATAATTTTATATAGACCGCAATTGCGTTTTCCAATAACAACTTTTAGTCGCCGATGCCACGCCTCCACGCTATTTTGGGTTCTCGGAAAATTTTCTTTTCACGCATCTTCAACCGACCAAAAGCTAGGATCATATCTTGGCTCAGTGTCGTTATTTCCTTTAATATAATTTGATTTTACCCATTTTGCAATTTTTTTTTAATCGGGGTCCTCCAAATGTTTATATAATTCTTTAAAATAATGAAAATTTTCCGAAGCAGGAACAAAAGCCAGGCTTTTTAACATTTTGATCTCTAAACTGAAACTTTCGTTCTTTCCATATTTGGGAGCTACTTTAAATTTTTGTACTTGGCGCCAAATAATCTGTCCAAAGTGAAACAGGCATCCTTTAAAATCAGTTGACGGGAAAAACTCACGTGCCGCAATTTGAATGGTTTTTTTTTTCAAAATTGCAGATAATTCGATTTGGCTTCAATTGAATATTGTGATCTGCCGCGATCCGGTGAAGTTAAAAAAAAAAAATTCTGTATAGCATTTTTTATTTTTCTTGCTCATCAAGCAAAATACCAGCGATACTATCTGGTTATTTTCCAGTTGTGCATGGATACTAAAAAGTTCCGACATAATTGTTGGTACTGCATAAAAAGTACCGTCCATTAATCAGCAAGACGACGCAGATAAAATTTTTAAACTGGAAACTGTGCCAAGTATAATAATTTTATCATTTTGAACTTCCTTTTCCGACATTAAAAACAATTCTCTTTCAAGGAAACGCAAGTTCTGTGGAACGTCGATTTCGGATAAGTTTGTTAGCTCTTTAATAACACCCGAGCGAATCCTCTTGATTTTACGGTTTTGTGCTTGTTTGTTTGGTAGGTAAATACGAGGTTTTCTTTCACATTCCACAGCTATCTCGCGAATTATTTGTGATGGTGGCTGAGTGGTCGAGGCAGCTGTGTTTTTAAGTTCGGCATTCGATTCTGTAACATCAACATCGGCAGCACGGGGATCATGGTAGTGTTCGCATGATATTTGAATTTCTTTATGTTGATTAGCTTCCACCGTTGTTATTATTTTACTTTTGCAGAACAAAAATTTTGTATCGGCACACCTCCATTTAAACGTATTAAGATGTTCGTTATCTAGATGATTGGCATATCCGCTATGGAATAATTTCCTCCCTCCTTTATTATTTTTTTACAACTTTCATATTGTATATTATGTATTATCGTTCACTGCTCAAATTTGAATCTTTTATTTTATAAATTTTCACGTTTATGTCTATAGTGAAACAAATTTTTAATTTTACAAATATAACTACGAATATGTACATAATTGCAATAAAATGAAGTATAATATAAACCAGCCTTTAAGAATATTACACGCGCGCGCGTGTTTTAATAAATATTCTTCTTAACAACGGGATTTCATAATTTGGGATTTTAAAATTTGGGATTTTGTAATTTGGGATTTTGTAATTTGGGATTTTGTAATTTGGGATTTTGAAAATTGGGATCTTGTATTTGGGAATTTGATTTTGGGATAGGGTACCCAAACCAAACAAATTCTTTTACGTTAGGGGAGTTTCTCTTTGAAATGCAATTCCATTGGAAATTAAGAGATTAGGATCGGCCAAATTATTTAAGTCAAAATTTTTGGAGTGGGCAATTCATTTTTGATGAGCAATACGTAGGTTTTTTTAAATTTATTTTTAATATTATTTCACCTCTTGCTGTAAATTTTATTGTAAATGAGCTATTGCTTAAAATAGAATGTGTATGCATGAGGTGGAAATTGTTTGAAAAAATTTAAGAGGTTTTCTGCCTAATGGAAGCAGCTTCATTATTTTTTTTTGATTTTTCTTTTGATCCGTTTACTCTGTTTCCATCTGTGCTTTTCCTTTTAATACTAAATTATTGTTAAAGTACAATAAATACAATAAATAAATAAAAAAAGTAATAATTAAAATTAAGGGGGATATTTCACCCATAAAATGTATTCCGCCACGCTAATGATATTCTCATAAAATTATCAAAAGTGTTACATATGCTCTGGGTTGGAAATAAATAAACATAAATAAATAAATACCGCCTAACATACCATCTTACCATTAAATTATATTTCGTCGTTGTCATGACATTTTTCAATTCTGAATATCGTTGACTCTGATTCAAATTACAACTTAAAACCACTACATTTTGTAGGTATAACTTCATGCGTTACAGCCAGACATATAGTATAGACTTACAAGGGAATTATTATTATTGGATTGGATAGCGAAATGCAAATCGGCATATTTTATTAAAGTTCCTCATTTCATTTACTTAATTCCAATACCATGTAAAAATCGAGGGTCGAATATAAAGCGCGCATCCTTATTCCCAATATTGTCAATTCAAAAACAAATATACAGCAATTTAATCTTTTCAATGGAATTCACAATACATAATTTATCCAAATTAGATATTCATCCACCCTTTGCAAATATACATAAACATACATACATACACACAAAAAATATTTCCACCCAATTGTCATTTTCATAATAAAAATTATTTTATTTGTCGTCTATTTCGTTTGAATACATAAAAAATTTGGATAAATCGAAAATTTTTGTTTTCCCATATCCTATCCGCCTTTTACTTGTTTTTCGATTTTTCCGTTTTTCCCAAAAATATACCGAAATGGATACATATGTCGGATTTAGAAATAAAATTGAAATTGATTAGAATTTTATGATATTCATGTACTGGTATGTAGATATAAACAGTAGGTTGATTTTGGCACGTGGAAATTCTAGAGTTGCCACCCTCCACCACCTCATATATTGGAACATTTTATGACAATATTTTTTTTATGATTCTTTAATTTCAAAATCATCAAAATGAATATCCCTTTTTTTATGTACATATGTAAGTAGCTACACTCAGACATACCTACATTTGTTATGTTTTCTATTTCTTGAGCCATACCTTAAATCCAAATATTTACAATAAAATAGACAAAATCCAAGGATGTTTAGTGTATTGCACCGAATACAGTGAAAATATTTGTTGGATATGATTCCGAGCGGAAAATGTACCATTTCCATTGTACATTTTGATAAAACATATAATCATATCCAAGTTTTTTTTTTTTTAATATTTTAGCAATATTTATTTTGGTTTCCAATTTCATATATAGAAAATATAAATATTGTATATTTTCTAAAATGAAAATAACAAAAAATAAAAAAAAATTCTTATATTAAGTTTGAGAAATAACTGCGGGATGAAAAATATAAAAAAAACGCCACAATACCCAACTTTATCTGTACATACATACTACATGTATAGATACCAATAAACATTGGATGTTCTTGTAGCCATGTAACAGCATTGGTTCAACTTTTTTTTTTTTTTTTATCCATTTTGGGGATTTTTTTTTTAATATAAATTTCTCGATATCAATCCACAAAAAATGGATATAAAAATTATAATGTTGGTGGAATCCGATAAAAATTATTGGATAAATTCGTTTGAAATTTAATCGAAATGTGGCGGGCGGGACGGGTATAATATTTCTATATTTCGAACAAGGTGTATTTGCGTTAAAACCAAAGCTTGTACTCTGTGTGTGTGTGTGTGTGTACATTTCGATATACAAAATAAATCACAATAATAAGGCACATAATCTGCCTATATACAAAATAAATGGGATATCTCTCCCGAATATAACTCATAATTCGTTTTTTTATTTTTTTTGGTTTGTTGTTTTGCGGTACTGTTTGGTAGTGTTGCTGGTGTCATCGAATAACAATAAATTTTGGATTTTTTTGTGCGATTATAATGTTTTTCCAATTTTCAAGTAAAATTCGAGTTCTTCTCTTGAATATAAATTGTATGTATAATAAGGATACGAACGCAAAAAAAAAAAACCGGAATTTTATCTATCGATATAACAAAAAGGGGCTAATGGTGAAAATTTCATTTTTTGAACTATCCCTAGAGACCATAAGCAATTATTTTATGTATCGTATATGCGGAGAGGTATGAAAAATTGGGAAAATGCAATTATTTTCCAAACATTTTTTTTTTCCTTTCTTTTGATCGGGAATTAATTTCCATATGGTGCGTGTGGTTTACTTAGGCATGTATAGTTTTTTCGGTCGAGTTCTTTATTATACGAAAGAATAATTTAACTGCATCGAGAAAAATTAAATTTAAAATTAAAAATTTTAATCTATAGATTTTGCGCAAAACTCATTCCATTTTATTCCAAAATTAGCCACATTTTAATTAAGAATATTAAAAAAAATTTTGTGTTTTGGTATTTCAATAAAACTGAATAATTGGTATCGTATCCTATGGTATCGTAGACTATGGTTTCAGTGCAGTCACACTCAAAATCTACAAGAATAACGCGGTCAACCGGAGGCTCCGACGTCTGAGGAAGCTGCAGAAAGCTCATCTGGACGCCCTGAAGAGGGGAACAGCCAGGCGGAAACTATCTTCACTGATACGGAGATGACAATGTCCTTGGAGTCATTAAGGAGGATCTCAGAGGACTTCACATCAGAGGAGGACTCTGATGATACAGGGGTATCATCAACCTACACCACTCAAAGGCAGCGTCAGCTGCTCTTCTTTTAAAAATTGGAAAGGAAGGGACGGATATTGTCTTGATCCAAGAACCTTGGGTCGCTGATGGCCGGGTACTTGGACTCAAGACACCCTGTTATAGATTAATGCACATGAAACAAGAAGGTATGGTTCGGTCGTGCATTCTCGTTAAAAATAATATAAGTTGTTTTCTGCTTTCAAATTTCAGCAATGAAGATGTGGCAGCGGTCAGCATTGAGGTCAATAAACGAAACCTCTGGCTAAGATCAGCCTACCTATCTTACGATGAAGTGAACATTCCACCAGTCATTGTAGGTAAGGCAATTTTGGCGGCTCAAAAACGCAAGGTTAGAGTCATCCTGGGGAGTGATGCAAATTCTCAACACACAATCTGGCGAAGTACGGACTCAAATGAACGAGGTGAGTTACTCCTTGATTACATTCTAAGTACTAACCTTCATATATGTAACATAGGCAATAAGCCGACTTTTATAACTAGAAATAGACAGGAGGTATTGGATATTACACTTGTCTCAAACTTTTTGACGACTAGTCTATTTAACTGGAAAGTGTCGGAAGACCACTCCTCTTCTGATCACTGTTATCTTCAATTTGAAATGGACTTGGTTTCTCCAAACAGCCCTTTCTACAGGAACAGGAGGAAAACCGGCTGGGATATCTTTAGAACTATTCTGGGTAATTCACTACCAGTGCCGATGCCTAAACCTCCAAAAACTACGGTAGAACTCGATGGCTTAGTGGACGAACTGTCCAGCGCTTTTAACGAAGCGGTACTGAGCTCTTGTCCTCTTAGTAGGTCTAGGGGTAACTCTCGACCACCCTGGTGGTCAAAGGAGATTCAACAAATACGTCAACGATGCAAAAGACTCTTTAAAACAGCAAGGAAAACAAAAGCCGCTGTAGACTGGGACTCCTATAAGGAAGTCCTCAAAATTTACAAATATCAGCTAAGAAGTGCAAAGAACAGATCTTGGAGACTATAGTGTGGTAAAATTCAGGAGTCTTCAGAGATGTCCAGTCTGCGTAAAGTAATATCTATTAGCCCTTCCATCCCAAGATTTCTTCAAAGGCCGGATGGAGCATGGACCACAAATAGTATGGAATCGCTGGAACTGCTATTGGAGACTCACTTTCCTGGTTGTCCCGAATCTGCACCTACTATATCAGCAGGTAATAGGGCAAGTAGCCTCGTAGGCCAAATTATTAGCAGAAGAAAGATTCTGTGGGCAATAAGCAGCTTTAAACCATATAAGTCGCCAGAACCTGATGGTATTATCCCTGCGGATTTACAAAAAACTACGTATCTAACTATTTCCTCGTTAGAGATAATTTTAGAGACAGCCTAGAACTATGTCACATTCCCAGTAAATCGACGGAAGTAAAGGTTGTCTTCATACCTAAGGAGGGAAAACGCTCACACTGCAGTCCCAAACACGTTAGATCGATTAGTTTGTCTTCTTTCCTTTTCAAAATACTGGAAAGACAAATAGAAGCTTATATTAGAGGCACGATTGCGCCGGAAAAGCTGTCTAAATCTCAACATGCCTCTTGCAAGGAGAGATGTGTAGAAACTGCTATTTATTCTCTTACATATTTTATTGAAAAATCTTTCGAATATGGAGACTTCGCGATGGTAACATTTTTGGACATTGAGGGAGCATTTAACAATGTGCTTACATGGGCTATAACTCGGGCACTTTCGAATCTAGAAGTGGATGAATATCTCAAGGACTGGATAGATCAAATGCTAAGAGGCAGGTGGCGTACTGTCCTCCCTGCTTCAGAACTTGGTCATAAATGATCTGTTGCTGTCCGTGGAAAATATCTCGGCACGCTTAGTGAGCTTATTCAAAATGCTCTGGGCATTCTTTCATTATGGGCCAATGGTTGTGGGTTGAATTTGAACCCACACAATACCGAATTGGTTCTCTTCTTCAGGAAATATAAAATTCCTCATGTCGATCCTCCTACTTTAAATGGTTTCAGCGTGGCTTTAGATGAAGCAAAATGTTTGGGTCTCGTTTTGGACAGTAAATTAAAATGGAAACCTAATATTATGGAAAGGGTAAAGAAAGCTACGGTAGCGCTATACTCTTGCGAAAATGCCATTGGGAAAGGTTGGGG
Source organism: Tipula helvola (assembly GCA_963556165.1). Lineage (NCBI taxonomy): Eukaryota > Metazoa > Arthropoda > Insecta > Diptera > Tipulidae > Tipula > Tipula helvola. Next base: position 100,975,207 of record OY744482.1, read on the forward strand.
GCTGGAGCCCCACATGGTCCTTTGGCTATACACAGCAGTAGTTAGACCCATTCTTCTGTATGGGGTAGGTAACAGTCTGGTGGCCTGCTCTGGACAAAACTGTCAACATAAAGTTGTTGACAAAAGTTCAGAGAACAATCTCTCTGTGGATCAGTGGTGCACTGAGGAGCACATCCACTCAGGCACTGGAGACCCTGCTATTTCTGACTCCTCTTGATATCTTGGGAAAACAGTGGGCAGTTTGCACTGCCATACGACTGAAATCCACGTTAATGTGGACCTGCAATAATACAGGGTACTCATCTATACTTTGTAACAAAGGTAACAGAAAGTTTCAGACTATTATCCCATCCAGAGAGGACTGGATGTTGGATGCAGTTTTGGAACCAGGAGTTTCAAACTTCTTCACTGATAACGAGATGACAGATCAGATCAACATCCATAGCATATGGGTGCCAGGGCATTTCGTTAGTACAGGGAAGACCACATCTCAAACAGCAAAAAGGGTATTGAAATGCCTCCTGCGGTATGTAAACTGCTGCTTCAGGAGGAAGCTAGTAAGTTAACGAATGACAGTCAAATAGTACCTCATGCGTAATAACTCGGCAGGTCTGGCCAAAGTTGAAATCGGCGAGATCCAAATAGCTGATCTCACTTCAGCGGAGTCAGATCATTGTGGTTGTTGGAGTGATTACGGGGCACTGTCTCATAGGCATACATGCGAGTAGACTTGGTTTCTTCTCACATGACTACTGTCGTAGTTGCGAGGACGAAGAGGAGGAAGAGACAGTACTTCATCTTCTTTGCGCCTGTCCTCGTCTGGCACGAAACAGACTGAATTTTCTAGGGGCACCCCTTTGCAACGACCTGACGGAGCTCAGCATGATGGACGTCAGGAGTATCCAGCGCTTCATAGCAAGCTCAAAGTGGTTTCAATGAGTTGGAGGAAAATTTTTAAATTGTTTTGTGGCATCAGGCGAGCCTGCGATCCATTTCCACGCGCTTCCGATCCAATTTATTGCTCTTCTGCTTCTTGACTATTGACCTTTAAGTTCTGAAATCCATTGCGAGATTTGCTTTGTTTGGTGAACCAATTGAGCTCGAATTTTGCTTCCTTGATGAATGTTATTGATCGTTGGTGTTAATCGTTCAATCAGTTCTTCGTAGTTGTCCAAATTGATGATGTGGATTAGTTTAAAATTTCCGTTAATAATTCGCCCATTTCCTTTTTTTGAATATAAGTTGATTTCTAAATGCGTTGATTGGTGCTTCGCAGTATCGCACTAGATCCGTGGAATCTTCCTCAGCACTGTGAATCGTTCCATTTGTAGATGGGGTGTTTTCCGTGTTCATGCTGATTTGTACTTTTTTCGAATGGGTTGCTTTTGTTTCCTCTTGGCCTCTTGTAAGGTTGGTCAGTGGCTTGGCTATCTTTGCGAAGTCTTGTATAAAAGGCCTGTAATAGGACGCTAATCCAAGAAATGACTTTAGATCCTTTAGATTTTGGGGCCTCTTGATGTTTTTAATGACTGCAACTTTTTTTGGATCAGGTCTGATACCCTTATTACTTATTAGTAATGAGGTAACCCAAGAATTCTGTTTCTGGTTTCAAGAACTCTGTCTTGTCTAGGTTAACCCTTAGGTTGGCTTTCTCCAATTTTGAGAAGATTTTCTCGATATTCAATAAGTGCTCCCCTTCCGTTTTTCCTCCAAAGAATCATTCTTTGAAAAATGGCTGGGGCGTTCTTTAAGCCAAAGGGAAGTCGTTGAACCTCGTACTTTCCGTTCATTGTAGAGAACGAGTTTTTTTGTATATCCGTTTCTTTCATTTTTATCTGGTTGAATCCCGAGGTCTATGGTTGTAAAAATTTGAGAGTGCCCGAGATTTACTAATGTACTGGATATATCCGGAATCGGATATGAGTCTGACACTGTGACAGCATTCAGCCTTTTGAAGTCTATGACCATCTTATATTTCTTTGTTTGTACTTTGGCTTTTAGAGGGTCTAATTATCCCGTCTTTTAAGAGCTAGCTTATTTGTTTCTCTACCTCCGGTCTCATACTGTATGGAAAGGGATATGATTTGATATATATTTATATTTTAAATTTTGATACTATTGTTTGGAGTTGCTTCTTTGTTTCTGAGGGCTATCTCGGATTTCGATACTGTTGACTTTAAGTGATGGTTTTTCTCTTAATGGTATTCTAATATCTGGTGTTATTATTAAAAGGTTGTTTTTCCTATCAATTATTGCTCCGAGTTCCTTTAATGTATCGTCCCCTATTATGCCGTCAAATGATTTTAATCCCGGTAGAATGAAGAATTCAATAGTATTGTTGATGCCAATACTTTTGAAAAATTGTCCGCTAATTTTCTTACTGATTCCGATGTCACCTCCAGCTGATCTGATTTTAAATTGCATCTTAGTTGGGATGGTGTTATTGGCTAATTGTGGTTTTATAAAATTTTTATTTGCTCCTGTGTCGATCAGGAATTTGAGGATATCGGCAGTTTTTAGCTTATACTCTAGGTATGTTACGCTGGAGAGGCTTCCGCCATAAAATCTACCTCAGAATCATCTTCGGTATACTGGCCTTCATTGGATATTTCGCCTTCCGTATTATCGTTGACCAATTGGTTGTAATAGTCTTCCTCTAGTTGTGTTTCCATGTGGTTGATCCTCTGTTGTCTAACTGGTTCGTAACGGTGAGAATATTCTTGTTTTGCCATTGGATTATCTTGATTGGTTGGACGGTTGATATAGTTCACCTGTCTCGTTTGGTTCACATATGGTATTCGGTGATTTTGGTGTTGTATATTGTAGGCCATGTTCCTTCGTTGTATTAGTATCGACCATCGCTTGTTCGCAGATTTGGTGAGTTGTTATATGAAATTTGATTTATTGGAGCTGTTATCACGTTGTTGACATTTCTTTTGTGTATTGGTAAGTTTCTAAAATTCACATTTTGAATTTCCAGACATGACGCGTATGCCTCTGGTAGCGTGGTTGGTTTTTGAATTATATGCATCTTAGATAAGTCTTCATTCAGCCCCCGGACCAAATTGTCTAAAGCTCTATTCCTGTATGTGTTAACCAAAACGTTGATTGTTTCGGCTGAATAATCCTCCGTTTTGATCTTGTTGACTATTAGTGAGAATTGGTGGTTAACAGTAGCATAGAATTCATCCACTGTCATATATTTTTGTGTTATGTTGCTAAGCTGGTATTCTAGCGTACGGAGATCCCTTTTGTCTGCATGTCCTGAAGGGACAGGTATTTCTTTATTGATGTCCATTCTTCGTCAAAAATATTATTAGATATTAAAGCGGAGTCGGCGTTACCTCGAATTTTTTGTCTTATTTGTTGAAGTATAGCTCTGTAGATCGGTTTATCTCGCATAATGTTGTAGTCGCGTAGTATAGTTTCTACATTATGTACCCATGAGATGTACTGCATAGGATTCCCATCGAATACCTGCAGTTCTCTTACACAAGTATCCTGCTAATATCTTTCAGGTCTTGTTCATTTCTTGGTGTTACCAATGTCGTTGTTGTTACGGGAATCACAAGGTTTTCTAACTTTTCGAGTCGTCTTTCGATTTTTTTGTTAGTTCGATTTGGGCGTTCAGGGCCCCAGTTAATTGTTGCAAGGCGGTTTGAATTTGAATTAACTGTTTCGTAATTTTTTATTAAATTGATTCGTTTAATATTCAGATTTTGGTTATTATAATTAAAGAAGGAAGCGATTCCGCCTTTTTTGAAATGTTTAGGCACCAACTATCCGTTTAGTATAGTTTCAGAATAAATAATCACTCGTATAGCAGATGGCAATTACCATTCCAGCAGTTTACAAATTTCCTTTAATCGGACACCAGGTCACACTTTTACTATACAGCTTAGAAATAGTCGCAAAATAGTTTTTACAGTTTTTTAATTAATCCGAAATTGTCTCTCTCCCTAGGGAAATTCCAAAATGTTGAATCCTAGGTTATGGATTTTCACCTTGAAAATTCTTGGATATCCCTCTAAGAAACCCGAACAATTTTGAGCATTCTAAAAAATGCTTGAGTAATCTCGAAAATCTCTAGAAATTTCGGTTAACTCGTTACAACTCCAAAAATTCAGCATTTGTTTGAAACCCTCGATAAATTTTAATTCACCGTACAAATCGAGGAATAGATACGGATGTATGTAATTTTCCAATCGATTAAGTGTTTTCCAATAAAAATATTTTATGTATAACGGGCTCCCCACCCCTTTGACGCCATATCAAAAACCAAATGAGACATAAAATTAATCAACATTTTGATGCGCACACACACACACACAATCAAAATGGAAAATGCATTTTTTATTTTAATTTATATCACAATTTTATTATTGATGACGCGTCGAAAAATACATATTCGCATAAATTTATCATAAATTATGTAAACTAAAAACAAGGCAAAACATATTTTATATGCGTACTCGAATATGTATAAGCTAAAAAAAAATGGTTTAATGAACTCAACAATAAAAAGATAATGTTTTCTGCATTTTCATTGTAAATCTTGATAAGAGAACATTGTAATTCGTTAAATGCAATGATTTTAATTTTTTTTTTGTACTTAATGTGATTACAATTTATTCATGAAGGTTTTGTGTACAGAATAGAAGTTTTATCTTGGAATTAGTGTGCTCGCGAATAATTAATTTGCCGTCATGCTGATTTTATTTAATAAAACATTATTAAGAAGCGTCTAGAAGATTCTACTTGCCAAATTCACAAGTTAATATTTTAAAAGAAATTTAGGATGCTACAAATAACGTCTAAAGTCAAAGCAATCTTGATTATACAAGCCATAATCTAAAAAACGAAGCTTTTATAAGGGAATTAGAAACGAGAAAAAAACCAAAATTTCCATAGTAAAACACATAAAACATTATGGGAAATCACTTTTTTTCCTTAGGCCTGTATTAGACTATAAAAGATCTTTGACAAAGATATTTTATAAAATGTATTTGTCAAAGACTTTTGATAGTGTAATATGCATATTTTATAAATTTTTTTGTTTTATCAAATTTCTTTTATTATATTTAGCTTCTTGCGGCTAAATATGATAAAAGATTTTGACGTTGTATAATTAATATTGTTTTTAAAAAATTGCATTTTATTGTAAAAATGGCGGAAAATAAATTTAATTGGAGTGATTCAATAACCAATTGTTTAATAAGTGAATATGATGCAAATGCATTTTTATATAATACATACAAAAAGCCTAGAGTATCAAAATAGGAGAATTTCCACTTTTTTCCGTCAAATTTCATGAAAAAAATTATAAAATCTTTGACGTAGTGTAATATAGCAAAATATTTGTTAAAAGTTCATTTATAAAATAAAATGCATGAAAATGTTTTATCAAAGATATTTGTCAAAGATGTTTTATAGATCTTTTATAGTCTAATACAGGCCTAAGACAAATTTGTAAATGAAAATGTTGCAAATTCTTAATTATGATTTCTGAAATATTTTCATAAATGTTTGAATTTCAACATATATATATAAATCTCGTTTAAGTAAATCGTTTTCATTTTCTTGTAATAATTGATTTATTTAAACCAAAATATAAAAAAAAGTTCATAACAACAGCATTCTGGTCAAATAAAAAAGAAAAGCTTACTACAAATTGTGTGCATTAAGTCAATATACATTACATAGATGGCAGTGATGGCAGTACAAATATTTTAAAAATCGCACCAAAAATTGCCACCTGGGGAAATTTTAAGTTCAAAAATTGTAGGAAAAGCAAAACAAATTCTCAAAATATTAAGAACGTGTCATAATTTTGTGATTAAACAATTTTTTTCGTATTTTTCTGTATAAATCTGAGACATCTAACGTACGCTAGTAAAACTAAAGATAAATGTAGCAAGCATTATTTTAATTCGTCAGAGCCAACTTTGATGTATTTTTCAAAATGAAAGTTCGAAAAATATATTTTAGAAATAATTTAATTTTAATATTTCTGCAATTAATATTTACTTAATACCAATAAACCCTGCATGTATATTGCTGCTAAAGGTATGTACAACACTTTTGTATACAAATTTTGTAATATTTTTGCTTTTTTCAATGAAAAACTTGAAGCTAAAAAACACCATTTTTACTATGGATTCCTATGGAAATTAGTGAAAAGTTATACCACTAAAAAAGCTTCTAAAAAATACGTCATAATGATTATGGGTCTATACTCTAGAAGGCTCTGTCTATACTCTAGAAGGCTCTGCTAAAGTTTGTTCCTCAAGTATGTCCTCTCAAGATAGCGAATGGTGATTTAGACGACCCAACTAGCTTTATAAATTTAAGAAACATCGTTATTGAAAAAAGTACCCCAAACAAAACCCTCCAAACAAAGTAAATTAAAGCCCGATCCAAATAACTTTGTTATCGATAATTCAAATAATTCTACGGGAAATATCTCTCAACCAAACCAACTACTGGTTCTTCCGCCAATAGATGCGAGAATACTATAATGGAGGCATTAGATGCCAAATATGTACTAAAATTAGTACTAAATTATTCTGGTTCCAATAATTTAAACAAGAAAGAACGCAAGACACTAATCCCCATTACATCAATTTAATGAAATATTTTACTTAGAAGGAGATTATAGAATTAATTAAATACGAAATTCGAACTTCTGCTAATGAACCTCCAATTCACATTAGGCCATATCGACAGCATCAGTCGATTAAAGCTGAAATTAAGCGGCAAGTTAATGAGATGCTCGAACAGAATATAATTTAAGACAGTATTAGTCCCTGGAATTTCCCAGTGTTGGTCGTGCCAAAAAAGTCGCAAACCGCGGAGCAAAAATGGCGAATGGTGATAGATTACCGCAAGTTAATTCAAATTTGAGCAGATGACATTTATCTACTTCCCAACATATCTGATATTATGGACAAACTTGGAAGCGCTCAATATTTTTTTGCATTGGATTTACAAAGTGGATATCATCAAATTGAGAAGATGATAGGTCTAAAACAGCATTCAGCACAGATGATGTCCATTACGAGTTTGTTCGTATGTCTTTTGGTCTCAAAAGTGCTCCTACAATCTTCCAGCGAATGATAAATTGTACACTCTCAGGATTGAATAATATAAAATGTTTAGCGAATCTATGTAGATGCTGTAATTATCTTTGGTGCAAGTTTAACAGAACACAACGATCGACTTCTTGAAGTTCTAAGGCGTTTTAGGAAATTTAAACTTAAATTAAATCCTTAGAAATGGGGGAAGGTAAGTTTGCCCGCTTTTCAAAATCCCGCCTTCAAAATCCCGAAATCAAAATCCCAATTTTGAAAATCCCGATTTTTCAAATCCCGCTTTTCAAAATCTTGGTTTTGAAAGACGTATTTTTTTTAATTCGTGCCGCCCTTTCTGGTGATGGAGAATTTTAATTTAAAGTAAAATAAAAATCAAAAGCGGGATTTTCTGAAAATCGGTATTTTTATTTTTGCAGAATCGGGATTTTGAAAAGAGGGAATGAAAAATGGGATTTTAAAAAGGGGGATTTTTTTCTTCAGCGGGATTTTGATAAAGCGGGATTTTGAAATGCGGGATATCGTTACGACCCCTCAGAAATGTGAATTTTTGCGGCTTGAAATTAAATATTTGGGGCATGTTGTCACTTCAAATGGAATTAAACCGGATGAATCAAAAATTAAGAAATTATGCATAAATGTATGTCAATTCATCACTAATATTATGTAGCGGTTTAGGGGTATATCCTCCAACAGGTCGCAAATAAACTATTTGCGCCTCAAAATCTGACTACTCGATTGATTTTACCATGAGTTTTTCAATTTTTTTTGTATTTTGTTTGCTTTTACGACTGAGGCTGTGTTCCAAACGAAAAAAATACCGCATAAAAAGTTAAAAAGTTAAAATTGTAACTTTTTATTCACCCCAAATTTTTTAACTGGTCGCGGTGCAGTTAAAAATTTTAATCATATATTTCTTTGACGTTTTGTGCAACTACACAAAAAAATGAAAAAAAAAACAATGCAAATCTAAATTTAAAAGACAACGAAAATTAAATAAAAATAAAATGGCAATTAACGATATTATTATTTTATAATTACATTTTTTTACTTCACAAAACTAACAAAAATAAATAAAACTTAAACGTCAAAATTTTAACTTTTTAACTAGTTGCATTTGGAACAGCAAATCGGTTAAAAAATGAGGTAAGTTAAATATTTCTTACCACAGCTAAAATATTTAACTTTTTAACCGATTGGAACACAACCTGAGTAGTAAAAACATTATAGAAAAGTTACCACCGAATTTTTGACGATGCAAATAAAATCAAGTAAGTCAAGATAATTAATACTACTCAGTCGCAAAAGAAAATAAACCACAAAAAAAAATTGAAAAACTCATGTTAAAATCAATCGAGTAGTCAGATTTTGAGGCGCAAATACATAGTTTATTTGCGACCTGCGCCCTGATTCTCTAAAAAATAAGATAACGGGTAAATGTGTTAACTCGTAAAAAGCAAAGATTTCTTTTATTAGTTTGCAATTTTTCGATTTTATTTGAAGTAGAAATCAAATCGAAAAATTGAAAATTCGTTAGAGTAGGCCTTGCTTTTTGCAAGTTTACACATTTACACATTATCTTATTTTTTAGAGAATCAGGGTACTGTTGGAGGATATACCCCTAATCATTATATTTAGGATTCTATTTGCCTTGATTTAAAATCAAAATCATACATTAATTTTAATATACATATCTGTGTTTTTTTTGAGAAACTAGTTAACTGCATTTTTGTCGATTTTGAGTTATGAATGAAAATCATCCTAAAATTGTGAAAATTTTCAGATAACTTTGCCAAATTTTCCAAATTTCCCTTAATTTCCCCAAAAAAAAAATTATTGAAAGTGAATAACTGCTTCAAAAAAATAAATATTTTTATTAAATTAAAATATTTTAAATTAAATTAAATGTTCTTAAGTACAAAAAAAAAAAAAAGTCATTCAATTCATCCTTTTTATATAAATTAAATTTTCATTATTTACGATCAGAAAAACAAAATCAAAACTCTATCTCGTATTTGTTTTCC